>VZSE01007339.1:936333-1036208 GCA_013398275.1 Promerops cafer
TCCTTCCTTCCTTCCTTCCTTCCTTCCTTCCCTCCTTCCTTCCTTCCTTCCTTTCCGCGTTAGGAAGTGGCAGTATCACTGAGCTTTTGACTGCCTGCTTCAGGCTAGGCTTGCATCTGATTCCAGTATTTTACTTGGTTTCATTTCAAATGGAGCCCAGTTCAACAATATTTTCAAGAACTCAAAACAGAAAGGTAAATGAATGGTGAAACACATTAATAAAACTCTCATTATGAGGTTTTGCCACCTTTGAGACTATGTCCAGGGATGGAAACCTATCTTGATTCTTTTTTCTCTCTCTCTCTCTCAATCTGGCAAGCAGCATGGTAACAGCCATTTACCCATCAGGAAGAAACAGCATACCCTAAGAACTTCTACTGCTGTCTGTTATTTATCCCTCATAATGCCTGTCTGAGGCAATTTAATCTCTCAGCACTATCTTTGCCTGTCAGAGAGTGGTGAGTGGTGATGGAGATGACAAAGTTTATGAACAGTTAGACAAAAATAGGAAGGAGTCCTAGTAACATTGTTCTATGAAAATATTAGGTCGCATTTGAATAAGAACATATGGACTATAAGGGACATATTTTGTCTTGACAATGTACAAGGGGTAAACTGAGCAGCATAGGAATTAGTCAGTGTCTTGATTTCTATTCCATAAATATGGAAGGACTTACTGTCAACTTTTTTCATACTTCTACTTATGACATGCTACTTTTTCTTTAGTTTAGTATTTCATTCACAGATGTGTAAAATTGGATGGTATTTTCAAAATAGTTCTGACAGTGTTGCAACTGTAAGTTTAGTTTATATTGTATATGCCAAACTTTTCCAAAAGAAAATTTTTCAAAGGAATCAGCTGCAGACTTTATTAATATTACTCTTTTTATTAGGGGTGTCAATACAATTTTCTACTCTTTTGACATTATATGGATACAAAAATCATACTAGATTTCCTTATAAGACTTCCAAAGTGTTTTTTCTTAGAAGAGTTTATGCTTTGGAATATTTTTGAGCTTCTAGAATATACAACATAACTGTTGTCTTCTTCCTAGAACCTCAGTAACATCTTTAAACTTTCCACATGCGATTAGTCAATAATAAATCTGGTGTTTGGGTCACAGAAACTAGTTCTGTAATGGCTGAAAAAATGCATTTGAGAAAAACAGGCTTTTTTTTCATTACCTGTTCTATTCTTTTTCCATATCAATCATATGACAAATCTCAAAGCATATTTACCCCAAAGAAACATTATTTCATCTCTAACATTTTCCGAATGACCTTTAAATTATGTGTGTATTGTCATGCAGTATCTATGTACAGTTTTAGTTTAAACATAATGAACAGCAGTAGAACATGAAACACTGCTAATGTTTTTACAAGATATCTGTCATACCCCAATTGACATTTTCAATCAAATCCCTTGAGGGTGCTTACTTCTACAAATAACAACCAAAGCATGCACTTTTTTAATCAAAAGTTTTCTATAATGGCTAACGAATAATTTTTAGTGTCACTTAGCATAGATTTTTTTCTAAATAAAGCACCATATGCTCACTCTCTAACCATGCCAAACTTACTGCAAAAGATGATGTGCAACTGCAAGAGGAAAAAAAATGTAAAGTGTAAAAAGTGTAAAATATAAGTGTAAAAGCAGAGCACTGGATCTTTGAAATCAAACTACCATCAAAGAAGACTCTTCATCTGTTGGAAACTTTTAGTTTTCCTCTGCACTGCCTCTGTTTCTACAAAGAATTTTTCATCAATTATGTTATGTCTGATAGAGGATTTAGGGATTGATTTCAGTATGCTTCATATCAGGCATTTATTTTGATCCAAAATACTCATGAGGGAGAAAAAGCAAACCCCAGTTATACATGAGACAGTATAATCCTTTCAAATTTTATGTCATTAAAAAAATATAAATTTTTATTTTAGAGGAATACAGATTTAAGAATTGGTCTAAAAACTCACCAAAATAGGTAACAAACACAGATTAAAAACACAGAATAAATCAACAGTATTAGCGAGATAAACCCAGCAATCTAGTAGGTTTTTTTGCCAAGATTATCCTGACAAGAAAAAAAGACTAATGAGGTAATTTCTTTTGCCAACCAGACAGCCTGTGAAGAGGAATGTGCCTAGTAATAATAGTAAAAATCCAGTGCCCAAAGTGATATCATTGTATTTCAATTCACAGAAAATATGGTCATAGTGTGCCATGCATTAACAGTGTCCTCAGCAATCTGACTTTATGCTCCCATTAAAGAATGTCTGTAAAATGGACTTACACATGTAAGAGCTGTCAGACTAACAAATAGCAAATTTACAGGGTGTTGGGAAAACATTCAGAGCTGCCTCTTCAAACATTGCAATTCCATTAAAGTTGGCTGTTAGTCGTCTATGTGTCTGAGGATCTCAGCCAGTCTCTCCTGGTTTTGATTTTTTTCCCCCTAGTTTATTTGGCTTGTGTGATGGAGATAAGTATGATTTTGATGTACATAGTGCTGATATTTTTCCTTGCTTTTAATATGTGTTTGTCTTAAGATAGCATCAACTTTTCATTGCATTTTTAACTTCTTCTGGTCACTTAATGACCAGTTTTAAAGAACTGTCCATGGATTAAAAATCTATTTCCTGAATAAATTAACATGCATAAATTACTATGTGTATATACACTCATTTCTATATATAGAAATTTTTATTGCTCATATCCATTACTTAGCATTTTTTTGCATTGAATTTTGTCTAAAATTTCATTGCCCAGATTTGTTGTTGCGTTTCTTCTCACAGCTGTGCAAAAGTAAATTGTCAGCCCCAAGATCATTATCTAAGATTTTCCTATAAACATTAAAGTATGTGATTCATCTTTCTGTAAGCAGAAATGGATGAACCAGCTTCCTAATGTATATATATTTCCAAATTCTCTGCTGGAACCTTAAATGCCAAGTTTAGTCTTGATATCAAACTTCTAGACACCTAAACTTAGATTACATTAATTCCATCCTTAGTATCATAAGACCTTTCAACTATTTATTCTATGCACATTTATCTTACTCTTTTCAAAATATTTTAATAATTCTTTAATCAGCAACTTCTGTAACCTCAGTGTCCATCATCTTTATGAGACTGCTTGCAAATATACTGCAGAGCCCAAGGTCCTGGTGGGACCCCACTCATAACAGCTGTTTTGAAGGTTAAGTTATAAATTGAAATTAGTAGTTTAGCAATGTCATATTCAAATTCCTTTACAACTCTTGGGTGAATACTCTCTGTTCCTGGTCAATTGGTTTTGTGACTTTTCATCAACTTCATTTCCGTTAGGAGTTTTTCAGACTCAGCTTACTACCAATGTCTGTTATGGCTTTAATATTGTTTGATGCCTCTTGTATACTTTGACAGTTTTGGGTTCTGCCATCTCTAGCAGTCTGACTTTCAGAGCACATAGAAAGAATTTTATTAGAATATACATATATATAGAATATATATATATTTATATGTTGCTTAGAATTTTTTTGTTCAGTCTGGTTTATAATAATTCTACATTTGGTTATTAAGAGTTAATGTTCTTTTCCCTTTCATGCAATTGAAGACTTCCACTTTAGGAAGAAAGCTTTTCTACCACTTACCACTTCATTTACTCTTATGGTTAGCCATACACAGCAAATAAGAGTGTTTTAGTCCCTTCTTTTATTTTTTTTGTCCTAGTCTTAATTTTTTTTTTAGCTATTCCTCATTCCTACTGAGAATACTTTATCATTTTATGCACTTTTTAGGTAATCTTGTATCTGTTTTGCTTAATTTTATAGCATTTCTCTTCTGAAAGAAAACTAAAGAATTATTCTGTTGAATTATTCATTTTATTTTTACTTTTCTAAGGTAGGTAATCAACACAGTCACTATTGAAAACTTTTTGGACCAAGCATCCTGCATCTCTCAAAAGATCAAAAGATTTAATTTCTGTGATTTCCTAGAGGCAACTCTCTCCAAAAAACTTTCTCCAAAATTTGAGTTTAAAAAAATATAACACGGTAGCACAATGTTCATCTAGTCTATGTGTGAACAATCAAAATCTCTCAATATGATTATGCTTATTATTATGACTATGTTTTGTGTTTTTTTTTTTTTTATTTACTATTTTTCAATAATCTTCAGTATCCTGTCTATATTATTGAGTCCTAATTTTAAAAATTTCAAGTATGGTATTTCAAGCTACTGAGATTGTCAGCTATGTTTGATGTGGTTAATTATAGTCCAAATAATTTTGCTCTGCTTTATTACTAAATTTTAAATCCCCTTTTTTACATAAATTTTTCAGACACCAGTTTGGCATTGCACACGGAGCACACCAGGCAACTCAATGAAGTCCTCATCCCTGGCTGGAGTTCATAGCTGGCATTTTTTTCCAGAATGGATCCACGTGTCATTGGCAACTACATACTCTTCAAAGACTAACTTATTCTAGAAGTGTGGAGCGGAATGGAATGGAATGGAATGGAATGGAATGGAATGGAATGGAATGGAATAGAATAGAATAGAATAGAATAGAATAGAATAGAATAGAATAGAATAGAATAGAATAGAATAGAATAGACTTTAGCAGTTGGGATACATAATTATCTTCTAATCCAACTGCCTGATGAATTCAAGACTGACAAAAATTTAAAGTATGTTCTTGAGGACATTGTCCAATTGCCTCTTAAACACTGACAGGTTTGGGGTATTGACCACCTCTCTAGGAAGCCTGTTGCAATGCCTGTTGCTTCTTCACTCAGTAAAGAAATGCTTCCTGGAGCCTAAATCTCCATCTTTTAACCATTTCCATGCGTCCCATCATTGAGTAGCAGGGAGAAGAGAACAGCACCTCCCTCTCCACTTGCCCTCTTCAGGAAGCTGTAAAGGGCAATGAGAACTCCTTTCAGCCCTTTCATCAGTTTTGTTGCCCTTCTCTGGATTTACTCAAGGACCTTCACATTGTTCATAAAATGTGGGGCCCAGAACTGCACACAGCACTCAGGTGAGGCTGCACCAGTGCTGAATACAGTAGATTCACCACCTCTTTTGACCAGCTGGTGTTACTGTTTTTTATGTACCCCGGGATGAGGATTACCCTGTAGACTTCCAGGGCACAGTGCTGCCTCATACTGAGCCTGCTTTGCACAGGACCCCAAGATCCCTTTGCAGGGCTGCTCTTCAGTCACTCATCTCCAAATGTTTGCTTGTGTCTGTTGTCACTCTGTCTTAGGTGCAGAGTCTGGCATTTGGACTTGTTGAATTTCATCCCAGTAATCATTTTGCAAAGTTTCAATCTATCTAGACCCCTCTGCAAGACCTCTTGCCTCAAGAGTCAATAGCACGTCCCAGTTTAGTATCAACAGCAAACTTGCTAATGGTGCATTCAACTCCGGCATCCAAATCATTGATAAATACTATTAACAGGTCTGGCCCTAAAGTTGAACCCTGAGGAACACCTCTGATGACTGTCATCAGTGAGATGTAGCCCCATTCACGACAACCATTTGGCTTTTGTCCTTCAGCACACCATGAACCTGCTTGTCCCGAGTTGAAAACGCTGTCCAGAAGGATGCTGTGATGGAAAACATCAAAAGCTTTACTAAAAATCCAGAAAAAATATATCCAACAGCTTCCATTCATCCTTTAAGTGGGTGACCTTTTAATAGCAGATATCAAATTAGTTAAACAGGACTTTTTTTTCTGAACCTTGTATTGACTGCATCTGATGATTTAATTGTTCTTAAAATGCTTTTCAATATGCCTCAATATAATCTTTCAATCTTAGTATAATCTGCTCCATAATTTTCCTGGATTAAGAGGTCCATAGTTCCCATAGTTCCCATCCATAGTTCCCTGGATCTTCTCCAACCATTTTTGTAGATAGAAATAACATTGGCCAGCTTTCAGTCAGAAGGGGCTGCCTTTTTTTTAGGTGATTGACAGGGCTCCTGTAATAACATCTGCTACCTTCTTCAGTACTCTGGGATGAATCCTCTCAGATTCCATGGTCGTGTGAATGTTCAGCTGATACAGCTGGTACCTCACCATTTCAGACATTGCAAATGAAAAGCTACTGATCCCATACTTGTGTTCTTTCAACTCAAGGGACAGGGCATCCCAAGGTCTATCACTATAATTAAAAGTAGAGTCTAAAACCTCATTGACTATCTTGGCTTTTTCTTAATTCATGTTAGTCAGATGACCATCTTCAAAAAGTATTGGTCTGATGTTTTCTATATATCTCTTTTTGCTATTAATATACTTTCAAAAGTCCTTGTTATCTGAAACAACACTGGCCAGTTTCAACTCTGACTGACATTTGTCTTTTTGTTTCTTCACTCTGCATGAATGAACCACAGCTCTGCTCTTCCTGCAAATCTTACTTCTTGAGGTCATAAAGTTAATTTTTTTTCCTTTTGAGATTCATGAAAAGTTCCCAGGTCAGCCAAACTGGTCTTCTACTCTGTTAGCTTGACTTATGACACAATAGAATCACCTACTCCTGATCTTATATATTTCTTATCAATTTGGAAAACAATTTTTTTGTTAGGAAAAAAAAGGAGGGAAAAGGTCCTTTAATACATGTTCCTACTTTACATTGATTCCTTTTCTTCCTAATGAAAGAAGAGCATGCTTTTCTCCTCTTAGTAAGTTCTCTTGAACATCTAAGCATGATTTTGCTATTTTAAAATTATGTCCCATCTATTGAGGATCAGTTATATTTGAGGATACTGCAAGTATTCTGTGCCTTTGAAACAAGTGCTGCAATCCCTGTTCCTTTCAGCAACACAGGATACAGTTTGAAAGTGTGGTAGTGGACCTGCTGTGAAGGAGAAGCAGGAAAGCAAACAACATAGAGTATATACTTATATCTAATGACAAAATTGCTAGAGAGAATCTGAAGGTACAAGTTCTAAACTACTTTTGAACTTGCTTTTTGGTTTGTTTTTTTTTTTTTGAGATTAGAAAAAGCACTCAAAAAGTTGACATACATGTTTAAGATACAGCTTGATAAATTTGATGGCCTAAAATTACAGATGATTTGATCACTCAGAAAGTTTCTTTTCTACATGTTCTCCTAATTGTTGCTACCGCCAAAACATTAGAATCTGAAAAAAATCTACATTCAACTAAACTTTGCTGTTTCACCTAAGCATTGTACTGAATACGCTTACCTTAGTTTTAAAATTAAGCTTTAATTTATTTGGAGATTAAAAGAGCACAAATAACAATTGAAGCACTTTATTTTACTCCATTTGTGGTATATCCTTTTCATTTTTTTCTAACAGCTGCTTTTTTAGGAGAAAAGTACAATGCTACCTGTCAGATAGGAACACATTAATTCACAATAGGAAAAAGACCAGCCAATTTTGCCTGCAGATATATTTGAGAAATCACAGTGCAGTGACTAATTAAACAGCAGTGGTAACTATTTTTTGAAAATTATGAAAGAGGAACATCTATGAGAAGCCAATCTGATATTGCTTTATAAAGAACAAAGACAGGATCTGTTAAAACCAGTTACTATTCCATTAAGTAATAAAACACAGAAAAAGAAATATAACTATCTTGAAAATGTCAAGATAACAAGAAGAGTAGTTTCATAAAGAATAAGAGTGAGGGAACTTGAAGGGAGGAGCTTTGATTTTTGTTTGTTAATTACTCAATAAAATTTTAAGAATTGCTATGATACAATTAGTTTAAAACAGTCTTGAGGAAAATTTTAGTATTGGTGAAATTTTTTTGTGATACTTTAAACTAAACAAGTCAATGCATTTACTATAGGGAAATAACCCTAAATTAGTGTGAGAATAGATTAAATGACCCAGTTTCAGATGCTCCTCTATGAAAGAAAATGTTGTGTATTAAGGGCTTAAGTGAAGTCCCATTGCAATCAATGGAAAGACTCCAGATGGAGCAGACTCAAATAATCACTTTTCAGTCGTCTGGTAAAATACACTTTAAGTAATACATACTCCAATTTAAAACAGATTTGAAAGTTTGGGAATTCTGTTTTACTTCTCAGTTTAAAAAAAAAAACAAACCTAAACTTGTCTGTTGCTGTGTCTTGTGTTTTGTGCTCTTAGAAGACCTTACAGCTCCTAAGAATATGTAGACGAACATCTATGTGTCCCGCCCCAGGCTTTCAATACCATGACATTTCTAGGTCTATTTTGCCATAGGGTCATCTTGAGAATAACTTGTGCTTCCAACAAGAAGTGGAAGTTAAAAAAATGTCATCAAGAGCAACATAAAGAACTGCAGCCCTCAGAGTAAGACTAAGATGTTAAGCTGAATTTTAGCTATGAAATGGATGTTCCAAATAAATAACTAAATAGTTAAACATTTGGTTGAAACTAGGCTTTAAAAAAGCCTACTTTTATGGGACCTTAAATTCTTTTCTTGTTTTTAAATTTATAGAAAATACTTTGATTTTTGAACTTCAGGACAAGTTCATATAACATACTTAATAGTTTGCCAGGTTACAGAATTTTGTATGTGACCAGAAAATTCTGATATGAGGAACTGTTTACAAACTAATGTTTTCAAACTAAGGTCCTCAAAAGTAAAATATTCGGTTTTGTTTGTGTAAAATATACAAGACTACTTTAAAGGGACATTTGTGCTTTAAAAGTCAAACTGAGCATCAAGTTTGTTATCTAAATTTAGCTTTTCGCATTAAAAAAAATGATTTAAAAGCATCCCTGCTGGTTTTAAGTTGCCACAGCCTGCAACATCCAGGTGAGACAGGACTGTCCACCTTTGAAATTCATCTACCCACAGTCATCCATGGCTCATATACAACTTGTGTGAAAGATGAATGCTGTGGATTCCTCTTCCCTTTTAGCTCTCTGCTGGTAGCAAATTTGTCAGAGGCAGTTGGTCTGCTCTAAGGTTTTACCTCCTCTTCAGAAAATAAATGAGTAGTATTAAAACTTCAGAAGATAAGATGCCTCTGAAGCACTGTTGAACTCTGCTGCTAGGCAGGAGGTAGGGGAGAGACATTATGTATTCAATGCTGACATTTCTGCTAAAGCCTGCAGTAGGTCTTGAGCAAGTCATTAAAGTAGTTTGTGTTAGGAAACAGACTTTTTAGAAGGTTTTAAGTATATTAATTCTATTTTCTATATTATTTTTATTGAATTAAGACAACATCCTATAGTCCTTTTTTGTAAAAAAAAACAGTGAGGAAATGTGGTCAATATTATATCCATTGAAACTGACAGTAAACTAGTAATTGATTTCAGTGGTGTGTCATCAGATACTGTTGGGTTTTTTTCAATGAGGGGGCAAAAAAATCCCAACATTATAATTATTTAAAATAATTTTTTAAAATAATTTGACTTACTGTTATGCAAACCATTTCTAATCCTCTTAGAATGTGTGATCTGCATTTCCATAATTCACCATTAGCAGTCTAATTACATGTGAACACATTACCAGCACACAAAATATGAATTACAGCAATACAAATCACATTCTATCAGACATTATGTCTTAATTGTCCTTTTCACATTCGCACCCATCATCACTTCCATGCAAGGAAGTGCTATGAAGGTATGAAAATACAGAAACAACACTAAAAATGCATGGAGAAACACCAGAAAAGGCCACAAATGTAACCAGAACTATCTTACATTTCCTGTACAATGAATATTAAAAAAGCCTAATTACCTAGGTGTTGAGGGCAAAGTGCAAACTATTCTTCAGCAAAATACACAGTTAAGAGAGTGTCTGTTCTAATTAAAGGATTAGTAACTAATGGCTTTTGCCCTCAGGAGACAATTTTAAATGCAAAATATATTATGAGAAACATGTAATTGTCAAAAATCTAGCCATACTTTCTTCTTTATATATCCTAAGAAATTTGGTCTTTGAAAAACTTACTCAATAAAGAATATACGTGATCTTATTCTAGAATTTAATTTAGAAATTAAGAATATACAAAAACTAGAGTACCAAAAAAATTAAATAGTTACTCTCAATAATGTCAATATTTAGAAACTTTGACTGTTAAAACAGAAAATTGAAAATAAAAATAACAGTTACCTTCTGTTAAGCCAAAAGGAAAAAAAACCCAACCACAACAAAACCCACCAACCCACCCAACCCATCAACTAACTAAATAAACAAACAAGTAAGTGGAAATAACTTGAATGTGTATTTTCTGAGTTTAGAGTGCTAAAAACAGTGTTATAACAACAGTTGTTCCAAACAACTGTGTTAATGGCAGATATATTTTAAAAATACTACTCCTAGGAGCATGGAAGTGTTACAAAGTATAGACATCTCTGGAAATATTTCTTTGCACAAGCAATAGCTATAGCTGTAATTTTACTTAAAACTGGTTCTTACAAATACTTAGGAATATGACAAATGACTCAGTAATACATGCTGTGATGTGTAAAAGTGTTCATGTGGACAAGTGTGAAAAGGTCTGAGGATTCATGGTTTTACCATAACAGTGCCTTGGACAGAAGTGTTTATACCAGGAAACAGACATTTTGAATTATGTTTGGAGTTTCTTTGCCAACGTAATGGAAATGGCTTTTTTATTATTATTTTAAGGGTCAATAGATTTCCACAAACATACATAGCGTGGCCTATGGTAATAGGCCACTACATCACTTTTTCTCAGTGACAGAGAATATACACAGAAAAAATCATTTGGAAGATTCTAGTAAAAGTTTAGTATTTAAAGAGAATGGGGGAATTATACATTTTGTTTTGTCAGTAAGAAAATAATTAAGGAGTTGGTTGTAAAACCACATTTGTATCGTACAGGTAAGGAAATGTTTACATGTGATAAAAATATGTTCAGTTATTCATAAGATGTGGACTGCTTTATACTAACCAAAAAGATCAATGAGAGAGTAAAGATACAAAGTGTGTTTTGCAGTTGATAATTGTGGTCCTGTAGACTGAGATATTTGATACCATGTCTAAACACTGGAAATGAGATTTCAAGGACAGCATTAAGAGGACCTTCCAGAATTGCCTGCAAGACATGTGCTTATATGCAAATAAGAGCCAATTAAGGAGAATTAACTGTTTCCTCCAGTTCATACCCACAATCTATTCCTTCCCTCAATAAGTGGTTAGTTAACCCTGCCTTCATCAGAAAAATAGAAATCAATATTCTTCCAGACCTGGATAGTGGAACACCTCACATGAGCAAGGGTATAATCATGTTGTGTGTTACTTATAGCTCAGTGAACTCACTAGAACACATTTCACCAGATTCTTTACCAAACCTGTAAAAGTTAAAACTGTGTCTACAATAAAATAAGAGCAGTCTTTATAAATTCACATAAGCAAAATGGCCATTCATCAAGAAGGAAATCTTACAGGCAGGGGGGAAGGCCATGTCCATATGCCAAACAACAAGCCATCAGGGAAGAAGACTGACCTGGTTGAACAGAGAATTTTGGCTGAAACTCAGGAAGAAAAAGGAGAGTTTTTGACCTTTAGAAGAAAGGAGGAAGGAAGAAGAAAGGGCTGCAACTCAGGATGCTCTGGAGTAATGCCGAAATGCAGCCATGCCAAAGCTCAACCACTACTTAATCTGGCCACTAGCATAAAAGACAACAAAGAAACTTTCTAGGACCAGCAACAAAAGAAGGGCTAATTTTATATCCTCCCTTTATTATTATTCTTCATCAAAAGGGTTGTCAAGCTTTGGAACAGGCTGTCAAGGTCAGTGATGGAATCACCATCCCTGGGGGTATTTAAAATATGTTTTGATGTGTCACTTAAGGGCATGGTTTAGTGTTGGGTTGGCTGTGTTAATGGTCAGACTCAATGATCTTAAAGGTCTTTTCCCAGCTGAATGGTTCTAGGATTCTACAATTAAAATCTCCAGTTTAAGTTTTCATATCACATGTGCAAGGGATCATTTAAGTGGTGTCTTGCAGTTGGACATACAAGTACATTATAAGAGTTCTGAGATTTATCTGCAAATTTCTGACTATTGTACCTTCTCAGTTACAGGGTTGAGTATTATGGATCCAGAAAAGCCTCTGTCTGTACATCATTTGTAATACTTATACTATAATATTAACACACCCGATACATCAATTAGTTTATGTTCAGGATTTCAGCAAAGTAATCTCTATGTTCATACTGCTTCCTGAGAAACTAACAGATTTGTTCTTGTCAAAGGGATCAGAGCTTGCAAATAATTACTTGCACAGCCTATGGAGTCCAGAATTTCCTTATTCTAATCTGTCTATTCAACTCGGGCCCAATAAAGGATTGATCCTGAATGGGATTTCTAGGTCTTTAGTATATCATAAATAATAAATAGGTAACAGTGATAAACTGAATTTACCATACTGCAAGAGTTGATTCTATAGCCAAGGTGTTGTTTTGTGTGAAACTAACAGCGCTGAACTTAAGATGATTTGCCACATAAATAAATAGAACTGCCTTCAATATACTTTCTGAACTGCTTCTCCATGAAATCACCTTGTCAACTGGAATTCTACCTGACAATCAGATACTGTAGCATAAGTCACTACAAAAAAATTTCAGTGTTAGCATATCCCTCCCACAAGAATCTCATATATATTATGGGTGACACAAAATTTAAGGGCTATCTCTCGGTACTGACCCTCAGGTATTTTTCAGTAATGTTTGCTACTTGTGTATAAATGTAACTCTTTATTTGAGAAGCAATATAGCCAGTTATAAGAGACTTTTGAAGTTTTCCTTTGCCAGTATTTTTATTTCCTCCCCCTGTAGACTGTTTATTCTAGGGAGAGAAATCACTTCCTCTAGACAAGGAATTTAAAAAAAAACAGAAAAAATTTCTGATATTTGCGTACTACAATAAGTCCAGGTGTGAATGGATAAACTATCTGTAAAAGTAAGATTCAATGTATTTTTAACTGTATATCATAGATAAATTAACAAAGGACCAACAGATCTGCGATCTTTAAAAAATAATACTTTTTTTCTGGTTTTCAACTCCTTTTTCTGTGCAAGTGAAGAAAGAGTTTACTCCCCTTTCTGATTTGAAATGTGCCTCTTAATGATAAATGAATATGGCAATGGCACGAAGGGATTTCTGATTATACAATTTGTCTTCAGTGCCACTAGATACAATTTCCTGTTTCAATCTTCTCCACCTTTTTTCTGTTATATCAAAATTGCTAGGACTTTATAGATGTGTTTTTCTCTGCACCAGCTTGAAGATATAAGTAAAATAAAATGCAGTGAGTACTTAAGATCTGATAAAACATTGCTAATTTTTTTTCCAGCATATTCAATATTGAGATTTCCACAGACCAAGCTCAGGAGGGAAGAATGAAAACTGGATATAGCACAGAAAATCTATGACGAAAATCTACACAGAATGTCAAAAAAAAAGAGCCCCCAGATTGAGAAACATTGAAAGTCCTGAAATATCTACATACCATTCATGTCTCATAATAAATTTTAACTAGGTAACTGCCACTCGGAAAAATGTATCTTAAGCTAAAAGTCCAAGAACTTTAAAGCACAACAACTTGGTACAAGTAAATGTATTAAAAATAAATGCATGCAACACTGACAAGTGTTTTTCAGCTGCCTGGCAAATATATGTAATGTAGGATGTCACAGGTTATTTGATTTCATTTTACTATTTAGTTTGAAGTCCTTCATTTGCTTAAGAGTAATATATTTTGTATATGAACTTGACATTTTATTTTATTTTATTTTATATTTAATTCTATTTTTTTGTAAAGTTTGTGTTGAAAGGAGATGACATACTGTAGGGGATCTAATCACCCCCTGGAAATTATCTTCTGGTATAGCAGTATTTCTTCTTTTGCTGCTCTTAGTTTAATTCTTTAAGTGTTTGTTTTTTAGCTTTGAATGCACATCTGTTCACTTTTTAAAGCAAACCTTTCTTCTCTGATTTCTTGTTACAAGGAAATTTAACTGGTGTGGCCAGAAGGACTAAAGCATAAAACTCTGACACACAGCTTAAAATTTAATGAACAGGACACACAACACACTCATACCAAGCAAACCTCCTGCCCAAATGCTGACTAGTAGCACCCAGGGTACCTCTAGGAAAGGGAACGCTTGCTCCCACTGTTCAAGAAGATGGTGACCTGGCTCCCTCATCTAGCACCACCACCTCTACTACACTACCACATATCTCTGGATGTTCCTCTCCACCTCTGAGGGGCTGTGTTCCAGCTGTGCATTATTTTCTGTAGAGATTGTCATCATAAACCACTAATGGTCCTGTTTATCATGAAGCTGAAGACAATCCCTTTGGCTTTCACCATATACGACACCAGTTGATGGTTTGCATCAATCTCTGTTTCTCCAGTTTATCTGTGTTACACAACAGGTGAAGTAAGTGCAGTGAAAGTCACACTACAAAGTTCCTCTATCCCTTCTTTGTTTTCCAGATCTGAGCAGGACACTCAGGCAGAACTGGGCAAATCTAGTGGGGCAAATCTAGCTATCTAAGTGGTGCTTTCAGATAGGCTTTGTCTTTGGCTTTTCTACATGTGTGTACTGAGAAACATCAAACCTACCAGAGAAATATCAACAAGCTTGTAGCCAGTATGTTACGTTTTGAGGATGAGAGATGATATGAAAGGTGCATTCTAACATAGATCAAGTTAAAAGGCAAGTTTCCATACACATTCCCCCTTACCTTCAGAAGCTCCAAAAAGATTGCACTATTGGCTTTACTGAGCACAGAGAGTGTTCTGGTGAACACTATAAAAATTGCCTATCAGCCTGCTGCAAAGTATGGGTTGTTCTCAGTTTGAGATAGTCAGTAATTATGTTAGAAGTTGATACTGTCACAGATTGCTGCCAACAAACAATGTATAAATTAAAACATAGCTATTCAGCATATTGCACAGTATAAATTTTCCACTATAATTCATTCCCTAGAAGTGGCAGCTGCAGCAACCTTCTAAGTACACAAAATAATCCAGCTATTTGGAGATGCATAGGTCTGCACCCTCCTGGAGACTTTTTCTGAACAGCAGTTGAAACACCTGACAGTTCATTGCAAGAGCAAATGAATTCTAAAACACTTTCCCTTTTGTATTCATAGAAGCATAGAATTATTTAGGTTGGAAAGGACCTCTAAGGTCACTGAGTCCAACCATTAACTTAACAGGTGCCAAATGCACCACTAAAACATGTCTCTAAGTGTCATATCTACATGTCTTTTAAATACCTCCAGGGATGGTGCCAACCACTATTACTACCCTGGGCAGCTCATTCCCGTATTTCATTCAGTGAAGAAATTTTTTTTCCTTACACACCCAGTCTAATAACCCTTAAGAGTTTTGACTCTGAAAACAGATAGTTATATGGAATACTTTTCTGTGTCTAATAAAAGCAAATTTTAACACTATTTTCATAATCATTTATGCAGAGTTCATCTTTTTAGAAATGGAGACAGAAACCATTGGGATCACTGTAGAATTCCCTTTATTTCTATTCAAATGAAAAGACACTCAAAAAAAATGGAAAAAGTTCCAAATTCACAAGCCAACTACACTAACAAAGTATAATTCATGCACAAAAAAATTCAAGAGCGTTGGCAACTGAAAGCACGTTCAAATATTTTATGCTTGAGACTCAGAGAACAGATGAACGGAAACCTCTTGGAGGTTAGTCACTCTTTTGCCTCTAACTGGATTCATAGACTTGAGTCAATTACACTTTCCATGTCTCAATTTGCACTAGTTTAGAAGTGAGAAAATAACCCCCATTGGCCTCAAAGCAGAGTGTGAGTACTGAAACAGAAGCCCTTGGACTGTCTCAGGTGAAAAGCAGTGCTTAAATGAAAGTGTGATTCTCCACTCTCCCTTCCCTTGGTGTTACAGTCATGTAACACTTTCACCTTCCTGTAAAGAAAACCAAATTATGGTGTTGGGTAGGGTCCCTTTGGTTTTGTATTTTTTTTAAATTATCTCTAGGACTTCATCAGACATAATGGCTTTTATAGTTCCCAGTGGATCCTAAATTTCTTAGATTACTACTGGGTAGTAACTTTCCTCATTGTGAACAAAGTAAACATTCTTCTAATTGGATTTTTAATCTGTAGGATCTGTATATATGTGTACATTCTTCTTGTCCAGAACACAGTGGATTGAGTGATTTTTGCTCTATGTGTCTGTGTGTTTTTGCGTGTGTGCACTATATTTTTGGTCTATCTGGATGTTTTCTCACAGTCTCATCATCACCACCCGAAAGCAAAGTAATTTTAAAAGTCAAGATACAGAATTAGAAACTGAGTGCACAATCTTAGATTACCTCAGAGAGTCCATTTGCTATCTACTGTTTGCTCCTATGGGTTCACTCAGCAAATTTATAGCCTTTTCAGGAGACATAAGTACATGGTGTGACCTTGAAAATACACTAAAAAAAGGCCCATTCCTTAGTTGTGCCTTCACTTGGCAAAACAAATAAATGGAGACGTGTATAATGTGATACTTTATTTTTGCTCTTGATTATTATCCAGATAGAACATTTCTTGGGATTGACTATGGCAATCCCAATGTGATTCTAATCACGTCTCTGGACTCTCTGCTCTATAAAGTGCCCTGGGGCATTAAGGTGGCATATCTGGCCTTGTAATAAACACTCATATAACATTAAAGGAAACTGCCTACTTAGCACTGACTTTTAGTATATTCCAAACTGGTTAAATTGTGCTAGTGAGGCTTGGTTAGAATTGACCCCACTTACCCTGTCAGAAAGAGCTGGATTCAGCTGAGCAAGGCCAGGTACAGATGTATTCATTCACCACTGAAGCAGAGCTGCATTTTTCTCTCATCAGAACTGAAATTCACTCCGTGCTTTGTACAGTAATCTGACAAACTTTTACCTGAATTGAACACAAACACATTTCATTTGAGATTCTGGCACTTGCTAATTTTAGTGTTGTGAAAAAAATTTTCATAATTAATATTAAATTAATCAAAACCCCATCAGTGACTCGTTTCTCTTTCAGTATATACATATGCATCTATGTAAGAGCGTGCATTATACTGAAATGAATGAGACAAAACTGTATTTCTATATATGTGTGCATGCAAATATACATCTTATATGATTGTCACTAGAATCATAGATCCATGCTGCTTGTCCATTAAAGTAGCAACTGCCTTAAATGACCTAATCTGATTTTCTCATTAGCCACCTCCACATGCAATTATACTACAGATGAATTATGAGAAACATTGCAGATAAAGCATAGAGCATGAAGTCTTGCATGCTTTGTAATTAGTAGTAATATTCCAACAATTTTGTGCAATAGATCAGCAAATGATAAAAATTTACAAATCTACAAATCCATGTTATTGCTATTTCTCCATGGATATATATGTACACACACAAATACATACTGAATAGGTTTTTATGACACACAGGAAGTTTGTACCAAGTTTCACTGAGAATCATAAACATCCTTTAGAAGACACTAAAAAAAAAAGAAATAAGACCAAACAAAATGAAAGTTAATTGATTCTGTGCTTTGAATCCCTATCACAGAATTGCTGGTTGTACTTTAACCTTGGAATAGGTATTGATTGACATTTACCGCGTGGGACTTCATTACTTTACGCCAGTATATCTGAATGTAAAGTGACGCTTTCCAAATACAGGCAGACACTATCCCCAAGCAGCAATTCACTCACACATTTGTCTATGACATACCGGGGCACTCCTATTTACCTGATCCCCACGATGCCCAGAGTGGGTAATTCTAGAACTGGCTTTTGTTAGGGATATTCTTGATTTCTTTTTTTTTTCACGGAAACCAGCATGTAGGCAAACAAGGAGAAGCAGATGAGATCACTGATGAGCCATCCCAGCATGTAATTCAGATGATGAACACACTGTGAATACAAAATTTCTTTTAGGTTTTCTGGCCTGGGCTTGCTGCTGAAAACCATCTTCTTCTCTGTACTCAGCTTCACTAAGGTCAGGTGAGATACTTAATCTATACAATATATTCTTCAGTCAATGAACAAGCTTAAGGAACTTCAGTGTTTGAATCCATCTTCTTTCCATTAAAAAGGACGTTGGTTTCATTATGAAAGTGTTTATTGACCTCTAAATAGGTCTTCACCACCAAATGACAGAGCTGATTGTGGGAGAGCTTTTTGCTTTGACATATCATGAGATAGCAGAGTAGTGACAAGACTCTTTTTTTAGTATCTATTTTTAAATATTTGAAGTACCTTTTCCCTGAAAAAAGGTCACTATCTTCTGTTGAGAGATGAGAATGCACTCGATATTTAAGTAAACAGGAGGGAAGCCAAAAACTTGGCTCAGGATTTCTTACATAGGTATGTTATTTCCAGAAAATATGTTTTAGTGTATTCAAAAGACTTATTTCTTACCAGAACTTGTACATGATTCATTTCACATAAAAGAAAAAAATTTTAAAAAGTTTAAAAAATTGCAATTCTGTACTTTGCTACATATATAAATGGAATGTCAGGACAAAATGCTTGTAGGATCATGATTATACAGATATTATCAATGAAACAACCCTGGTAAAATTCTACAGTAGTGTAATACAAACTTTGTTTCAACCCAGGGTTACTGAAACAGCACAGAAAAATATCTGAATAATCTACAGATCCTTCTTGTAGCAAGCCAGAATGATGAAGGCTGCCAGATAGATACTGCTTCTTGTTAATCCTTCACATTTAAACTCAGTTTGAAACTCCACTTCATCCTCCTCCCTTTATGGCTACTGTAATGCTGCCACAAAGGGAAGAATCTAGTTCTTAGAAAAGTGGCTCCCAGAAGATGCAAAGATTTAGCAGCTACACAGCATAACACAAACACAATGCATTTATATTGTGAGAGCTTGCTAATAACAATTTTCTGTATACTGCACTAGCGTCTCTTCCTAACTGCTTAGAATTGCAGCCCCATATGAAGATCTTTATACTCTGACCCTAGAGGAATAAATTGCTCACTCAAGAGGAGTCAAACAAAAAGAAAATCTGGCCCTTTTTTTAAAATTCATAAATAAGTGAAAGTTCTTTCATGTCAGTTGTAGTTATTTCATGCATTAATGAAGAAACAAAATGGTTTTCCTATTTTCTTGGAAGACTTGATTGTACTTCAATGAATATAAAGGACTTTTTTCCACTGAAATAGTTTTTGCATGTGACAATAAGTTGTTTAGAGCATGGTGCTAATAATGTCAAGGTCATGGGTTCAGTCTCCATAGGGGCCATTCACTCAAGAGATGGACTCCATGATCCTCTTAGATCCTCCAAGAATACCTGAGGATCTATTGCTCTAGTATCTAACCATGTCAATTTATTGTACCTTCCTATGAGACTTTCTGAATCATAGAATAGCTTTGATTGAAACAGACCTTAAAAATAATCTATTTCCAACCCACATATCGTTAGACCAGGTTGCTTAGAGCCCCATCCAACTTGGTCTTGAATACTTCCAGCATTGCAGCATCCTCTGGGCAACCTTTTCCAGTGCCTCACCACCTCCAGAGTAAAGAATTTCTTTCTAATATAATTTTCCATTCCTGATTTGCTTGCTCCTGTGACTGATATCTAAGCCACAGTTACACTAGCTGTCAGATTTGAGCACTTAGAACCTTAGTGTTAGGTGCTGGGAATACTTGTATATATTATCAGGCTAGAGCTATTATTGATTCAATATATACAATACAGTAGCAACTTTTCGTTGTATATTAACAAGATTCTTTAGTGCCAATTCATATTGTCAAATAGCTAGGGGTCAAAGGATGTATTCCTCTGACTGAGTCAGTGGTGTGAGAATGGCATAAAATTTTCAATGAAATCTACAGGGAATTTTTCTTGCATTTAGCTGTTATATATAACACAGATACATAGCATCAGTACAGTGTAAAAAGTATATACTACTCTTCACCTTGTTCAAAAATATTTAACTTAACAAAATACCGTGAAGTGTCTCCGTCTCACACACATTTATGCGGCACACACACACACACACACACACTTTCACTAGCCTTCTCACCAGAAAAAAAAGAGATATTTAAAAAGTCAATGTGCTAATCTGAATCAAGATTGTGTATATCAGGACTATTAAAGGCTGCGGAGCTGATGGATTTTTCTGTGCTTTGGATTACATTCATAATATTTTACCTATTTATTTATTTATTTTAACAAATTGGTAGAAATTAATGTGAATACACACGTTTCTAATTCCTGTCTACATAGTTACTTAGCATTAAAATGCTACCTAAATATGCAATGTTTTATGAATAAAACTTACCTTTTTTTTCTGCACTTGTCTCTCCTTGTAGTTATTTGTTGGAATATCTAATGGCCAATTAGAAATCTATTTCTCTGACAGTTAAAATCTATAATTCATCAGATGTGATATGATAATTGCCTGTTCATAATCTCAAACATTGCACATCACTGAGGAAATGATTCAGAATTGTTTTCCAATTAAAAATAAACTTAATTGCTTGGAAAACATACTGTCTCTTACAATCTCATAGAAGCCAGCATTGGAAGCTAAGATGACACTACTTAAAGTTTTGCAGCTCATAATTTAGCAGTTTAAATGCACAGTTAAAACTTTATAGACATACATCAAGGCCAATGGTGCTATTCATGCCCTGCAGTTGCATCATTTGAAGCTTAAATCAGGGATATGGTGATGATCAGATAGAGACAGTGATATGCCTTGGGCCACAGTTTTCAACTCCCTGACAAACATGGAGTTTCTTAACCTGCAAACTTGAGCAGACTAAAGTGACAGTAAGAAGAAGTGAATTTATTTTTCTTTTTCTTGGTTGTGCTCTACAGACTTATTAGCCATCAGAAAAGTATTTGAATGTTCTCACCCTCTGGAGACTCATGTCTTATATCAAAAAATCTCACAATCACAGAGTCAATTAGATTGGAAAAAAATCTCTGAGATCATCGAGTCCAGCCTATGACTGAACACCACCCTGTCAACTAGATCTTGGCACTGAGTGCCATGCCCAGTCTTTCTTTTAACACCCTCAAGAATGCTGACTCCACCACCTCCCTGGGCAGCCCATTAAAATATCTATATGGTATCTAATATCTCTTCTGTAAAGAAATTCTTCCCAATCTCCAGACTAAACCTCCCCTGGTGCAGTTTAAGATTGTGACCTCTTGTCCTGTTGCTAGTTGCCTGGGAGAAGAGTCCAACCCCCACCTGGCTAGAACCTCCTTTCAGGTAGTTGTAGAGAGTGATAATGTTACCCTTGGGCCTCCTTTTCTTCATGCTAAATGATCCCAGCTCCCTCAGCTGCTCCTCACAGGACTTGTCCTCCAGACCCTTCACCAGTTTCATTGCTGTTCTCTGCACCTGGTCCAATGCCTCAACGTCCTTCCTNAAGATTGTGACCTCTTGTCCTGCTGCTAGTTGCCTGGGAGAAGAGTCCAACCCCCACCTGGCTAGAACCTCCTTTCAGGTAGTTGTAGAGAGTGATAATGTTACCCTTGGGCCTCCTTTTCTTCATGCTAAATGATCCCAGCTCCCTCAGCTGCTCCTCACAGGACTTGTCCTCCAGACCCTTCACCAGTTTCATTGCTGTTCTCTGCACCTGGTCCAATGCCTCAACGTCCTTCCTGAATTGAGGGGCACAGTACTCAATGCAGCACTCGAGGTGCAGCCTCACAGGTACTGAGTATGGGGGAAGAATATCTCTAGTCCTGCTTGGAACACTATTCCTGATACAGGCCAGAATGCCATTGGTCCTCTTGGCCACCTGGGCACATGGCTAGCTCATGTTGAACTGGCTGTCAACTAGCACCCCCAGGGCCTTTCCAGCTAGACCACTTTTCAGCCACTCTTTCCCCAGCCTGTAGCTCTGCATGAGGTTATTGTAGTCAAAGTGCAGGACCCGGCACGTCATCTTGTTGAACCTCATGCTGTTGGTCTCAGCCCATCAATCCAGCCTGCCCAGGTCCCACTGCAGAACCTTCCTGCCCTCCAGCAGATTGTGACGCAACTTGTCTGCAAATTTGCTAAAGGTAGACTCAGTGCCCTTATCCAGATCATCAATAAAGTTATTAAACAAGACTGGGCCCAACCCTAATCCATAAGGGATACCACTAGAGATCAGACTGGATGCAGCAGCATTCACCACCACTCTCTGGGCCTGATCATCCAGCCACTTCTTAACCCAGCAAAGAGTGCACCTGTACAAACCATGGTGTAAAGAACTGTTAATGACCAACTTATTTCACCATTGCCCAGTGAGTCAGAACAATCTGCAGTTAAAGACTTGGTGTGATCATGGGCCATGATCATCTCTTGATAATGAGCCATGATAGGCCACGGTGATGGTGATGAATATGCTCCTGCCATTGTGAGTGAACAACCTGCATGCTCAATGAGCTGGGTGTATTGAGTGAACATTGTGTGGATACCAATGCCCACGAGGTGAATGTACCTTTGCCATAGTCCCAAGCTGGAGCAAAACTTCCCAGTCACCACTGTAAAGGGCCGCTCAGCTGGTATATAAGCGAACGTGCAGCAGTCCTGGCAGAGCTCTCCCCACTGATGAAAGAAGAATCAATGAAATGCTGCTGAATCCATGGTGGGGACTATCACTTGCTTTCTGTAATTTTTCACTTTTTACTACTTTCCTGTCTTTCCTCCTTGTTAATAAAAGGTAATTATCATTTTTGTCACAAGCTTTTGACCTCGTTTGTGTCTTAATCTTGCTCTGGGTATTTTCAAACTTTGCCCCCTCTCTGCACATGCAGACTGGGACACGTGGTCAGCTTTCCCAGGAATATGTCATGGGAGATGGTGTTGAAGGCTTTGCTGAAGTCCAGGTAGACTATGTCCACAGCCTCATCCACTAGATGGGTCACGTGGTCATAAAAGGAGATCAGTTTATTCAGGCAGGACCTGCCTTCCCTAAACCCATGCTGTCTGGGTCTGATCCCGTGGTTGTCCTGTAGGCGCAGTGTGATCGCATTCAGGATAATCTGCTCCATAACCTAGCTGGGCAGCAAGTCAGGCTGATAGGCTTGTCATTCCCCGAATCCTCCTTCCAACCCTTCTTATAGATGGGTCTCATGCTGGCCAATCTCCAGTCATCTGGGACCTCCCCAGTTAGCCAGGGGAGGAAAGATAAATGGTGGAAAGCAGCTTAGTGAGTTCTGCCAGTTCCCTCAACATCCTAAACTGAATCCCATCTGGTTCTATAGACTTTTGAGCTTTTAGTGGGCTCAGTAGGTCACTAACTACTTCCTCCTGGATTTCAGGGGGTTCATTCTACTCCCCATCCCTGTCTACCAGCTGAGGAGACCAACTGAGGATAACGGTTGACATATCAATCTCTCTCAACAAAATGTGTTTGAGGAAGCTGTGGAAAATGAGATCTTTATCAATTTTTTCCTTGCTAGTCTAAAAATGTGTGCCACAGGAGCTACTTAGACACAAGTTACCTGTAAAAAAAAAGATAGGATTAAAAGTATTGCCTTTTCACTCTGCATTTTCAATGATAATTTGAAACGCATGTTGTGAGCTCTGGATATCCAAGGCAGTTGATTGATGTGCTAGGTCCTAATATTTCTATGATGAACATGGAGTAAGATTGTTTGTTGCAAAGGCAGAAGCCCTGCCAATGCCGAAATGTGTCACAGACATCCTCCTCTTTTGTCTCCTTTTGAAGAATGAAAAGCTGATTGCTCTGACTGATGAAGATGTTATCAAAATGTGATTCTTAGTTCTTTCAAGTGCCTGAAATCTGGAACTGTCAAAAGACCACATGGAAAATGAGCTAAAACCTGTTCAACCAGACTATTTGCAAGCACAATCACAAACCAATCCCAAACAAAACAAACTCCCAGTCTGGAGAACTTTTGGTTCCTTGGAGGCGTAGGCTGAAACAAGAAATACTGATGCACAGAGAATGGCAATCTCGCAAATGATTGCCTATCTTGTTCTTAAAACCCTTCAGTGGCAGAAGCTGCATGGTGAGTCATTCCTTAAGAAAATCTTACCTCATACCCTGTAGATGAGATCATAAACTATCTAAAATAAGGCACGTCTGAAGCACATATGTGAGAAACTCCACAAAAATGACAGAAATTTGTATACTTTAAAAATTTGTGAGCGCTCTCTCTTAAAAAGGATTTTTTTTGTGCAAGTTCCCTGCATTGAATATTTGAGTGACATCACCCTCACCTCCACATTGTATCTGTAAATAAAAGCATATAGAATCATAAAATCACTTACGTTGCAAAATACCTGCAAGATTGTTGAGTCTGACTATTAACATAGTTAAGTCCACCACTGAACCATGACCCTAAATAACACAGCTTTTAAATATCTCCAAAGATGGTGACTCCACCACTTCTCTGAGCATCCTGTTCCAAGGCTGGACAAATCTTTTTCCCCTAACTTTCAATCTAAGACTTCCTTGGTGCAACTTTGAGGCTGTTTCCACTTGTTCTATCACTTGTTATTGGGGAGAAGAGACATCACTACACTCTCCTTTCAGGTAGTTTTAGGGAGTGATAAGATCTCCCCCAAGCCTTCATTTCTGCAGGCTAAATAACTCCAGCTCCCTCAGTTGCTCCCCATAAGACTTGTATTTAAGGCAGTCTACTTTTGCTCCACCTGAAGAAAAAGAAACCAGTTATTAACTAGTGAGAAGCAACAGCCTTTTTCCCTCAAATAACCCTAAGGGATCAAAAGAGAAATAAGTACAGTTATCTTGCAAAATGCAGCAACATCTCACAGTATATAGCTAGATTTGCCATTTTTTTCTGTAGTTACTCTGCTGTTTCAACATAAAATACTTATTTGTGATGTTTTTTTCAGTATTCACTAAAAGCAACTCTGTAAGTCATCACAGTTGGTGTGACTGTGCAAATTCACTTACATCTTCAAAGCAAAAAGGTCAGAATGAGATTACTACTCAAAAGCATGTCATACAGGTGAGACAGGTAGGAATAGATACCCTTTGTTATAAAACCTGCACATTGAACATGGACAGTATGTTCTGACATTTAAAAAAATGTTTCTTTTCTTCTCTACCATGCATATTTAACATAACTCAATCTCATGAATATATAATTTACTATTTTCCGATGATAATAGCAGAATGGAGAACATAAAGTATTCAAAAGAGAAGAAATGTGAAAGATAAGGTTGCAATCTCAGATACATACCCTTAGCAGCTAATAACATTACTCAGAAAATCAGAATTCACAGAAGTAACGTACAATAAGTAAAATCCCAAAAATCTATAAAAATTATTACATGATTCAAAACACAGAACAATGACAAAATATACCTCAGTCAGGCTGAAGTTCAAGCTTTTTACATATTTTGGGTATGTACTTAAGACTATCAGCTTATTTCTTCTGAATGTGGTAAAATAAATGTTTACAGAAATATTTGTTACTTTCTCTTTCATGTCTTTCCTCTCAAAAGTTTCCTGAAACTGTCATACAACATGGCAAAATGGACAATTTCTGCTCCTAAAGTCAGTTACAAAAATAAGAATAAAAGAAGAAAAAATTCAATACCGTTTTCTGACAAACCTGGGGTCTTATGGGGTCTTATGTTATTTTCATGAGCAATGAATAAATCATAGAATGGTGTAGATTGGGAAATAATTTAGTTCCAACCTCTTTGCCGTGGGTAGTGACACCTTCCACTAGACCAGGTTGCTCAAAGCAGTATCTAATAGGGACTTGAACACATGCAGGCATGAGGCATCCGCAGCTTTGGGAAACCTGTTCCAGTAGCTCACCACTCTCACAATAAAGAATTTCTTCCTAATGTCTAAACCTACGCTCTTTCAGGTTAAAGCCATTCCCTCTTGTAAGAGAATTTCATGCCCTTGTAAAAAGTCCCTCTCCATCTTTCTTGTAGGCTCCCTTCAGGTACTGAGAAGTCTGCCTGAAGCGTTCTCTTCTCCAGGCTGAACATCACTGACTTTCTCAGCCTATCTTCATTGGAGAGGGACTCCTTTCTTCTGATTATTTCTGTGGCTCTCCTCTGAACTCATTCTTCCTCCAACTCACATGTCATGGACTTCTGTCAATCCATTCTCCCAGCCTCTATTTATGCTTGGGATTGCCCCTACCCAGATGCAGGACTTTGCACTTGGCCTTGTTGAACTTCATGAGGTTTGCATCCAGACCACCTCTCAAGCTTGTCATGGTTCCTGTAAATGCATCCCTTTCCTCCAGTGTGTTGAGCACACCACACAGCTTGGTGTCAGCAAAAGTGCTGAGAGTGCAATCCATCCCAAACCACTGACAAAGATATTAAACAGTGCTGGACACAATACTGATGTGTGAGGAGCACCACTTGTTACTGGACATCCAGCCATTTTCCACAGCTCTTTGACTGTGGCCATCCAGCCAATTCCCTATCCACCAAGTGCTACACACCCATCAAATACATGCCTCTTCAGTTTAGAGATAAGGATGCCATTCAGGACAGTGTCAAATACTTTGCACAAGTCCAGGTAGATGACCTCAGTTGTCTTTCCCTTATCCACCAAAGCTCTAACCTTGTTACAGAAGGCCAAGAGTTTTTTTAGGCATGATTTTCACATAGGGAATCCATGTTGGCCATCACCAGTCAAGTCTTTGTTTACTATGATCCTTAACATAATTTCCAGGAGGATCTGCTCCATGACCTTGCCAAGCACTGAGGTTAGACTGACTGGCCTGCAGTTCCTGGGGTCTTCCCTATTTCCTTTTATTTAAAAAGGGGTTGTGTTTCCCCTTTTATAGACAGTGTTAACTTCAAAGGACTGCCACCTTTTCTAAAATATGATGGATAGTGGCTTAGTCACTTCGTACACCAGCTCCTTTACGCCTGTGTATGTATTTCATCAGGTGCCATGGACTTGTGCACTGTCAGGTTCCTTAGATCTCAGGTTCTCAAATCTGATCTTCTCCTACAATGGGCATTTCTTTATTCTCTTAGTCCCTGCATTTGCCTTCCACAAAGTTGAAGTGCAACTGAAATAATGCAAAATCTATTCCTGGGTATATTGCTAATTCACAAATCTTAAATGAGGCATATTAACTAAGGATAAACAGTGGAAAATAGCTGCAATTCTGGTGATACAATTTGGTCTCTTTCATGCTAAAAGGATTTAAAAAATGCAGATGGTAAAAAAATATAGAACCTACCCAAACATTCATTTTGATATCACTTCCTGATGTCCAGTCTACACTTCCTGTAGTGCAGCTTTGAACCCTTCCCATGTGTCCTATCACTGGAGAAGAGGGAGCAGGGAGAAGAGATCAGCACCTCCCTCTCCACTTCCTCAAGAAGACATATAGAGCAGGCTGTTATTCTTCTTGCTGTATTTTGAATAGAATTGCACAAAATGCTAAATTTTGCTCCTTACTTTTCTTCTGAAAAGAAACCCCACGACAGATTTTTACAGAAAATTCCTAATGTGTGCTACATTCAATTCTATGTCAGGAGAAAGCACAAGAGCTGTGAACAATTTCAGTTTCCCTTAACAGTGTCAGAAAAGGCTCATCTAGGATTTCATAAAATAAATTGACCTTGTGCTGTCCTCTGCACCAGGGTGAACTTCACCCTATATTAATAATGGCAGTAGTAACAACAGTAATTGCAAACAGTGCTATTGGACTGCAAGCAGCCAGGACAATTTCAGGACAGCTACTATACAGCTCAAATCACTGAGCAAGCAGATGCTTAGCAGGCTACTATTATATCTTTCAGTTATTGACAAAGAAAATCTCCTGGGTACCATGAGGACACCCTATCGCTGCAGTAAAGCTGCTTAAAACAGAAGCTATCAGGAAAAATTACTCAAAAAACCCCCTAAACCAAAAAACCTCAAAAACCAACACAGCAGGGCACAGGTTATTATGGTGCAACTTGTATTGTCCAGTGTTACAGAGTTCTTTAGGGTATATAGTGGCAACAGGAAGGTCCAAACGGAGGCTGAAATACTGTCTCAGAAAAGCTGTTTCATTTATTCTTGCTGAGGATTTATAAGAAGTTTATATGTTTAAGTGTTTAAATAGATATAATAGATACATAGATATTTACAATGCAAATATTTTCCTTTTGATAAAGCAATGTTGTGAAACAAAAATAATTGACAGGGTCAATAATATGCAGGCAAACACATCTGTCCGAATGAGTCCCTTTGTATGAGGAATTTTTGTTTCTGCCCCTGCAAATATGTGCACATATATCACAGTCACAGAATATGCTGAGTCGGAAGGAAGCCACAAGGATCATCGAGTCCAGCTCCTGGTCCTGTGCACCACCATCCCGAAGAGTCACACCCTGTTCCCGAGTATTGTCCAAATGCTGCTTGAACTCTGTCAGCCTCAGTGCTGTGACCACTTCCCTGGGGAGCCCATTCCAGTGTCCAATCACCTTCTGGGTGAAAAACCTTTTTCTAATAACAAAACTAAACCTCCCCTGATACAGCTCCAGGCCATTCCCTCAGGTCCTGTCACTGGTCACCACAGAGAAGAGATCAGTGCTTGCCCCTCCTCCTCTCCTCACAAGGAAGATGTAGACCATGATGAGGTCTCCCGTCAGTCTTCTCTTCTTCAGGCTGAACCTATCCACAGCACTGCTTTCCAGCATCTCACTCCCCAGTCTGTCCACATCTCCTGGGTTGCTTCATCCCAGGTGTAGAATCCAGCACTTTCCCTTGTTGAACTTCCTATGTCCAGCCCTCTAATTTGTTGAGGTCTCTCTGCAGGGCCTCCCTGCCCTTGAGGGAGTCAACAGCTCCTCTCAGTTTTGTAGTGTTTGAGAATATGTATAGGTGTTTATATAAAAGTAAATTCAAAGCGCATAAATGGCTGCCTGTTTCAGTTTTTCATGGGGAAATCCTTACAGTCTATGACTATATGATAATAGGAAGAATAACTGAGCAAAATGGGATAAAAAAAAATTGCTGATAGACAGATCAGTCACTAATCAGCTAACCAGGAAAATAAAGATGATGAAATTCAAAAGTGGTAATTACTGAAGGGCTTAGGACACATGGAAGTTTTAAGAAGCTCTTTGAAAAAAAAATTGCTCTTGCCAGGTAACACTAGGAATAAAGTAATTAATATAGACATCTGGGCTTGGTTTTGGTCTCAATTTCAGTACATTTTTGTTAATCACGATTATTTCTAAACCCCTTTTGAGGGCAGAATTTTTATTCTGACATTGCTGCTTATTTTTAAACAGTGATAGTTATTTGCAATACTTTAAATAGACTACCTGCAAACAAACACTCTAGCCTTGATGGGTTTCCATCAGAAAATTAAATATCACATTTATATTACACAGAAATATGTGAAAGTGCAGCATGTAGTGATTACTGTCATACTGATGTTGATCAGCATGTGAAAATTACGTTTGAAATTGTGAAAATTGTTATTCATTGTTAAAATGATACACTTTTCATAAATGTCATGCTATTTTTGAATGAATAAATTTTCATGTAATTGATATGGAGTATTCTTAGAGCAAAGAAAAAAAAACAGAATTAAAATCAAACGTTAAAGAAAAGAAAATTTTCATTTTGCAATGCAATAACTTTATTAAATTGTTTACATTTTTCTTAATTGAAAGTAAATGTGAAATGAAATTTTGTTTGTTGCCAAAAATCTTCAAATGGAAATTCTGTGTGCAACTGTCAGAAGAGTTTTTCTATCTGTATAAGTGTGACATGTCCTCCCATAATGTATATTGAGCTCTGTCAGGAGACTTGAGTCTACAGTTAGTGTTTCTGGTGTGAGTGTTAGCTGGGAGTGAGATTTTTCCCTTCCATTCCTAGCTGACGTAGCTGTGTTCACATAATATTATAGCATAGACCTGGCTTTATTCATGACACATAAAGCTAAAAACTTACATAAATCTTTGCAAGGTTGATGCCTTTGATTTTAAGACCTTTAAGACCATGTCTAAGTTTTCAATAGTGTTTTGTTTATGGACACTACATTAGCTCTGGTTCCTGAGTGAGTCTCTAAAGGACTGCAGAAATAAAAATTATAACTAAAAGTAATAGGAATTTACAAAGTGTGTGGTGCAACTTGCAGGAATTTATGAAGCTAAGAAAAGAGTCTTATAAAAATTGGGAGGAAGAGAGGATTTTATGATCTACAAAATCCAATAGATACAGCCATACAAGATGCCCACACAATTTGTACCGGTGTAAACAAAATAGTTTTCTACTTTAATAAATGCTTTGGGGAATATGTGGAGAAAAGGTTCTTGTTCCTTTTAATTTTAAGGTAGACTACCCCTCTTAATTACTGCATTCAGGCAGTCACGTACCACATATAACAGTTGTAGCCGATGAAGTAATGGAATGCTTTAAATCAGAGCAGGCAAGAAGGATTTAAAAAGGAGAATATTATATTTTTTGTTTTCTTTATATTACTCTACAAGTTAAAAAAAAGGATGAGAGAAATTAAGGAAGTCTGACAATCCATCTTATTTAATGAAATCAATGTTTATATATGCAAAGCATGTTTTCATTTTCAGGACATCTTCTCAAAAAAAGAATTAAATCCAAAAATTTGACAATAATAAAGGTAATTTAAAAATCAATCATAAAATTATGACGTCTATCCACTGGGATCTGGATATTTTCACTTGTGAAATACTGTAGACGTGTAATTTCATTATGCTCCTTACATTTCAAGGAAGTTTTTTGCTAAACTGAGGTCCTTGAATTATGTCCAAACCAGTATCTTCAGGTTTTTTGACACTGAAATGCTGTTTGATGACTAATGCATTTGCTTTTCTTAAAAAAACCCCAAACAAATAAACAAAACTGCAAAGCTTTAAGGATACCAATTATGCCAGAACACCATTACTGTTCAAAGACAAAGGGATACAGGATACTAATCAAGTCAAATGTCAGCAATAATTTCTTCACATATGTGCTGGCACAATATATGGAAGGCACTGAAAACTTTAACCAAAATGTGAAACAGATATAAACATACATAGAAATGGAGAAGCAAAAAGTATTTTGAATTATGGCTTTATGTAGAATGAAATGAAACAGCAGTTTCACTACCTGTCCTTCTTTTAAGGCACGGAGTAAAATATATTGTATATAAAAATTTGGAGCAACATTATTTCCAATGGCACATAGACTTGAGGAAATTCTACTTCCCTGGTCACCTTCCAGTGAAGTAGTTCTGTTGATAACACTTACTTTGGGATCTCAGATTGCCACATTTCTCACCCATTGAGACGCATTTATTCTGATTATGGCCTGGAACAGATGGTTTGGGCACTACTTGTTCTTGTGGGCCAGGGGCAGCACCCATTAATAACCTTTTGCTCCAGAGTGTACAAGGAATTTCTGTAGGAAACCTCCTCAAGAGACAATCAAAGACACATATTCATTGTGCCCAGCATGGTTTGCCTGCTCCAACACAAATGGACATCTTGAAACCCAGATGTAATTGCTAAGTTCTGCTTCTGACAAGTTGTAAGCTCAAATGTTCAGATAAGAACTGTGTTTTGATTAGGCTAATTCACAGCTGTCAGTATGGATAATGGGCTGATGTGGAGATCAGTGGCAGGAGAAGCAAAAATAAAAATTAATTTTCACAAAATGAAGGTCTTGGTTTGAATATTTCAGTCTAAGCAGCTGATCATTTTTAGCTAGATAAGAGCACAAAATCCCCTTTGAATAATGACAAAAGCTTCTGCTTAACTTTTCTTTGATTCAAGTTGTTATATTAGTATAGGTAACATCAACAAATCTCTGACTGTGGAAGCAACTGCATTATCCCAAGCCATAGTTAAAGAAATGGCTATCTCTGTTCTTTAAAATGTATATGTTGCATTCTTTCTGTAGGGTTCTGGTAGATTTATAACATGTGACAGAATATCAGCAGCACAGATTTCATGAGCCATCATTAAAATATGTAAATAACGCTGGTCTTAATATAACATAACATAAAATTTAATAACTTATTAATACCTCTGGTTTACAGATGGGTATTACCTTGATCCTTGTCACCCCTGGAGAGTCAAGAAATTCCATATAGTGAAAGCTTATATGCTCCATATTAATAAAGTGAAATTTCTTAGCATTCCCAGGAGCATTATAGTGAAATGTTATACCTAGTCAGAGTGCCAGTACAGCAACATTATAGAATATATGTATTTTTTTAAGAACAGTTTATGGGTATTTCTTCTGGTATCTGTTACAAGTAATTCCATAGATCATGAAAAAAACATTAATTTACATTCAGTTGTGGGGTTTAGATTTTAATTTGGGGGTTTGTTCAATTAAATACACCCTCTGTAATTTAGTTGCCAAGCCAGAAGGGAGGTTGATATGTCACCAATGATTTGCTAATACATCCATTTTGCAGTTGAATGAAATGACTATTTGCCCTAGTGTATATTCATGCTGCAATGGGAAGTGTCCCATTGTAAGCTGAGCCTCAAGTGTTCAAAAGTATTGATGCTGTAGCAACTGGTGCTGTGGTAATGAGTCATAAGTGACGACAAATGGCAAAAAATGTAGCCTTATTCTATTTAGTTGTAAAACTACTGTTTTCTTACAAACTAATACAAGCACATAGATCAAACGAACAAACAAAAAGCCTGGAGATTGTTAGTAGTTGTAATTCTCTTGTATTTAATTTTTATTTTAATTTCTATTCCCTGATGTTGCAGGGTTTTATGGATTTTTTTTTTGAGAGGCTGGATATAAAATGGGAGTAATGCAGACTAAGGTTACAAATCCCTCTGTAAAGCAGTGAGATGGGCCAGAGCAGCAATTTATAACAAATAATGGCAATATTGTAATTTAAACAGAAACAAAGAAAGAATAAATTTTAGAGGGAAAACTCTGAAAAGGCATGGGCTGTAGATAAATTCATCATAATCACTGCTGTGCCAATTAAATATCTAATAATGTGACACTGCTGTGGTTAACTGAATAATAATACTGTCTGTATCTGTGACTAGTGTTGTCATAATGACACAGAAATGCTGGAAGATGTAGCTGCTGCTCAGAGTCTCTTTAAAACCTGGGAGGTGTTATCATATACGGTTTGCTGTTATGTAAAGTTACATTTTACTGTCTTTGCTGGCAACAGGTTTTGGTGAATTCAGAGAAGACTTTCTGAGAGCTGTTCAGGACCTCGTGATGCATGCCAGAAGGTTCAGGTGAATACAACTTGCAAAAGTTCATTTCCAAACATTTTTTTAAAATGTTTGAACATAGTTTTTGATACAATATTCAGACAATCTAGTGAACCTACTCATAATGTGCTGTGAAATTGCAATGATCAAGGAAGTTTCTGATCTTCTGCTCACAAGGGAAAACTTTTCTAAATTTAAAAATTAAAAAAATACTTATATTCATAAATCTAGTTTCAATTATGAATCAATAATTAAGACATTTTAATGCAATGATCCCATATTTTCATTCATACTTAGCATTAATCTCTAAAAGAAGAAAGAAAAGAAAAGAAAGAAAGAAAAACTTCTTGGAAGTTTGAAACTATATCAGCAGGACAAAATAAAACAAAACTAGAAGAGTTCCTTTAATTTCAAATATCAAATAGATAGTTATTTTAAGCTCCCTTCCACAGCAGTCCTCTTGCAGCTGATGCTCCCCATGATCTCTCCATGTCTTGCCTTCTCTTCCATTATACAGCACAAATGGTTCTGCACTTGCAGGGTGAATTGCACCTGGCTGAAAAAACAACCCAAAACTGAAGATGTTATTTTTCAGGGGAATGATTTACCCTGTCATTTCCACTGTGGGTAAGCAAGCTTGTGACACAACAAGGCTAGTGAAAAACCACAAAATCCAGGGTCAGAGCAGGCACTTCTGCACTTTTGAAAGAAAACTAGCTTCTAATAATCATCTAAGTAAGGCAAATTTATTTCAGGTATCACAGCAGGTCCTTTGCCAGGAGCTTGCTCATGCTTATCTTGAAAAAGCATAACAGGTTCTTCCTTATTTTCTGGTTGCCCTTAGGCTCCAGCCACCAAAGAAACACAAGTAGTAGAGCTGACACCCTGTGTTCACATGAAGCAGACACCTTCTGTGTCAGAAACTGAAAATTTGTCCCCTGTCATTACAATATAGTGAATAGTAGATGAATGTGGGTCAGAAACTCAGTTCTATTAATACTGAAGGGTTGTCAGGAAAAAGCTTAGAAGGATTGGTTGTTTTGGTTCTTTTTGTTGTTCTGGGCTGGCCTAAGGTCTGGCACATTTTCATTGAGTCTTATAGACTCCAACAGAGAAATCCAGACACAATCATTGTAACCTGTGAATCATTGTAAATTATTAGCTTGATCCACAAGCACTACTCAAACAAAGCCTTGCCTAGAAGAATGGAAAAATGAATGGGAGAGCAAACTGCTAACCTTTCATGCAGATTTCATTTTTGCTGGTTTTTGATATCAAAAAGGCATTGCTGACAATTTTCAGGTTTTTAACACTTTGGTAAATTTCAAGCTCTACATTGACTTTGTTTAGTTGATTCAAGGTTTACAAGGAAGAATATGTACAATTTATTTTTAGACCAGCTAGTATAAGTGATAAAAGAGTGAGTTTTGAGGCACTTGCTATCTGAAAGAGGCAGCAAACTTCAGTCGAAATACAGGCTGACAACATTTGTTCTGAGTTTAACTTAATTATGTGAGTTTGGGTTTTCTTAGTGCTTGACTAAGCTTTTGACAACTTGTAAGTGGTATGTGAGTACTGCTGAGACTGAGAACAAGATGTTTTATAAATACACTTGGCAGAGAAAAAGAGGAATTCATAGTGGAAATTAGCTTGTAAAGACTCAAGAACCAGGATATGTGAAGTAAACTAGGTTTTAGCAAGCCCATTCAAGTAAATTTACCTAGCATATAAGCCTGAGGGAAGACTAAATTTTTCCATTCACCCATCATTCATCCTCCTGCTCCTGTTTCAGCTTCCAAACCCCATTCTTCCCCCAGGGAAAACACTACTTACTGTGATTTAGCTGGGAAAAAATGTCCTACACAAATCCAAAAATGAAATATCATGACATCACTATTAAGTTCTGACTCACCATAAACCTAGCCAGCTCCTGGGTACAGCTATGCTTCTCTGTTAAAACAGAGGGTTGATAAGGGAGGTAAGGAGGCTTTTGCTTATGGCCCTATGGCACAAAGTGATCAAGAATGACTGCAAGAACTTGGAGGCAATTTCCATAAGGAAGTTCCCACAGTTGCACAGCAAAATAACGTAGCAAGGTAAATTCATGTGTGTGTGTACATACATACATACATACATATATATATATATATATATATATAAATCATAGTGAGAGTGGTAAAACCCTGTAGCAGGTTTCCCAGAAAGACAGAGAAACAGACCTGAGCAACCTGAGCTTGAATTTCAGAATTATCCTTGATTAGAGCACATGTACCAGGGACCAGCAAGGTCAGACACTGCACCCTCAGACACTGCACCCTAAGGGTAAGGGATCCTGGAGATGAAATATACAGGAATCTACACCAGAAATGCCCAGATGTAGATGTCTTACACCTTCAGCATAGATGAATTAGGAAACATACATTTGTCCTTTGAGATGTCGTGTATCACTTTTCTTCCAATTCTAGTGTAATGAGATGCTCATTGCCACCTCAGTATCCCTGGAAAGAGGCTCGGGCACAGGAATTGTTTCCTTTAAGCTGGGTTCCTGATCTTAAATCACAGGTCTAAAATAGGAATAGTCCATGCATCAGCTTCTTTTCAATACTCCTGCCTCCCATTTGCACCATTTTTGTTTGGGTGCTTTTTTTTTTTAATTTAAAATCATAATCTTGGGCAGAAATAAGTGTCTTACGTCTTCTGATCTTAACCTTTTCTCTTTTTTTAAATGAGTTTTACTTTTTTTAGCATTGGTGCCAATTTGAGATTGCTTAGTGCTTAAATTGCTTAATCTGTAATGGAAGAAAAATTTTCAGAAACTATTCTACCTTGTGATTTTTACAATCTTTCTTTTTAAGCACAAAATTTTTACAGAGAAGAACTTTTTTTAATAATACTTATTTTGAGATATTTTTACTGCCTTTTCATGAAGTGTCAAGATGAAAGCAACTATTAGAAAGTTCTAAAACCTGAAACAATATGTATAAAAAGGTATTATAGCAATATACTTAACATTTTTAAACTTATTAATTTTCTCTTTTCTCCTTAAATGATGGAGTAAAACATCATTAAAAGTATGAAAAAGCTCCATTCTGTGAGGGATTTTATAAGAATCATAAAAGTTTTAAAACTCTATCTATTTTAGCAACTTGCTTAGAAATCTTGAGACTCTGCATGTTTAACTATGTACGTAGTTAACTCTTCTGACCTTTTATAGAAATAAAAGATTAGTATATTTTTACTGTATTAGATTTTGTTTTAATGATAAATAGACATATTGCAAAATATACAAATCTGAAACACCACTAGAAACACGAGAATAAAGAGAGATCATCTACACCAGGTCTTTACTCCCTTCCTCCCTTTACAGACTCTTATTAGATTAAAGTTTTCCTAATGCTTCAAATAAATGATGGTTCCTGAAAATAAAAATTATCCTGGTGATCAGAACACTGAGGACACAGAAAATGGGCATGGATTGAGTGGTGGACATTTTCTACTCAGATGTCTCCAAGGTTTTTGGTAGGGTTTCTCACAGCCTCCTCCCGGAGAAATTGCCGTGTGACGGGCTAGACAAGGTGTCTGTGCAGTGGGTGGGGACCTGGCTGCCTGGCTGCACCTGCAGGGGGATGGTAATCAGCTCCTCTGGAAACTCACAACTTGATCTCCCTGGGATCAGTATCAGGCCCAATGCTGTGTGATATCTTCATGTGGAAGTCGGGCTCAAGTGTATCCTGATGAAGTTTGCCAGTGATTACAAACTGAGTGAGGAAATAAACACTTCAGAGCTCTGCAGGAAGGCCTGGATAGACTGGAGGAGCAAGAAGTAAAAGCGTTGAACATCGCAACAGATAATGCAGGAGTACAGCACTGGGATCTACCCATTTGCACAGGAGATCTGTGGAAAGGCACCTGCAGTTCCTGGTGGACAAAAAGCTCAATGTGAATGAACAACGTGCTGCTGCAGCAAAGAAAAAATTGGGATTCTAGCTTGCATCAACCAAGGCATCACCAGCAGAGATAAAGAAATCATTATCCCATTCTATTTAGTGCTTGTCAGGTCACACCTGCAATACTGTATTCAGTATTAATCCCCACAATGGAAAAAAGTTCTGGACAGGTTGGTGAGGATTCAAAGAAGGGCAACAAAATGGTCAAAGGACTGGGAAACTTGTTGAGGAAAGCCTGAGGGAAATGGGTTTGCTCAGCTTTGAGAAAAGAAGGCTTGGAGAAGATTTTCTCACTAAGTTCTAGCATTTAAAGAGTGACTGTAAGGATGGAGGCTCCTTCTTTCCAAGGAGTCATGTGGAAAAGATGAGGGGTAATACACACAAATTAGTGTAGAGATCCTGATTAGACACAAAAGGAAAATTCTTTACAATGGGAACAATCAGCCATTGGAATTATCTTCCCATAGGCTACTCTGGGTGTTGAACCATCAACAGGGTGTTGAACCATCTTGTCTAGACTGTGCTTTTGCTGTGAAATGTTGGACAAGGCAATCGCTTTCCAGCCGGGTATTCCAAGATTCTATGATTGAAAATCACTACCTCTCTTACAACAAATACTTTGACCCTGGAAGATTGTGATAAAATCTCTGGGACTTATTTCTCCCTTCTCTCCTGGGACACAAACACCCATTTTTAAAATAAAATAAAAGCAGTCCTGCAGGTTTTCCATTCTTTCTTCACTTGTCCCACATGCTCTATTGAAATTTTATTCGTCTCTGCCTGCTTTCTAGTTTTTTCCAGTTTTCTAACAACATATGAATCTGGAAGTGATTCTGCAGCTACATTATTTGTAGAGGAATAATTATACCTCACTTCATTTTCTGCTTTCAACTCACTTCCTAGCATGTTAGAAAATACCATTTCTACAGCAGTAGTTGTCTATTTGGACACATTTCCAAGTCCTCCAGATCTCAGACTTGCATCTTTCCCAGTCTTGTTGCTATTGTCACTATATATTTTGATTTCATTTTTTTTACGTGTGCAGTTTTTCTACTTTACTGTGTTGAATTCCATGTTAAAGACTTCTGACCATTTCACCAATTTATCAGGATCAATTTAAATTCACAAGTTGTCCTCTGAAGGGTTTGCAGCACTCATCAGTTTACTGTTGAGTGTCAAGGCTGATAGTCACCTAGGTTATTAATGAAACCATTAAAAACACAGGACATAAGACGGATCTCTGCAGGGCCACCCACATCAAACATCTTCCTTTTCTCTTGTCAGCAAACTGTTGATAGGTGCTGTTTAAGCTTAATAATTTCAACCTGATGTGAATCTGCCTGTTGGTATTTTAAACCATTCCATATGACACTGAAAACTAGAGAAACATAGCTCTTCATTAAAGGTATTTATAAATTGCAAATAGATGAGTTGCCTTCATTTCTACTGTGCATGAAATGCTGTCTGGAAAGAAAAAGACACTGAGCAATCTATGAGAACACAAATTCTGTCGTAACGTGACATTTTCACCCATACTGTCTTCTGTCTCTGTATTCTGTACAGATAATTGCATAGCAATATGCTTACTTTTCACATTCCAGCCAGTCAGCCATCCTATTATTGTTCTCATCACTCATGCAACCTTCAAAAAGTGTTAACAACTATCAGCCACCTCCTTCCTTTTCCACACCTGCGGTAAATATACGTTAAAGTCTTGTTCCATTATTAATTCAGTTTGTAGGGAATAAAGATCACTTTAAACTGAAATGGGAACAATCTTTACAGTTTTCTATTTTAAATTTTATGCTTCCTGTTATTCTGAGCAAGTGAAATGCGGGACTTATAGAGAATAAATCAAATTACTTTGTTTCTCTTCTATATCAAAACAAAAATAGTCTTGAAAATCTTCTTTGGTGACTAGAAATTTTTATTTCCACTGAGCTGTGGTCTATTTGTCTCAATTTGACTTGTAAATTAAACCAACATATTTTTACAAACTCCAGAAAGATATTTTTCTACTTATATCATCATAACGCTTCTTTAAAAAGCAAGGAAAGGAAATGTATTATTTCATAAAGTTGAAGATCCCATCCTCAAATACCCTACCATTTTGTTTGCTTCCTTAGACAATTTTAGAGCTGGCTGCGGGTGGCCTTGAGGAGACCTGGAATTTAGTATGATGTTTCATGAGCAGAGCAATATATTGAACAGGTGACAGATTTAATGGGTGGACACTACTTTTTACTTCAGAATGCTGCAGTATTCTGCAGATGCTGAGCTAGTCAGGCACTGGGAACAGGTTGCCCAAAAGGGTTATGGATGTCCCATCCCTAGAAGTGTTCAAGGCCAGGTTGGATGGGACTTTGAGCCACCTGGTCTAGTGGAAGGTGTCCCTGCCCATGGCAGGAGGGTTAGAACCAGATGGTCTTTAAGGTCCTTTCTAAACCAAACCAAACCAAACCAAACCAAACCAAACCAAACCAAACCAAACCAAACCAAACCAAATCACTCTATGATTATGTGATTCAGGGTACAGTATGACATTTGGATTTCTCACCCCAGAGATGATACAATTGGGAATAACAGAAGGGAGTCCATGATCTGTGAGAGAGGAAAAGGTTTTAACCTTACTAGAAATGAAATCACACTGATACTGTTGCATTGACAGTTTATTGATATTTCTTTGAATATTTCTACTGCAAGGGCCTCACAAGAATTCACACTATTTTAGGAAGCCTGAGGACAGTAAGAACCATATGGATACAATTATGGTCTAGGGGTGAGATAGCTTTTCAAAGAAAAAGCAAACACTTCTTCAAAATAAATATCACTGAAAATCAGTATTCTCTGTGGAAAACAAACAAGCAAAAACCACCACCACTAGACCAATTTAGCCAAATGGTGGAGGCTGATTTTAGCTTCCAGACTTTGGGGGTGGAGGTGGATGGGTGGGAATTGGTGATTGCTTTTAATATTTTCCTGTGTCATTAATATGATAACATTATGATCCTAATGACAGTTTCACCAGTCATATCATAATACATTTCTAAAAGAGAAAAGGCATATTTAAATATGTGCTATTGAATTGCCAAATTTTATCTCACATAGTTAGAACTAAAATTTGTAATAAAATTTGACAGCTTCATTGAAGAAGTAATTTTCTGTTTAAATTTTGCAAATTAATTTCATGATATATTAGGAGTTTGTTTGTCACACATGTTTAGTACAACACATTAATTCGATAAGACATTCAGTAACTTGAAATGAATGTGATATTGTGCTTTATTGATGTGATACTTTATTAGGATTTCATAATTTCTTAAGAATGCCTGCTTGATCTAATGTCATTTGGATTTTTTAATTATTTTTTTTGGAAAACAAAAGATAAACTTTGTTCTCTTTTTCTATAGGCAGGACATGTTTCAGGGGAAAAAAACAACTATATAATGTTTTAGAAAATAATTATTCAACAAAATCTAAATATTTGATATTATCTTTTCTCCCAAAAAATACTCCCAAATTATTTTTTAAAATAGAAAATCTGAGGAGAAATTAAAATATTAAACCTGAGGACTAGATGGACATTTGAAAAACTTTCCAGTGATGAGTTTTATGATCTTGTGATTCCAGGAAAGGTATGCAGGAAAGGATTGACACATTGAGTATAAGCTCTCTTGCACTATTTTATTTTTTAATAGTGCTGAGTGCGGTTATCTTACAGATGCACAATGACATGATCATCACTTCAAGTACTTACAATTTGATTCCTTGCAGCTTCAGCCTGCAACTTCTGCTATGACTGTGGAGCAGTATTGATTTAAATTTGTCTATGACAATGCATGTGGTTACCTCCACAGGCTGGATTTGTACTTATTACTGCTTAACTAGAAAAAAAAAAAATCACAAATTAAGGCTTTAGAGTTAAAACCTGGGTGATTCTCTGTGCTCCACTGATTTTGGTTGACTTCTGAATATCTCTCTATGCACATGAAATTTCCAAATCAGTGTTCAGCGCAGCGAAAGACAGGGTGGCAATGAGGGGCTCACTGGATACCAGTGAGTATGTGGGAAAGATGAGTAAGCCTAAGATAGAAGAAATATCATGATTACTTTCCTCCAGCGTGTAAAGGCCAGTATTTCAAAATACAGATTTTAAATATCATTCTTTAACAATCTGTACCAAACTGCTGCAGTTATAAAGACTATTAATTGCTATGTTTTTTGAAATCCCCAATCAGTAAAAGGTAAAACATGATGTTGTGATAGCAACCGTTCCAAAAGCCTCATCAAAATTTAGCAACATTTGATGGCCTCTACTGTCACACTTAAGATAAAAGAAGAGTGAAGATATAAATACCTAAAGCCTCAAAATTCTATAGTACCTAAATCCATATTACAGAGGTAATGACAGTGACATTAATGCAGAAAATGCTCTCTAAAGGCTCTTAGGGAAATTCCAAGATGAAACTTTCTAGCTGCTGAAAACAGGCAAAATTTTGTAACTATTTTAAATAGATGGACTATATTATATTATTCATATCCCATGTTGACCGTGCATTTTTATTTCTGTAGAAGATTTATAAATTAAGAATTTCTGTTCATCTTAGCTATTGAAAAACATTGCAAAACTTTAAAGAAATTTATTTAAGACTTTAAATCCAAAGCAGAATCCTATCAAAGCCAGACAGTAGAGTGCTCAAAAAAATCGACATAAAAAAGTATTTATTTATAATATTTCCTTGTAATATGGAGATTTAAAGTTTATAATATGTGACAACTGAACATGCTTTAGAATCCCCTGCTGTGGTTTTAGACTACTTTTTTATAAAAGGTAACATAGTATTTTTTATTAATATGATATGAAATTATGTTAAAGTCATGTTTCATCTTGTTTTCTTTTTCTTTTCCCTATTCTTCATAGCTAGTAATATATAGATAAAGTATCTACAAATCTTGCTATGGATTACAGAATCTTTTTCAAAGTTATCCATCTATATGATGTTGGCGAACAATAAAAGTTTTAATTTGTATCACATTTCCTACTGTGCTATCAAAAGATTAGTTCCTGCAAGCAGATCCCTACTTCTCTGGAGTCATCTTGGCTATTATCTGGTATTAAAGCTGTGCCTGATATAACCCAATAATTCAGGCTTTGTCTACAGTGCTAAGAAGAGATAGGTAAGTCCTAAGAGGAATTTGTTCCATTTCAAAATGCCCATTCAACAGAAATGAGATGCTTCAGTCTCTGAAGATATACACCTCTTTCCACTAACAACAGAAACAGCACAGATTACTACTTTAGTCTAAACTTTTTTGATAGCTAAGGCTAGGTGAGATCAATCTCCTAGCACTCCCTAGTTCCAGAATACCCAGAGCACTACGAAATGTGTTAACAGCTCCTCTGTTAATCAGTGCTGCAGAACTATCAAACATCTGTATTAAAACATAATGCATTATCAATCTCTCTTGCAACTTTGAATGCTCTGGATTTACCTTTATCATGTCAAAGTAAAGGGAGGTAGAAAATCTGGACCTGGAAGAGAAAGAAGGAAATGAAAGGAAGCCACACAAAACACATCATTAATAGAAACCACTATAGACCTAGATTCTGAAGAACTCTTTAGGAACAATATGTTTCACAAGTGGCTTCTGTGGTTGCATTTGCACTACTTTCTTGTTTATATTTATGCTTTGTTCAAGATAACTTTCTATTTTTCTTCATCCATTTTGTGTATATATCTGAAACCCTAAATACCAGTAGATTGCATTCCTCAGCATAGAATTTTTCTCACTGGCATCTTGGGAATTGGATGGTTGAATCCAGAAAAAGAGGGAGATTATATTCTACAATTAGGTTCATATGGATACATGAATAAACCTAACTTCTTCATATAAATATAGCTGTTCCTATATTCAAAACGTGGTTTCTTGAGTAGTTCAATTTACCAAATCACCTCCTCTTACCAAAAAAAGTATTTTTTCCTTTTCCTTATTTTTCCTCTGCCTACCCCTGCTGCTGTTCTAGCAGTATTGTCACAGTTTCATGTGAGTCCTGACATATGTACCATCTTCCAGATCACCAGCTCAAAGGAGGACAAAGTAGTTGCCTTCATTGTGGCTCATTTCCTTCCAGGTTAATTAGTTGCATTAGTTCACGGCTGGTGTAGGAAATAGCTGGGGCACAAAGTTTACAGTGAAAACATGCATCTGGGTGTGATAGGGGCTAGGGCTTCCCTCTTTCAGTGGAGGCAAACACTTAAGATTACCTCATCAGCTTGGTTGGCAGTGCAACTGCAAGTTGTGGTTTCATGGCCAGTTTAGTACAATCCGAGATCAGGCTGCTGTATATTCATACCATCTCCCTTGTGTCAGTATTGATGGTTATGCAGCCTAGAGCTATGCCAGCAAATAGCAAATGACTAGTTTTCTACATTAGTGTCTGTATAGTTCTCCAGAGGGCATAAAACATGAGTAAGATAACCTAGAATTTATGACTTGTGCTTGTAAATGTGGCTTATTTGATTCACAAAGCTCCTAAAACTGGGGCAGAAATACTGGAAGCTTACTTGTAAGATCTCAGCAGTGTTTACAGGACATGTATCAGTGTGATGACAACATAAAAGGTCCCTGTGGCACTGTAAACTTTCAGTGATGCCACAATATTAGGACATTAGACAGCTTTGCTATTTACAGTTCTGGTTTAGCAGTGTATGTGATCGAAGACTGAAGAACATGGAGGATCTTAGCACCAGTAGCATATGTAGCTCGGAATCACACATTTTCTGAAAAATGTAAAGTTGTAATTCCTCCCAATGTACCTTTCTTCTCGACAGTTTTATCTTCCTTAAAAATTTCTTTATAAAAAACAAAACAAGAAAACATAAGTGAAATGAAATAGTGGTAACTCACCCTCTACTTGTATACATATTTTTCTACTGATTTTCTTCCACAAAAGATTGGCTAATAAAACCTAATTTATTTCTGTCGGTAACTGAAATTTAACAGCTTGTGCTGCATGAAGAACATGTGTAACAATGTGCAGTGTATAACAACTTGAAATCATGGCTGACTTTCACCTTATCTCTGGGTGTGCCAGGATGTATGAGACTTTATTGCTTTGCTGACACAGAAATGAAACACCAGTTTAATCATAATATCATGTTGAGATTTGCCTGACTCAACTCTTATTAGACAGCAGGTCTATGGCTTCATCTCAGCTCCCTCCCATTGCTAAAGATGTTAAAGACAAGTGGGATGAATCATCCTCTGTTGTGTCTCTACTTAACTAAATAAGTTAGACTAGCTTTGAGATCATGCCTTACTTAACTAGCAAAAACAGAATAAGAATAATCTGTTGACTGCAATGAACTCTCTTCAAGTGAGTGGCTTCCTTATTAGTCAGTAATTTTATGTATAACAGGTAAGATTTTGGAGTGTGCTGGGAAATGCTAATTCTCGCTTCATCTGGACAGATGGTAACACTTCCTATTGATGTAAGCCAGTAGAAGTGTCTCCTGCACCAGATGAAAAGTTCACTTTTCTGGTACAGTAAAAGGAGGGAATTTAGGAGTAGACTGATGCCAGGGTATGTTACCATTATCTTTTTTTAAGAACATTTCTCTAGTTTTTTGCTATGCTGGACAGTGTACAATGCAGGACATGCAAAGTTTCTGCCTGCACTTTACCCTAGATATAAATAAAACTTGGATGCACTAGAGAACTAAATGTTTCGTACTTGGTGGTATTTAATATGTCACAACTATCTACTGAGTGTGTCGAAATGTCACTTTCAGCTGATAGCTCAGTAATATGTGAAAGGTTCTCAAAGGTTAAAACTTAAGACTGCAGTTACCTCTGGCTTTTTCAGGAGAGGGGTTTGTTCTTAAACCTCTGAAAACCTGAAAAGTGAGATATCTGTTTTGCAAATGTACTCAACTTTTAGATCAGTGGGGCATTGTAGTAGCTGCTTAATGGGATTCATGGAATGCTGCCTCTGCAGTTTATGAGCAGAGGCTTATAAAAAGCGGGTAATAATGAGTGGTTTCAATTACATACATCAAAAAATCAATGTCAACACTTTCAAAAGAAAATAAAACATTGCTCAACTCATGCATGTAGTATCCAGGTTGAGTACGATTGCTTCATATTGAAACACCTGTGGGGCGGTTCTTTTTTACAAGCAAAATTAAGTGCATAAAGAGGATCATAGTTAATTGCTGCCTATTTGAAACAGTGATTATATAAAGTATCAGAAATTCCTCTGCATTCAAATAATTCATTTTAGACTTACTCTACCTTATTCTTTTAATATAAAGGAAAAGAAAATACCCAATATTCTGCATTAACACCTGGGAAATGTAAAGGCCAACTGATTCCACAGTGCTTTTTTAAGGCCAATACTTTAAATACACTATCAGGATTTCTGCTCCAGAGGTGACTTTTCTAACTCACTGATATCAGAGCTGAAGTTCTAAGAAGCATGTTGTCATCAACAGCCAGCACACCTTATCACAGTCATAAGTCAGAGGGGACTATCCATTGCAGTGTGTGCCTTCAGCACTGTCACCTTCTGGGTAATCTCAGCTTGTCTTTAGGTGCTTGTGCCACAAATCACTCAGGAATGGCAGCTCTTTTGTGAGCAGGGATGTTCATATCCACACACAGGGCAACATCCCCTCAGTTCTCCACCTGCAGCCACAGGGGACTGAGAGGGCTGATTGGCTACCGAGTCTTCACTCAGCAATCACGTCTAAATTATAAACACTGGAAGACTGGGAGAAACAGACCCTGCATGAGCTTCCATATGCTGGAGTGGGGTCTTTTTTCCTTGTTCCAAAATGTAAATGCAAATGATGTGTTTAAAAAATCAGGAAACAGATTCAAAAAACAAAGAATAGTTATATTTTTCCCTCTGTTTGTGAACAAGTACAGTGATTTTTTTACATTTTTCTTATTTTTAAGGCATTCTTAAGACTCTATTTAATGTGCAAAACACAAAGATTAATGAAATGTATCTCTAAATGATATTTTTTATTACAAAATACACAAAACAGGCAGATTAAAATTTCTACTAAAAAATGATAATATCGAAAGATATTTAGTTTACTTTGTTGCCCACTGCAATAAATGAACACAACCACAAAATGACATATTTCTTTTGAAGATTATATAATTTTACAGAAAAAAATAATTACAGTACGTTTGGAAGCTATTTTTGAATTATTTAATACATTATTTAATATTCTTTCCTACCAAAAAATGTAGCTGTCTTATTATAATACTAGAATTATTCCTTTACCAAAAGAAACCCTTTAACTGAAATAATGACATTAAGAATGTCTGCATTCTCAAGAGGAGGAATTGGGGGAAGGGTAAATAAAGATTTAAAAAATTCTTTGAATACCTGTGAGCTGTTTGATTTAATTGGATCAGAGTCTGGTGTTTCTGTATGAATGAAATGAAATTTCACTGACTGATTGATTGCCTGTAAATTACTTTTCATTGTCTTTTTCACTTTCTGTTATATCGATGAAGAACTGAATTAGAGGAATTATGAATCTCAAAAAAAAAATCTAACTTCTGCTCTAGGTTGGATATGATATTTTCAGGGAAAATGACATCAAGAGAAATATTTTTGTGGCATTAGAGAACACTTTGGAAATTTCTTGAGAAGTCATCATGGTTTTTTTCTGTTTACCTATAGCAAAAAAGTTCCAAAATCGATATTATTGCACTTAATTTGATTCAGTTTTTAAAAATATGGTCATTCTATCTCTATAACAGATTAATTAGTGCTATTAAAAATTTGTAGGAGAGTCTTTGGGTGTATGTTCTTCAAATTGAAAAAATTAAGAAGATTTAGAAATTTCCACAAAGAGGACTATGTTAAATTGAAATTATAAAATTATGAGAATTTATGTAGGGAGGACTTTCCTGCTATCTCTTGATATTTTTCTGATCAGAGGTCTATAGATTTATATAGAGATCTATAACTTCTAAGTTGTACTGCACATCTGTATCCCATGGATAATCCTCTATAAACATCAAACTCTAGTCGAACTCCCTGCCAGTGCCCAGGCTGACTTCCCCACATGGGTCATATTTTCTACTCTTTTTATTCCTCAAACGTAGCTCCATTTGACTCTACCATGCATTTAAGCCCGACTTTACCAGACTACATTGTATCAGTAGATGATCCTTTATACCATTCATCACCCCTCTGAAAACTTCCTCATATTCCTCCTTTCTGATAACTGATAAAACTGTCAAGCAGTTTTAGATCAGAAATCAGGTCCTGAAGGACTGCACTGGAACATGGTTCCTCATGCCAATTTCATGTTTTGCAGTTAGATTTGGAAGCCAGTCAGTTTTGCAGATTTCAGTCCATTTCATGTGTCATGTGAACTTTGTGTTACTCTTCTACAGGACTTGTCATGTTACTTATTCATGTGGAAATATTGTAATTTTTATTGCACCTCTCTAGAGCTTAAATCAAACTTGAATTCTACATTTTCAGAGTTTTCACACCTTTCTTTTACAACTTCTGCAACATATTAATTCTTTTTCTATTCTATAATTACAGAGATAAGACAGAACCAAAATTTTCCCTCATGAAGGAGAAGTGATTTCAAGACCATCAATTACTAACGATATCAGGTTACATTTAAAAGGTTAGAGATGTAGGTGAAACCGAATGCTGTACAGTGTATTATGAAAACAGTATTTTACTAAGAGATTTTATTAAATTGTCACTTATCAGTTTAAAATGAAATAAAAAGCTGAGTTCCTTTCTGTCTTCTCTTTCCCAAGCTTCACAATCAAGCAAGCACAGCCTCTAGATGGAAGGAACATACTTGTTTTGCTTGTTTTAGGTTTTCCCCAAGCTCAGTCCAGGATATAAAGGAAAGCTGCCTTTACTTGCTTCCCATGAACATTCATGGTACAGAAGCCCTGGGATGATTCTTTGACTCACATCAAAAACAGTAATTTCTTTATCTCAAATGTTTACTTTGGTTATTCTGGGACACCCCTTCTCAGAGAGCAGAGAGTTGTCTGTGTGCTCACTTGTGTCAGGAAGACTCCAAAGGACGTTGTTTGGATTGTAAAAGCCCGATTTTTATATTGACCCTGCTGAATCTTTAACATTTCAGTTTATTTTCTCATATTAAAATTACCAGAGAAAAATAGTGAAAGAAACCCCCTGATTTACTGGGACAGTTAATTTAGAAGATCATTAATGAGACATAGGACCTTGTAGCTATCAGTCATCAGTTTTCATCTAATCCCTTTTTTATGGATTCATAACTCACCAAGCCAGAAGAATCATTATATTTCCTTAGAACCTCCTACATGAGACACACTGCAGAATTTCAACCAGTGTTTTCTAAATCAAAACACACAGTACCTACTAGAAGTGACGAACAATATAAAAAGAAAATTTTGCTCCTGTGCTGTGACTACTGAGGTATGTGCATGAAATCATCTGTCTGTAGAATAATACTGAATAATCCAAAATTCCTCTCTTCTCTCCACCTTCTGCCACCATTGCTAATCAGAATGGATAGTATTAGTTACAGTGCCAGGAGCACATGGAAGATAAACTAAAGTTACAATATGGCAGGTGATTCTCTCTGTTGACGGAACAGACAGAATCTGTTGGTTATGTTACATTTCTTTCCTTATGTTTTGCTGGTTTTTCATTTGCATGGATCACAAGTTGACTGTTAGTCTTCAACACTAAATTTTTCAGCATACCTGAGTCTGAATGCCTTTCAGCTAGGAAATGCGAGTGTCTTTAGAATAAAAACCTTGAGGGAAAGACTCAGGCTTATCAGACACAGAAAGACAGTGCTCCCAGCATGACCTTAACAGAGAGATTATCTTTAGCTATACCAAAATATGCTCACTTTTTTTCCAAAATTAAATTGTAAAGTTTAGTTCTGAAAATAAAAAAAAAAAAAAAAAAAAAAAAAATCAGATTTTTGCCCCTGTTCAATGGTACTTATTTCATGGAAAGAATCAGTTCTGCAGCCAGTCTTCCAATGTTTTAGATAAAATGAAATTATTCCATATACCTTATTGTTCATGGGCAAAGATTAGTTTTAATTGTATTTTATTGTATGCACGTTGTGGAAGATGCAATATTAAGCAGTATATCAGCTCATGGTAAATAAAGTACAATTCCAAACACAAAAGAAAATGTTACTTGTTCTTTGTTCTCCATCTAGTGAATAAAAGAGAATAATGTTTCAAATGTGGGTGGAAGAAAATATTTCCTCTTCTGTGGATAAGATGTATTATCTCATTTGGTTTTTGATATTGTCAGTATAGGGTATAAACATATATACTGTTTGTAAATTTATTTTAATTTAAAAACCAATTTCACATACAATTTAGCATTGAGATATAACATAATTACATTTTGTTCTTACATCTATGAAATACATGTCCCCATATTGACTGTTATTTATTGGTATAGAGAAGTAGAGGTAGTTTTCTGCTTCTAGTTTTTAATCTAAAACTGCAGTAAAAAACTTCCTGCTTTCTATGTAACCACTGAAAAGGGATAAAACACTCATTACTTTTAATTGGTTCTGTTAATTCAAAAAGTGTCTAATTTTAAATTGGCCCATGAGCAGCCTGGTTTCTGTAAAGAGATGAACAAGGATTCAAATGGTTAAACCATGGGCAATGCCATCTTTGAATCAAGAGAATTTCAATAGCATTTTTAAATGTATATAAAATTAGTAAACAATACAGTCACTTTAAAAATAAATACTATGGCTCCATGTAGGAAAAAGCCTCTTTTATTTTATTTTATTTTTTTTGTTTGCTTGTTTCTTCCAGGAGTTAGCAATGCCCTGCAGTTCTTATGAACTGAAGATTTCTTCCCCAAAATAATTTGTTCAGTTCTGCTGCAGGAGCCAGACAATGCAGTAGCTCAACAGAAGTCTGTTCTTCCTGATATTTCTGAACAGTCCAAGAAAGAGCAAGTTTCAAAAATTTCATTCTGACTAACTAACATTGTCTTGTCACCTAAGAAACTATTATAGTAACAAATGTATTTATATTTTATGTATGTATGTATTGGTTAATTAATTAATTATTATTCTTATTATTGATTAACATATATTTAGGTATAACAACAGCACTAGTAGGAGAATTTAGAAGGCCTATTCCTCAACTCTTCATTTTGTACTTGCCACCATTTCTATTTAAACTGCAACTTGACCTCACTTTTCAAACATGCTGGAAACTCAAAGCAACCCTTGATGATAAGATATAAATGGAGATCTAAGTAAGGAATACAGTCATTGGGGGAAAACATGCAAAAAGGTGTTTTAGAGATGGTTTAATGAAAATAGTTTATTAAATGAGAACTGCAAGATCTTGTCCTTTCTAAAACTCAGACCATTGTAATTCAGGAGCCTTAAGGGGATTTGTTTTTAAACCTCACATGGACCCAGATACTCAACCCCCAGAGAGATTTAGTTAAGTCAGGCATCTACTACAAGTCATGTCTTCCACATTTACCTTTTTATGTGGATTTAAAGGGTTTGAGAGAACCTTACATTTAAGGGCTTCAGTTTGTACACAGTCCAAACATGTACAGTATGTAGATAGTGACAATGTGTAGGTTTATTCAGCTGGAGAGAGCAAAGACACAGTAAAAACCAATTATCTTGGTTGCATGTGAAAAAAGAGCAACATGTACTTCACAGGCATATCTGTACTCCGAAAGCCAAAACATTCTCTTTATAAGGTTTTTGTGCCTTATGTAAAGTGAGAAAAAACCATCTACATGCTTTTTCTTTCTCTGTCAGTTTTATGATAGCCTGCTTCTTGTTTTTGATACAGTTAATACAACTGTTACTTGGACAAGTACTTTGTGATGTAATATTGTAAATGTTTATAACTGCTTAGAAAAAAATAGTTCTATAAATTTCAGCCCTACAGGCTCTCAGGTCTGCAAGAGAAATTTAATAATTTTTAAGGCAATGTTATCCAGACAGGAGTTTACTTATCAAGTTTTTCTTGATTATGGTATTTTCAGAAAGGGCAATAAATCCCTGGAGGCTTTTGAAACACATGGGAGGTGATAGGTTTTCCTGTTTTGCTGTAGTTTTCCCAATGTGGTCTGCAGTTAATAATCAGGAAGCATAGTTACATAGATCAGTTCCTTATAATGCCAATTTTTTTTCTGCTTTTCAGAAAAACCAGTAAAGCTGCCTGAATTGAAAGTCTCATTAAAAAATTCAAAATGTCACCATTTTTTTCATTTTATGAATTCTATACTTGAATTTTTTTCTATTTATTTATTTATGTCTTCATAATTTGCTTTAGTAGGGTTTACTAGGGTTGTGTTTGAAACCTTTTACAACCTGTCTCTAGTATTAATTAATGTATCAGAAATGTTATTTTGTCATTTTTTTCAGCTTTTTCTCAAGGAAAGATTATGCTGAAAAAAACAATTTAAAAATGAAAATTAATGTCTCATTTGTGATAAAAAGCCATCTACTGTCAACCAGAAGATTTAAATGAAGATTTTAGGTTTTACTGACTGCTGATTATGACTTGATTTCATTTTAGTAGAACAAGAAAATGCATTGGTAAAGTAATGCTAAGAGAGAGTTTTTCAAAGACTTCAGCTTTATCTTCATTTTTACCTGTACAGCTCCAATTTCTACACAGTGCTTTTGTATAAACAATCTCCATGTGAGAGTGCAATTTCAGCTCCTGCTTCTGAAACAGTTTCATGAGTAAGTGGTACGAGCCACAGAGCAGTTTGACTGAGTTACCACTTCTGCATATTGCTTTTTTTGTGTCAGGAAGGAATCAACACTCAGTGTACCCAGTGCCTGGCACAGAACACCTGCTTCAAAGAGGTTGTACTGAGGATCCCAACTGTACCTAATTGTTTGAACACAGGTAGAGAGTTCCATTTCTCTTGAAGAGGAAGCAGTTCCAGTCTGTCCAGCACTTGGTGCATGTGTGCAACACGTGAGTGCTCTCTGTACAAGCAGAGTTTGTATGGAGCACTACCACCAACTTTTGCACCATGCTATATAAATTTTCGTCATTCAAGTTCCTACAGAGAAGTTGTGTAAAAACAAGGCTACTGTCCTCAATGAGGATGTCAAATAATTTGGAAGGTTTTTGGAATATTTTGATGAGAAGAAATGCTTTAATATGCTACTAAATAGTACCACATGGTATATCTATAACAAGCTATCACTCCACTTCAACTGTTAACAGCATTTGAAACTTCAGATTTGTTGGTTTGGGTGCAAGCTTTTCTCTGTATAAAGGGCCAATTTCTCTTCAAATTACTTTTTTTTTTTTATTCTGTAACCAGTAAAAATGATTCTGTGTACCTGGTTTTACTCGTCCTTCACAGAGAAGGCAGAGAAAGTGAAAAGTACATGCTGAAACACATTTTTATTTCATATTCACATATGAAATTCTAGTAAGTCACACACCTTGCATATGTATAACCAAGAGATCCTTTTGTGATTGCTGCCCTCTTCCCATAATGGGTGCAGAGGGACCTACCTGAGTAAATTTTATGCTTGGCTTCTTTTAAAAGTGCATATAAAAAGTAGCAGTAAATTGAAGCCCACAGGGTACTTTCTACATTGTACTGTAAGGATGTTTCATTGCATACTACTCATGAAAATTGAACTTGATATGAGCTATAATTATGACAAAAGCAAGTGAGAGTGTGATTCTCACTTTGAGTACTCTTCCCCTTTGTCCTTTTTCTGTGCTTTTAGTCACCTTTAATATCTAGGGAGATGTTTCATGCCAAAGGTTTTCACATATTGTAGAAACTCATTAATTAGTTAATAATATATGAATCTTGCCCTACATTAAGAGTGCAATCACCCGATGGGAAACCAGAAATATTGAGGATTCTAAAGGTTTAATTGAGACCTTCATCCTAATAATGTTCAGTGACACTAATATTTTCATCTATTTAATCAGACTCATATCACAGTTTATAAACTACCCTGATGGTCTAAAATTCATCAATTTCTTAATAATTTCTGTAAAAGTTGCTTCCTTGGTTTGTGAGAGCCAAATGAAAATAACACCATTTTATTTCTATTTCAACATAAACATCTTTTCAATCCTATCTCAGTCAGATTTAATAATTTTATTCCTCAAACAAGGAGGAAAGAATCTGGAATTAGACTTTTCAGCTGGTTCTTGAAAATACAATATTCTGGCAGTACTTGAAGACTCTTAATTTCGGAAGTCTAGGCAGACAGTTTCAATTACTAGAACACAGTTGTTTCAAATGTCTACTCGGATAGTAAGCAATAATAATGAGTAATAAAATCACAGGTAATTTCATATTTTTGCACACCTTCAAATATAGCTTTGTACCATGATCAGGTTGGAGTATGTACAAGGTATGACATGGTACGGGACCCATGTTTTCTATTGCTCCTACTGTGTGGAACCTTGGAGAAGATTGCTAACATCTCAGTATAAGAATAAAAATTGTTGTCTAAGTCTATAGATTTTGTTTGTTTTTTTGGTTGGTTTTGTTTGTTTTAAAAAGTAAATAAATTTATACCTGTTATGACTGTGAAGAAAGCCTGAAAATATAACTGAGGCAACAATACTACCTCCTATTTTTATGAGTGCAACAATAACTCAGGTGAGACAAATATACTCCGTTCAAAATCCACAATACTTCAGATGGCCATTCAGGTTCAAATGGAGACACTTTTCATAATGTGAAAAATCAAGAGTCCATATTAAGAAATACCACTCTTTTAACTCTTAACAACCATTTAATTTTTATTTTTTCATAATTTTATATGCCATTTTTATTATTATTTTTATGATACCATGAAGCTGCATATATCTGAAACACATTGTATTTAGATATGGCCTAAAAAAATAATAATTTTTTCCAGCACTTGTAGTGTCTCAACACAATTCTAGGTGCTTATGCTTTAAAAAAGGTAACTAGGCTACCCAAGCACACTCTCTAATTCCTTGATTCTGGCAAGGGAGAGAAGTCATAAGTCACGTTAACTCCTTAGGAGACAATGTTGCTCTACCTAACACAAGTATGTCTTCTCTCTGTTAGTACTGGGAAATCAAGAAGCACCAGAAGCAAGGCTCTGTGTCTATTGTCTAATTGTTCTGACAGAACAGAATTAGAAGTCACTAGATACCTCCCCACCCCTAGTTGAAAACAGGTTAACATCACAGAAGAGATGGTGAAGAAGTTTATGGGCTTACAGAGTTCCAAGCTAAAACAGGACTGTATGAAAGCATTTGAGGTGTACAAGTAATAGATTGCTACTCAGGACCTAGTCTCCAGTTAAATGTGATTTAGACTGAGTAGATTTCTTTATGCACACCCACAAGTCTTGATTTAACTGTTTTCTGCTATGTGATACAACAGAGTCTTGCATATAACACTAGATATAAATTGAAGCAGGTTTCACCTGTGATGATCTGCATCTGGGAAGAAATAGTCCATAGCAACTTCTATAGCTGTGCCATGTCACAGAAGCTATCTCCTTTTTCATGAACTCATCAGGTTCTCCCCTACACAGTGTCTTCTATATGGTGACAGAGAAAGAAGCTTTCATAGTATAGTGCATAAATGTGTGAAATATAGCACTAACTGTGAAACAATATCAAGCAAGAATAAGCTGCACGAATCTTATTTAATATGATACCTGAAAGGGCTTTGTATTAGGATGATGAAACACACAAGTGCATTAGAATAAGATTGAGGACATTAAGACAGCAGAAACTCTACACAAATCTTGGCTGAGGAGAAGCAATAAGCAAAATGATGTGAATGAGAAAGTGGGACAGAAGATTGTAACTGGATTTCAGTCACTTGGTGTCAGTTTCCCATTATAGTTTGGTAATTAAAAAATCACACGCATCAGTGGTCTTGAGTATCCTGCAGCTAGCTAGTGTAATCATGATCTTGGTAGAATTTCATATTTGAGCTTAATCCTATCTATCTATCTATCTATCTATCTATCTATCTATCTATCTATCTATCTATCTATCTATCTATCTATCTATCTATCTCTAACTACCATCATCGACCTGTCTGAATGTTGATGGTTAAATTTCTGTATGACAGTCTCCAAAAGAGCTTGTATAACTGACAAAATGTAATTTTACACATTAGATAGAGCCATGCTCAACAAGACACTCCCACTGCTTCCATTCTTCCTTCATGAAGGTGATGTGCAAGGCAAATATTGCATGCTTCCCCATGCAGAGATCAGCTTCTGCTCTATTTCTTTGTCCGTATAACTACTTGGAACTGATAGGAAATCTTCAGTTTCCATTAAATCAGTAAAAGCATAGGGCTATTTAAATTCACATAGGCCCAGAACCTCAAATATTTTGAGCTGCCTTCTGGATATAGTCTGTGCATTTCTGCACTGTAAGTGAAGAACTGATGCTTGTATGACCTGACACAAGACATTTTATTGTATTTGTCATTCTCTTGCTTTCCCTCATACAGAATGAAAAATTCACCATTATTGCAATTTCTTAGAGCTTGTAGAGATAACCTGGTCTTCACGAGAAACAATGTTCCTCAGGGGAACAGAAATTACAAACTGATAAAAGAAAAGCAACAGCAGAAATAATTTGTGTTTATTCAGCTCTTGGCCTTAGTGACATTTTCATGGAAGACATAGACTCAGCTTAATACTAGTTTCTTTATTCAAAGAAAGGCATCTGCAACCACAGCCACAGCTTCAAAAGTCTACCACCATCTAGAAAAGCCGAAGCTTGAAGAAGCTTGGTTATGAACTTTTGATTTAGCTCACTGGACTTCTGATTTAGCTCAATGAATCAAGCAATTTTTAACCAGATTTCATACACCATTCATGGCCTGTGTTCCTATTTACTTCAGCTTCCATAAAAAGAACAAATAAGGAGAGTCCATTACAATATAAATAAGAAAAAGAAAAATATAACTATTTTTCAAAATATGCATAATAAAATTATGAGACTCAGTGTACCTGGTTGCTGGGAAGGTAAGCATATCTATAGTCGGCCAAGTTCATGACATTGTCTAGTAGCCTCTAGACATAATAATCCAGAAGTATTTCTTAGCCAGGAAAATCTGGATGCAAAAATGACACTGGGCTAGATAAGTCTTTTGTCTAATCTAGTAGAAAGGATGTCATACATTTTTATATATACATACATATACATGAATAAAGTGTATAAACTTTTGAAATTTAGCTATTAATTCTAGATTTCAGTAAAATTATTTAGGCAGACATAGAATATGTGAATTAAACAGGCATGTCATGCAGAAATACAATATAAACACCCAACAGCCTTTTCCATCTACTATCAAAATTCAACTACAAAAAGAAAATCAAAAGAAAAATAATCAAAAATCACTAAATTATTTGAGCTGTTTGAATCTGACTGGGAGAAACAGGAAAGTGAAATAAAATCTGGAAAAGCTAAACAATTTTTTTAATTGGAGCAAAAAAATGGTCCTGTTTCTTAGGAAGTCAGAAGAATTCTGATTACATATGCTGGACTGAATGTTTCTTCAGTTGAGTGCAGCAGTGTGGCTAGTACTAATAACTCATTTCCTACACAGAGCAATGTTTCTTAAAACCACAATAGAAGTAAAAATGAATTTTGGTGAAGAAAAGTGTTGTCTTTTTCAGGGTTCGCCTAATAAAAAGAAAACATAGACACGTGTAAATAGTTAACATGAAGGAATGCAAAATAGCACAAAAGAAACAAAGACTTTATTTCACCAGACATTTAAATTAATCCCATCCTGATCAAGGAGGAATATGGAAGAATACTTACTCTGTGGTTACCTTGTCTTAGTGTCGTACAATACGTGACCCCAGAAATTGTAATTGTGAAGGATGCCAAAGCTTGGTGTGTTCGCACTTCAGCAAACTGACCCATGAGCTGAACTCAGCTTTTGGGTATGAAAGAAAAATGCAACAACCGTACTTGCCAAATGGGTGCTCTTTCAATATAAGATATGCAGGAAACAAAATCTTTGAGAAATTATTTCAACTGCTTCATATGATAACATAGAATGCCACAGAAAAATCATTAGAGAACAGAATTTTAATATTACATCATTTTTTTTCTTAGATGTATTATAGGAAATTTTTTTTCAAAATCTTCAGATTTGAGTTACAAAAACTGATGTAAACTTTGGCACACTTGGACGTATAATATTTAAAATTCACTCTCTACGTATAAAGAAGTTAAAGGGACTGTAAGATACCTGAGGACAGTCTGCAGTCCTTAATCATGTGGAACACATTCTAAAATCAATAAAATGAGGCAAGATGCATTGCACTAAAGTTATTTGTCATAAATGTCAGGTGATAGTGACAAAGAATCTTATACTAATTGGCCATGAGCCCATGCAAGTATTTGACTCTCTCAAAAGTCTGAATATTTTCATACATAATTAGGCGACACAGATGCTTGCAAAGAGCCAAAATGGAAATCAAACTTAAACCATTATTTCACCAATATTATCTGTAAAATTCCTGCAACTTCAGCTTCACTGAGATGCCATCACTGGATATGCAGCTTCTCTGAAGAAATTTATCTTCATTTTACAATAAAAAATCAAACATTTCTTTGAAACTTGGAGTATAAGAGAGAGTTTTTCCCTTAAGAAATTGACAATAGAGATCCTACAAACCAGACTAAATATATAATACATCAGGGAAGGAACTCTTTTAAGGAAAATATTATGCATGAAAGCTGTCCTAAAGATGGAGGAATGGATCCAGTAAATTACAGAAAAGCACTGAGTATCAAGAAATAAAAATCAGGCCAACCCTCAACTGATTAATTCTTGATTTACACATGGCAGCTATTTCCTAAGTAGTTTCCACATGTTTTTAATATCTGATGGTGTTCAAAGCTTCTGATATATATCCTAAATTTTTGTTCAGTGAGAAATTTTAGTATAAGAAGTAGTTTAATAGAATTGCAAGAACAAGGAGAACTGGGGGTTTTGGCAGTTATTATTAGAAGCTATTTTTACCTTCAGTAATATTTTTCTTTGTATTCAAATAATTTATCATTCTTTTCCTATTGCTTTCCAAATGGAAACATTGCCGATTTAATAATTTATAAAGCAGTAGATACATTTACACATACTATTTTTTCAATAAAATGCCATCAGAGAGTATTGGTGACAAAAGTTAAATGTAAAGAGGAGGTAAAGAAAGCAGCAAAATAATGAAGTCATCAAATGTCTCACTTTTTTATTTTTATGAAATGTCTTCCCAATGCAGGTAAAATTTGTTCAACATTATCAGCTGAGACTGCTGGATGCAGTGATGTTCTCTTCTGCCTTAATAATTCTCAGGTGTGACCAAATTGTCAAGGTTTAAATCCTCAGAATCCATTTCAGGACACAGATTTTAATCTCCCTGTTAATTGAGAGGCCAGGCCACCCACTGCTCTGAATCAGAGCTACTGCACAACCTTTGATTAGAGCTCTTCTGCTTTGCATTTAAATATTTATATACTTCCTGAGCAAGAGCCTACAAGCAAACAGGACTAAGTGCCTATATTGACTCTAAATTCTCTTTTTAAAGGGAGGCAAAACCTGAGCGCCAGGTTTGGTTGCATACATGTTTGGTTTTGAAAAAGAATGTAAACAGCATCAAACAAGGAGAAGGCACAGATCTCAGGTACTTTCTTACTCAGGGTTCCTTTAACAGTTTAAACCTGTTGGGGTATATATGAACATGGAATTGTTGTCTTCCCCCAGTTGATGAGTGCTTAATTTTCCTGACATCATTAAAAAGAAAAAAAAGTAATTAAATAAATTATTTTTACCCACAGAAATAAAAAAATGTTATTTGCACTGTCCTACTCATAATCTCTTTAGCTATTTCAATTTCTGAAAAAAACCCTCCAAAACACAGCTGTATGCTTTTATTATAGTTTTTCATTTTTTGTTGTAAATGGATAGTAGATGACAAGATACTAAGCCATCATAACACAGACTTGTGAGATTTATTGATTCAGCTCAAAGCTGATGGAGTTTCCATACATCAAAGCTTTCAAGTACTACTGCACTCACCCTATATTATATCCATTAAGAATTTTTTTATCATTAAAAATCCAATAAAATATTTATAACTCTGTTACAAACCCCTCATGGTTAGATTAATGCAATTCTAAGCACTATGATTATCTTGCACAAAGTTTTACACATACATCTTCTTTTATTTCTTTGTTTTTGTCAATCCAGTGAGCTTGATTTCAGAGCTACTGGAATTTTAGGGCTACCTATAATAAGAGGCTCCCTGACAACTGTCTCAAATGTCCATTGTTCTCTAGCAAAATCTGAAATTTAAACCTCCCTGGGGATTATTTGAATATACTTTTGTGAATTCAGAAATAATTAGGTGATCTCTTATAATGAAGCAATTTATATTAATAAAAGAAAAGTCACAACCTATCTAATGAAGGTTGAAGGTGGACTCTCTTCTCCCTTGTTACCATATCATAATGCAGCATCTTTGTGCTTCTGGGAAAGCAATTGGAAAGTATTCTCAGGAGAGGTCTATATTAGACAGCACATGAGAAAGCACACATACAGGACTAATTCAAAAGAATCATATTTTAGTCTACAGTCAGGAGTCTTCTTTCAAACAGATACTTTTTTTTTTGTTTGAAACATAGTTTTTAAGCTATTTAGATGCCTTATGAAGGCTGACCTAGAAGAGAGACTAGACAGAGTTAAAGAATAAAGTAGGGATTTATTAAAAGGCCTCAGTGGATGCACCTTGGGCAGTACAAGAGCCCAGCCAGGGCTACACCCAAGATGAACCCAAAATGGTCACAAAATGGATGACCGGTCACGAGGTCTCTCGCTTTTATAAGTTCTGGTCCATTAGCATACTGGAGTTAATTGTCCAATTATAGCTTTAGATTATGAAGTCCCATCCTTCTTGTTTTTCTCTCTTCATTCTGCCGTTGTTCATACTCTTGGGCTTGAGATTTGGATCACTTGTCCTTGATCCCCAGCTAGAGAAGGAATTGTTTTGTCTACCCACTCTATGAAGAGAGCTTACTATCCCCTAATATGAAGTTCTGAACTACACACTAAGCAGTACAGAATCTGAAAAATATAAAAGCTAAAACCTGAGGCATCAATTTAAACACTGCATCTCCCCACAAGAGAAAAGATTTAGCTACTGATGAATTTAGAAATGTTTTCAATCAAGTTTATCTATTAATGCCTGAACTACCACGGTATTCACATTTACTGATACCAACAGAGATGTCTTTTATATATGGCTTTTAAGAGCATCCACAGCATGAAGGAAAAAACTCAATATTCTGGATATAATTTAGTTCCAGCCTTCATTTCTTCTTTAGGATATTGTCTAAAATTAGAGTATGAATTTATGCAATTATTGTGAAGCTTATACATTATGACTATAGGTATTATTGTAGCAATTATTCATTGCATAGGTAGGATAAATTTGAGGATATTTATTCACTAAAAATTACCTGTATATAAATATTTGTGCAGCAGAGAGAGAAATTTTTAGGTAGTACCTGTGTATCTTTCTCTCAGAGCATCTGTACACCTGAAAGTCACACCTGTTTAACTGCATCATTTTCTAAACCCATTTACCTAAGCTAACATGATGAAAGAAAGAACATACTTTTCAGTTCACAAACTTCATTTCAGTGCATGTTTGACATGTTAGGCTGCAAGCAAATGATGAGATTTTTCACCTGGCTTAAGTTTAGGAGAACTGAGCAGGACATGGAAAGCTACTGGACAGCACAAGAAATCGTGTGAAAAGCTGACAAAAGTTACAAATCCAACAAGACCTCACAGACAATTAAGGTGGAAGTTGACTAAGAACCAGTCAAAAGTCTCAGAAAAATTGAGGGAAACTGGGCACCTTTTTTGGAGTACAGTCTAGAAAGACCAGTAACACCTAACTAATCATAGCAGCACTGGCATATGTGGTAGAGTCTAACTAATCAAAAATAAATTTAGTTTTAATGTATCACATCTGGCACCAGGAGAGAAAAGTTAATTAGGGAAAGTTGTTTATTTGGGCAAAGAATGAGCAGAGAAAGAGGAGAATAAAAGTGTTGAAAAGAAGGCCAAGAAACAGAAAAGGTGTTAACAGGGTGTCCAGATGTGTGTCTGATGCTGCCTGGTGGTACCAGTCAGACAGCCATGTGCAGTTCCCTGCAGCAAAAGCAAGACAAGAAAATGGGCCTGCTTCCAGATCATTAGTGTCAAGTCTTCATCCATGGTCACAAAGACTAGCAGGGAGTGAGGTGGCTGCTCTCTCTGGCCAGTGAAGGAATTCTTGACTGAGGAAATTGATCAGTATGTCATCAACATGCTCATGCTTGAGCCATAATTTGTTACATAACAAATTATGTAATTCATCTTGTAATAAAAAGTATTTTTAAAGCAACAGAAAGTTGAACATGAGTCAGCAGTGCCCTGGCAGCCAGAAGGGCCAGCCATGTCCTAGGGGGGTGTATCTGGCACAGCATCACGAGCTGGGCAAGGGAGGGGACTGTCCTGCTCTGTTCTGCACTGGGGTGGCCTCACCTCGAGTGCTGGGGGCAGTTTTGGGTGCCACAATGTAAGACAGACATTCAGCTGTTAGGGAGTGTCCAAAGGAGGGCAACAAAGATGGTGAAGGAACTTGAGAGGAAGCTCTTTGAGGAGTGGCAGAGGTCACTTGGTCTGTTCAGCGTGGAGAAAAGGAAAATGAGGAGAAACCTCATGGCAGTCTACAACTTCCTTATGAAGGTATAAGAAGGGAAGACTGAAAATTGATCTTTTCAGTGTGGTGACCAGTGATAAAACAGGAAGGAATGGCCCAAAGTTGTGTCAGGGGAGGTTTAGGTTGGATATCAGAAAATGGTTCTTCACCCAGAGGGTGGCTGGGCACTGGAACTAGCTCCCCAGGGAAGTGGTCACAGGGCCGAGGCTGACAGAGTTCAAGAGGCATTTGGACAACACTCTCAGGCACACAGTGGGACTCTTGGGGATGGTGCTGTGCAGGGCCAGGAGCTGGACTCAATGACCCTTGTGAGTCCCTTCCAACCCATCTTATTCTCTAATTTTGCCAATCCAGGCTTAAGGGTCTTGTCCTAGGTTTGAACTAAACATTAGGTCAATTTAGCAGAATTGGTACTGATATTCAAGGGCCATCTAACCACAATCCTGTGCCATGTGCTCTGGGATGGCCCTGCTTGAGCAGGGAGATTGCACCTGATGTCACTCTGTGGTCCCTTCTGACACTACCCTTTCTGTGATTATGTGATAGAGACCTCCTAGCTTTATGTGGAGTTCTAAGCTGCAGTTTAAATTTGATCCAGGGATCTCCTTCAGCTTGGAAACATGAACTAGACATGGATGCAGTTTTAGGTTTTAGTGTCATTTACAAACTTGTCATGGCCAAGGAACATAAAGTAATTAGAAGAACCCTGCAGTGGTTAAAGTTTACTTCAGTTCTGGGCACAGTTCATCTGGAAGTCTTCTTGTCCTTAAGGAGAGCAGTTAAAGAAGAACAAATATTTCACATTAAGTTTCAAGTACAGGACTGTAAATTAAATTTAAAATGTTGCAGAAAATCTAAAATTAAAAATAATTTACATTTCTAGGTTTGGAATGAATCTTGACTTTCTTTTGTTTTTTCTCCTTAAGCTGCATATCTGAGGTTGACTTACAGTTCACGTACTAAAAGTAGAGTGTGACAGATCTGCAATGCAAATCCTGACTTCTCATATGCCAATGAGAGGAAAAGAAGTATACCAAGAAATGCAAGCTTCCACTCTTTGTGGTATATGCATTTGATAACTGAAATTATTCTTAAAATATCTCTGCTTTGCAGAAACATTTTTTTCATAGTTTAAAATACAAGATTAATTTTAAACTCACATTAGAAAAAAAAAAAGATGTTCTATGTCTAACCTGAAATACAAATGACAGGCACCATCACATCAAAAAAAAGGAATTTCTCAGCATTAGCAAGGGAATAATGAAAATTGTAGAAAACACACTATCATGTTCAACTGCACAGAATCCTTGTTACAATTCACCCTGTGGTAGAGACCATAAAATAAGGACTCCTATGAACTCCGTAGAACAGTCAATAATGCAGAGTCATATATATAATAAAAGCACTGTAAAAAAAAAGGTCAGGTTTAAAAAGAGGTGAGTGCAAATTATTTTAATAAATTTTACATCTGAATATATGCAAATAATTTTCTAAACATTTAAGGTTAATAGCAAATATGACATAGGAAAATTTCAAGGTGGATGTAAACATTCAATAAAAATAGTCCAACTTTATCACTTTCCTGAAGTAACTCACAAGATATTTATGTCTTTTATTCCCATTGTCTTTTATTATAAAGGTCACAATGTAGAAACACAGATCACTCCCCTATCATGGTCTTCGTTGCTTGTGGGAGAAACTGGGGCATCACATAGAAAATGTTGTGTATTGGAAGTATAAAACTCCCAGATTTTTTAATTGTGGAGTTGTTTTAACTAAAAAAAAAAAGAGGGAAGTATCTTCAAAAAAAAGAATTATAACTTCCTTAACAGCTCTGTTAGAGATCTTGGATGTCTAATGTATTTATTATTATACTATTACTAAGTTGCTGTTCAGTTTTGCAGCATAGTTTATTCTAATACTATAAAGGTTTCTTTTCTTCGTGGGAAATTGAGCTAGAGAGGTCCTGAGGATAAGCTGCAAAGGATCTATAATGGGCCATTGTTGCCTAAATATAGATTAAATTTCTAACTTCCACTGTTTACTGAGGAAAAAAAAAGTAAACATATGATGCAATAGTTTTAAATTCAAAAACATTTTGCAGTCACTAAGGGAATCCTTTGTATCATCAACTATCTCATTACAGAGGTAAAAACTTTCAAGCATAACAGAAGATGAACTTCTAATATTCAATTTTCTAGTACCAATAAAAGCAGCAATGGTATATAAACCACACTGAAATTTACTGAGGGAATAAAGAAATAATGTCATATTAGAAAGCCACATCCATGGCTTAGATCACAAAACTTAATCCAAATAATTTAATATTTTCATAAAGTTACATATTGACTCCTAAATAATGCAAAGCAAAGACTGAATCGATAGTTCTGACAAGGAAGAAAAAAATCAACAACAAGGAAACCAGACACAGAAAGTTGCTGAAACAATGGTACTGTGAAGCAAAGCATCAACTAATGCTCATAGATATGGCTAAATCAGTAAGGCATAAATACAGTCTTATATCTATTCTCCATTCTCTTTGTTATCACCAGCAATAACATTAAAAAATGTTCAAAGAATATAGAAAATGGAAAGAAAATAATCAATGTTTGATATGAAAGATATGTGGTTCTCTCTTCCCTCCCGTTCTGTCCCAATGAGAGTTCAAACCCATACCATATAGGATTTAATAGTCTTCAGGAGAAATGATAGCTCATGAGTAACACTGTAATTTCAATAAAACTTAGTGCAAAGATCAGTTTGAACAACAACTTAAAGGAACCAAATTTGTCCAGGAAGACTCTGAAGAACCACCATCTGCATTTCTTTAGGAAGATATTTTAAAGGAAAAGAAAATTAAGGAGATTAATCTTATGTGTTGGCTCAATCATTTAGCTTAAACAAAGTAGTCTGAAAGAGCAGGAAGTAAAGTCTTTAAGTTTAATGTAGGGTTTTTTACTCTTGTCCACAGGAATCTCTGGAAGTGTTCAGGGCCAGGTTGGATGGGGCTTTGAGCAACTAGGTTGTAGTGGGTTGACAGTGACTGGATGCCAGGCACCCACTACCCTCTCACTCTGCTCTGCAGCTGGACAGAGAGAGAAAATATAATGAAGGGTTCCTGAATTGAGATAAGGACCCACCTCCTCCGTTGTGGGTCTCTTCCATGGGCTGCATGTGGACCTGTGAATCTCTATGGTCGTCTTTGGGCTGCAGGGGCACAGTTGCTTCACCATGATCTGCACCACGGGCTGCAGGGCAGCTCAGCTGCAGTACCTGGAACACCTCCTCCCTCTCCCTCTCCACTGACCTTGGCATCTTCATAATTTTTCCTCTCACATATTGTCACCCTGATCTTCTCTGGCTACAAATACAACTGCGCAATAACTTTTTTTTTCTTCTTCTGGAATATGTCATCACAGAGGGGTTACCACCATTTCTAATTGGCCCAGCCTTGACCAGCAGCAGGTCCATCCTTGGAGCTCCCAGGGATTGGCTCTGCTGGACATGGAGGAAGCTTCAAGCTTCTAGCAGCTTCCCATGGAAGCCACCCCTGTAGCCCTCCCCACCACTACCAAAGCTTGGCCATGGAAACCCCATACACTGGTCCAGTGAAAGGTGTCCCTGCCCCTGGCAGAGGGGTTGGAACTTGATGATCTTTAAGGTCCCTTCCAACCGAAACCTTTCTATGATTCTATGATGACTCTGGAAACTAACGTGTATCAAGTATTTGTACACCTCATGCAGGAAAATGCACTTGCTTGAAGAGTGCAGAAACAATTATTAATTGAATGATGGGCACAATTTTGCACTTCAAATCTAGAGCTTTTTTGCATGTATTTTCCAAATATATTTTTGTGTTTGATATATGATAGAGGGAATGTTCATAGAAATTACTATTCATACGCCAGTATTTTCAAGAAGAGATTTTTCAATCTGTATCGACCTATAATAGTTCTTAGTCTACAGTTCATGTGTACAAAGGATATAAATAACTAGCATAATGCAAGATATTAAAGTTAGAGTCAAACTGCTATTTGAAATTCAAAGCATACCAGTTGCTTTCATAAAGAAATTACACATTTATGATTATATGAAATTCAAATAATAACGCATAATTTATTTATCAAATACTATTACATGAAAATTCTCCATTGAGAATTCAAAAGTAATTTTCTTGATTAAAGTAAATTCCAGCCCCCAAAAAATTCTCCCTGGAAAAAAGTGAATTTTGAATAACAAATCCTGGTGAATATTCGAAAAGGATTAAATAGCAGAAAGTTTTCATAATTATTGCTATAAAATTATTCTCTCAGTACAAATGACCATTGAAAAAGAATGTTTAAATTACACAAATTTGTAGTGTATTTTCCCTTCTGACACCCCTCCCACTAAGAATATTATTTAGTGAAAAGGTTTTAGTATTTTTGTTTTAATGTTTCCAAATCTGAAGCAACATAAGGAATAAAGGAGAAGAAATCTTATGCTTAAGGAGTAAATACTCAAAAGATTTTGCTCAGTAGTTCTTCTGGTCACATATTTTCCAGACTCTCAAGAAGGTATAATATAGCATTTGCATATTATATAAATTAACAAAAAAATGCCTTTGATTTTGAAACAATTCAAACAAAAAAAATCTTTCTTGAAGAAGCTACAAGGTACAAGCTGAATCAACTTTCTATCACTAACACTTTACACATAATAAGATATTAAAAATAATCATTGCTTTTAATTTTCTTTCATTTTTCTTTTTTTCAAAAATTTCTTTAAAATTAATATCTCTTTTAATCTAATATACATTGAAGTATAAATGCATGACAAGTGACAGAAAATACCTATTTCTCGTCAGAATTTAAATGTTGAAGAAAATGTTAATGATCTTGTGAATTGCAATATGTGAAGCCCTTTTGGCTTGCCCTTGCCTTCCATGAGTAAAAATTAAGCATAAACCAATCCTCATCATAAAGAATGAGGCAAAGAATAATTTAATACTAACATCAAAAGCTTATCCTCTTTTTTATTCTCCTGTCTGAAATTGCACAGGATTAGTATTATTGCAGATAAAATGTAAGATTTTTTACAGACAAAGATCCAAAATTATGAAATACTGAGTAAAAGCAATTGATGAATTACGAATCTGAAAAAAATGAGAACCATGTGTGTCAAAACATTCAGAGTACTCTCTAAAAAAGCACCAAAAGATAACACTACTATAATACTACTATAAAGCAGGAAACAGATTTTGTGTGATGGGGAAATTAGCCTTACTATCTGGAAAAAAATAATAAAAAAATCAGTAATAAAAATGAATCAGTAATAAAAAATGGTCTGTGGTACAAATGCTGGCAAAACACAAAAGGTTCAGCAACAGACTGTATGTAAATGCATATCATATTGCCGTGGATTTGGCCCATTTTTATTTTATCACCTGATAAAAGGCCATTCATTAAAAAATTTTCTGGACCTGGAACTAACAGGAAGATTCACTTTGTAATTGAATAGGTACTGGAAGGCAAAAATTGCTGTAGTGTACACAGGGACAGGGTAGACTGGGATTTTTTATCTTCTTACCTTAGCAAAGAGATAGCTTTTCTGATTTTCTGGTGTCAGGGCAAAAAGTAGGAAGAAGCGTGGTATGAACTGTGAACTAAGGGCCAATTAAAACAGGAACATTCAAAATGTCCCTAGTAGAAATCACCCCTTTTTTTTTATAACTAAGAAAAAAATTTGCTGACCACGGCATTATCAGGCAGCCAGCCTCAATTGCTGTTTTTGCAGCAATAGTAAAATCTACATTTTGTAGTGGTGTTTATATCTCCTTTGTGCCAGTTCATACATCTTTCTGTGCTAAAGCTCAGCACTCTCTCGATAAGCCAGGCAGTCAGGATATGCAGTCCTGTGACTGAACCATCTCCTTCCCTTCATTTTGTGCTCCATTTTAATGGAATGATCTGAAGGAAAAAAAAGTGAAAAGCTCTCACTGTTTTCTAACCTTTCCTAAGAGGTGACCTTTCCATTAGATATGGTGTAGTGACCTACACTGTTGGAGGCCTTTTAAAGATGGTTGGTTTGCCATTTCCCAAATGGATTTGTTTGTCTGGAAACCAAATCATTAGCTGTCTGCAAGTCAGTTCTTTGCTGCTCCTATCAAAAGCTTTGAGACTCTTTATGTTGTTGGAAGTCAGCCAGCAATATTTTATGCTGTGCACAAGTTCCATTTCAGAGCTCAGACCTGAATTCTTTACAGCAAGATTACTGATATCTCAACTGCTCAGTCTCTGTGGGAGTGAGACTCTGGTCCATTCCAGGAAGGGAAGTGAAGAGTGATTTCAAGTGAGATTAACCATCTCAGTTCAGGAGAAACTTGACTTTTATGATATCACCATCATTGCTTAAAAATCTCTATTTTAACTGTTTGAATTAAATTCTATTTTAACTGTTTGGATAAAATTCTTTACATTTTCTTTCTTACAAATTATCTGATTATACATGTGTTCAGAAATATATAGGTATCTTTAAGGAAAATATTCTGACTTGTTTTTTTGTCTTCTTATCTTGTTCTGTTAAACTTTGTTTTACAAGGGTTGTCAAGCTTGGGAACAGGCTGCCCATGGCAGTGATGGAGTTACCATCCCTGGAGGTATTTAAAAGATGTGTAGATGTGGCACTTGGGGACATGGTTTAGTGGTGGACTCAGCAGTGGTGGGTTAATGATTGGACTCAATGATCTTTAAGCTCCTTTTCAACATAAATGGTTCAATGTTTCTTTTCTCTTTTTTGTTGAAGAAAAAATATATTTCATGTTCTTAATCCTTATCCTGAATTCTTAATGATACAAAACATAAATGTTATTGCTCAATTACAGAAAGCTGGGAAAAAAATACTAAAGCTTAAAATTTAGCTTCAAAAAATAATAAGTGAGCACACATAGGACATAGTGAGCAAAACAAGCCTCCAATAAATTAGTTAATCCTAACAACTCATCATGAAAGGTGCTAAAGGACAGACACATTATCCAGCAAAAATAAAAAACCAAAAAAAAACCAAACCAAAAAGGAATGATAACTTCTGTTTTGTTTCATGGCCTCCAGACAGACAGAAAACATGCCTCCTGCCCTCTAAGTGGTTGGTGACTGGCACAGAGTACCTGCATCAGGTTAAAGTCAGTAAAGAGCTTACTCCTGCGGTGCAGAAGTGATCTGATGACCATTGCCTTTTTTATTTCCTGTAGAGTACAAAATGCCTGTAAGAGAAAAGGCAACTTGGGAAGATGTGGACCTAATCTCTGTGAAAGATTACCATTTACATTTCTAAAACAACCACATATTTAATGTCTATATTCACAGATATATATATAAATAAATAAATATATATATACATAGATATATGTATATAAATATATACTTATCAATGTAAGTAATTGTACATGCACGTGAAACTGCTTAGTCTGTGCCTTTAAACAAACACGTGAGTGGTCCAGAGAACATCAATAAGTCTATGGAGCTTTTAAGAGGGATCAGTTGCTCACTGTTCCTTGCCAATCACAAACTAGCATCGGGGAAAGGCAGTAGATAGCAAGTTCAGATAGAAGAAAAGCAAGTATTTCTTGAAGTCTGCAGTTAAGCTGTTAAGCTCCTTGACTCAAGATGTGGGAGTGCTAAAAGTCTGCAGGAACTCATGTGTTAACTGGAGAAACTACATGGAAAGTTAAAAGGAATGTGTAATTAAAAAATAAGACCATTGTTTCAGGATATAACTGAGATTTCAGTTCATAGAGGTGGGGAGGATATTGTGAAGAACTATCACTATTTACTTGAGGGGGTTAAATATGTTTATACATACACATCTAATTTGTTTCTGGCCTCCATGTTTCACCACTGTTGGCAGCAGAATACTCAGATAAATACTTCTTTTGTCTTATCAGTTATAGACAGTTATATGTTTTTATAACATTTAGTTTAGTCTTAACAAAAAATAGTTTATTGTGTGCAAAGGCAATGGATGGCATTCCACACATTGCCACATAAGTGCTCGTGGCCAATAGTGAATCTCCAGGGTGTAAACCAATTGGTTAAATCCATGTTTTTCATGTTCTAAAGTATTTTTCCTTTTAGGAAACCAGAATTAATTGGCCTCGGTTATTGTCAATGTGACAATGTTCAGAGCTTCAACTTTTGTTTCAGTGAAGTGCAATAATGCCTTCATTGGGAGTTGGAACCAGTCCCAGCTTTGTATATTCTTAAATAGCAAAACGATGTAAATAGAATATCGTATAATGAAAGTCTAGAAGTGAAAAAAGAAGAGCACAAAAAGTCTCACCCTTTGGGTACACTTTTCCTTATTTAATTTCTTCATTAAAAAATAGTTTGAAAAGAAATTTTAATGATTTGTTGGAATAAGACCATCTAAGATACTTGGGGGGGGGGGGGGGGGGGAAGACAAAAAACCCTGGAAAAAAATTGAAATCAGAGCAGATGACAGTTAAAAAAAAAAATCTTTCTCTTCTGTCCTTGAAACAAACTGATCAACTATCTTCTAATGAACCGCAATGTGTTGACCCCTGATAGATTCTGATTATATTTCACAACGGCTTTTGCTGTGATCCACCTTGACTGGAACATGAATTAGTGGTCTGGGGTTTTTTTATAAGTTCCACAGACATCTGCATAACATGGAGGAAGATGATAATTTTTGATAACAAGATACTTGCTTTATTTTTGGGGGTAAAATTTTGCTTTCCAAGCTGAAACAATTATGCCCATGCAACAGTTTTGTCTTTATCAAACTTTAACACATTCTAGCATAATTCCTCTGTTTACCAATTTCTACTATGGAAAGATACAGCCCTTCAATAACTGTGATCTTCCTAAGCCACCAACAGTAGCATGAATCATAAGATATATGACTGTCAAGTATTAATTCAATGTTTATGAAGTTACATGATTAAGGATCACTATAGTCTCCTATCTCCTTATCCCAGCCACCAGCAACTTTAAAAACCTAGGGCAAGGACATCTATCTCATGAACTTGAGTTTACAGAGAGCTCTGTTCAGTGTGTTAGTGAATCCTTTAGTATGACTCTTCATATATTGGGTTGTACCTCACACTCAAGTAAGAGACTTAAAAATCACAATTGCCTCAAACACTATCAAGGCCACAGAAGGAACCTGCAATAAGATCAGCCCCACAGTGCAAAGTTGAAGCACAGAAGAGACAAATTTGCAACAGGAAGGTGCTAATTCCAGGCCTAAAGAAGGTGAGTTTTGGTTAGCACATCCTGGCTAATGCATCCAGACATAAATTCCCACTGTTACAGACTGTGGGGAAGGAAGCAACTTCTTTTAAACATATCACTCCAAGTTATGGGACTGTCTGCAACCACCCTGTGGATACCCAGGGCTTGGACTATATAAAACTCCTGCTTCCAGTAGAATGACTCCTGGACCCCTACCACTGAGAAGACCAGCGTGAATAAAGTTCTGCTGTCTGGATCCATGAGTGGTGATATCTTTCTACTTATTCTGTCTCTTCTCCCTCTCTTTCTTCCTCTTTCTCCACCCCATTTCTGTTTCTTTCCACCTCTTACATTTACTATTAAATAAAATCCATAATAGTGCCTTTGGCATATGATTTGACCTTTACTCAGGCAGTAGCATCTCTCAATAATCAGATCTTAGCAACACTGCTTTGTAAAAGTGTCAACACAATATTAGAAAAAAGTTTGAGACACCTATTTATGCATTAGATTTGTTAATTACTTTCTGATACTAAAATGACCAAGTCTAACAGGTAGGAACTTCAGATCACACAAAACTGCAAAGGCACTGGATTCACAAACTCTGTGGGATGCCTTCAAGTAGTGTAAAAGGTTTACAATGTTCATAATAACTTATGCTTGAGAACAGATACAAAACTGTCTGACTCTTGACATACCAGTAGGTATTCAGGCATGAAAATACATGAATTCTTGAATACAGTACATGGTTTAAAATAATTAGGTATTTTATCCATGGAAACTTCTAGTATCACAGGGTTTTGATTGAATTTTATGAAACTTTGGGTGTCTTTTTTTTAGCAAGAAATGCCCCAAGTTTCTTTGGAGTTAGAACCTGAAACATCCTGTGTAAAAAAGAGAGGAAATCAAATTGCAGTAAAGTGTTTAAAATGTGCTCGACCTATTTGGAAACATGAACCTTCACACCTAAAAGAAGGTGAGAAAAAACAGGTGTGGATCAAAGTGTGTAATCCATAGGTGTAATGTATGTCAGTAAATTACCTGCAGATATGTGCCTGGTTCTGCCATTACTCTGCCAGATGCGGTGTGCATCAAAGCTGATGCAAAGATTAATACTAATGCATAGATTATCTCTAATGGATAGAGACGTGGGCCGCAATAAAGAGAAATTACTCAGCATTTTGTTGCCTGAGGACTAGTTCCTTGCTACATATACTTTCTATCTAGAGTTCATTTTCCTTTATTATGTTTTGCTTTATCCAGCTTAAAAGCTTCATTTTTAACTTTCTATTTGAAGTATTTTTCTAGGTTTCCTCAAAATTAAAGTAGTTCATATTAAGCCACTGATGATTCTTTCCCATAAATATATTTTATACGAATGATATGAATGGGCGTGTGAACACTTCTTCGAGAAGTATTCACCATGGCTCTCACATGGGTAAGCATAACTATATACAGATTCATCATTTTCATTTTTTGAGTTCACTTTGGGGATTAAAGAAATCGTTTATGACAGTAATCTTATTACATTAAAAAATAAGTCTTTTGGAAAGAGTTGATAATAATCTCTAAGATCCACTCTAGCCAATTATTCTCCAGTCATGATTTCTGCCTGTTTCATTTTCATAGATTCATTTTTTTCTATATTTCCCTCTTACCTTCACTGTTACACACATAAAAATTTTCAGTTCCCTCTTTATACATAATGTATTCTATATTTATTATTTTAGCTACTTTGAAGCTAATATATAGCCCGAGCTCTGAATATAAATGCTTCAATAATTAGATAATTTAAGTGTAATTATATCTGATTATAATAATAAAGACAGAAATTATAAAATATTTTTTAGAATAAATTATTTAATGTATCTAACCTTTCTACCTGTTGTCACAGATATCTTATTGCAACACTCTAAGTCAAAATCAAACTTTAAGAGTATTTATTTCTTCCCAAAAAACCATTGGGATTTTTTAAAATATTAACTCTTCTTTAAAAATAGAAAATTGTCTTTATATTATACTTTGATTGTGCTGTAACACAAATGATAAATAGTCATAATGCATTGAAATGTATTTTGAGGGCCAATTCAGACTCATTCTGGGGAAATAATTTCAGCAAGTAAATTTTTGTTTGTTTTGATATTGGCTAATGATAATGGCTAATTGATAAAGATATTGGCTAATGAAGAAGTGGACTTAAACCACAAAATTGTTTATATAGGTCATTGAATAGCTAAAAGTTCAAAAATTTTTCAATGTATTCAAGTGAGCCCCCAGTGAAAATTATATTTTAAAACTGTAGAGATCTAGGGAAGCTGGAGTACGGTCTTTCAAATAACAGTGTCACTGGTGATGAAAATCCTTTTTAAAAGGACAAACAAATGTTTGGTTTTGCTGCTATTTTTCTTATTATCTTTTACTTTGGCACACAAAATTCTTTAGTCTAGGAAAGCATTTGGAATCCCAAAGAATGGGAAGAGGCTGCAAAATAAATACCAAGTTTCTGATTATTGTGACAGTTCAAGAACAAATACTATATTCACTTCAATAACATATAAAGAACATTAAATGTCTGTAGCAAACGGCTTTGTACACAGCTGAAGATTAGAACTGTATTTTAAAAAGAAAAAAGAAAGAAAATACCACCCTGGCTCCTTTTTCGTTTTAAGATATCTATCTCAGTATCCTATCCAAAATCCAAAGCTTCATTTTCCATTCCAGACATAGCTCTGTATAAATATGTAATCTCAAATTCATCTGAAACTTCATAAAATTTGAGGTTAAAAAAATAATTTTAAAAATTCCAAAAAATTCTTTATTCTCTAAAGAATGGCAAACTGTGGCTAAAGCTACAGCAAACTTTATGATATATAGGGTTCAGATTTGTTTCAACTGCAGTCTTCAGACTTGCTGTTAGTATAAGTAATTAGGGTGCTTGTCAAACAATGTATTTCATGACACCCATGTCTCATGAATCAGGTTAATTGTGGTGTTCATAGCAGGCAGGGCAGGATATTACTTATGCTCTTTAAATTGTCCGTTTATCAAACTCTGGTGTTTCATAAAAGAAAGGAGATATATATGGTCACATCTAAAATATCAGAGACAAGACAGAGTATGTCTAGTCTATTCCAGAACATTTTAAATAAATCTATTCACTTTGCTCAGTTTGAATTCAGATCTGACCTTCTTAGCTAGCCAGTCATGGCAACTATGAATAGCTAAAAACCTCAAATGTATTGGGAGTATCTGACATCAACGAGTTTTTTCTGTGGTGGAAAAAGACATCACCATTGCAGGTTTTTCAGTAGAGTACAGCAAATAAAATTTTTCATAAGGAAAAAATAAATTTTCCTAACGGGAAAAAATGGAATTTGGGAATGAATGAACATTGACCTTACCCCAAACACAGTGAGGCATGAAAGACCTTTAAGAAAATATGTTTAACATCTCTATGTAGATGGTAAAGAGCCAAAAAAGGGCTTGATCCATACAAATAATAAAAGTACCCTCCCAGGCTCCAAATGAAATACAAATTTGTGTCAAATATTTTGGTTGTATTCATAAACAGCATTTGATATGATCTGTTTTTTTGTCTTGGATGTGTTAATGATCAAGAAGCTTATACATGGCATCCTTTCACAAAGATTAACACTGGTGCTTTCTTTAGGAACTCAGGTATCACAAGGATTTACACAAGCAGACTTCAAATCAAAGAATAAATAGACTTTCCAGAAATATAACACAATTCAGTTAGAGAGGAAATGTGTAGTTAATCTAGAGCAATCTCCTGCCCAATGTAGTGGTAATTTCAAAGTCAGATCAGACTGTTCAGACTTGTGCTTAGACAAGTTTCAAATATCTCCAAAATTGAAGATTCGGTTACCCTATTATAGGGTTTATCTGTTGAAACTTTGAGTTGTGTCCTATTGTTATGACTGAATAGGACCTTTTCTTCTGCACAGTCTTACCTTTAGAAAGTAGATAAGTTCAGTGTTATTCTCCTATTTACTTTTCTAGACAAAACAAAAACCATTCTCTTCAGCTTTTCACACATCTTTTGCACTAGTTCCTCATTTATCTTGGTGGCCCTCCACTGGACTCCCTCCAATTTTTCCATCATTTATTTTGCTCTGAGAGGTTCCAAACTGGATGCGGCGTTACAGATGTGGCCCCAAAAATGTGAAAAACATATGTGTTCCTATTTTTCCGTGGCTATGAACAGAAAGTAGAGCCATCTGAAAACAGAAACCACTTGTGTGGTGTGCATAAGGAGAAGTGAGCCTTTTGCTTTTGTATTATGTTTAACTTGACCCGAGACAGTCATACTATTTTCTTAACCTTCTGTAGCAGAAAGTGTGTGGACGAGTAAAAAACCAAAACACACTACAAAGATGCACAAACTGACTTTACCCAGGGGTCCATTAATTAGTTCAATACATGCAAGGTACAGAATTCTGCTAACAGATTTTACCTACTTTGTTGTTACATGAGTTACCAAAAAAAAAAGGAAAAAAAAAAAAAAAGTCACATCCAATTCCCACCTTCCCTAGAGTCATTCAGCACCAGTTAACTGGCTGGAAAAAATGGCATAAATACCAATCTGTTTGATCTGACTCAGTGCTGCTCTGATCAGACAAACTTAGAGTGTTGGAAACAGAAAACTTGCCTTATTCCTTGAAGTCACAGCTATACAGCTAGTTTCAGAAATAACAATCCTGGCATTCATCAGCCCAAGTCTGGGTTTAGAAACAGGCAGTTTACAAAACCAATGGACATTTATTCAAGTAAAAGTAACGCTTTCAATGAGTTATGTTTAGTAATACCCAAACATATTGGACAGATGATTACAAATGTTGTAAGCAGGCTATAAACTTAGAGTCTTTATGCGTAAACCAGTGTCTGAGTGGCATATCTCATGCTATCAGATGCACAAAACAATTTACTGGAGAAACATTTTACCTTTAATTAACTCTTTAATCACATTGCTAATTAGTTTTAAAATATAGCATGGATTAACACTACAATATTCATTCATTATCCTCAAGCCATTTTCTCTCTTTAATATTTTCTGAAGAAATAATTTTGTCAGATGTTATTTTAGTGTCACATAAGCACTATACACATCTAACTTTTTTGCTGCAGATGATCACCACTATGCCCATGGAGTCATATTATAGGGAGGGGCAGTTATGACCTCTTTCACAATCTAAACTTGGCTACTCTGAAACCACCAATGCTCAGCTGTATAAGGACCCACTTGATGTAATGCACCACCTACAGAATGACTCCTGGTATCAATGCCATAACTGACTGCCTGTTGAAGTCTGCCTGATACCTAAGTCATGGAGGTATTAATATTGTCAGCTGCTACTTGTGCTCTTGATAACTAAGCAGCCACATTTTAACTGCTCACAAAGCCTTTTTGAACCCAGGGGGTGAAGCAAAGTTCCAGGTGAACTCTAATCCTGGTGGAATAGGTGGCATAGTGATGTAAAAAACTGCAACCTTGGCTGTAGGGCAGTCTAAAAATAATGTTTTCCAGTGACTGAGCCCACTCTTCAGTTCTAGCTTGAACTCCTGCAAAAAATCAGGGATCATTTTGTACATGACCATATCATACATAAACTCTGTGGTATTCACCTTTTTCTATTTTTTTATGAGATTCATAGCTACATCAGTTGCACTATATATTGCTCAGCTTATTTCTTCCAGTATAACTTAAATAATAGTTGCATTTTATATCAAATACTCTACTATTACCTCTTTCAAGGCTGTTAAAATTGTGTTACTATTACATGTTTTCTTAAAAAAACATGGAATATATGACATCTGACAATTTCAACTTTATAGATGGTTCATCGTTAAATATTAATTTCTTCTGCCTTAATGTAAATCATTACACAAAGATTCAAAAATATATTTAGTTTGATTGCTTACAATAGCTTTATATGAAACAATGTGTAATAATTTTGTCCTTACAGTGATGTAAGATCGGGCCAGCTTTCTTTATTGATAGCATTATCTGTAGTCAATAGGGTTTTTTTAATCATTCTGTCAGGACTAGATCTGTAGAGATAAGCAGTATTAGAAAACTTTTGCAATTTTGACAGTAATTTTGAGAGAGCTGAGTATCATAAACCCTGTTTCTATGGGAAGCTCTTCTGTGCCTATGTGTTTGGAAAAGAATAAAAATTTAAAAGAAAAAACGTCTTAGGTGAAGTTGAGAATGTAAACAAACACAAAAACAATCAAAAAGCTCCAAAAACATTACCTACTGCAATATTGCTTCTGGAAAGTTCCAGATATTTCCTGCCCAAATAAGATATAAATTTTGAAAAGGAGAGTGTAAATATTTGAGCCTTGACACTTGGTTTTGGAGACTATAGAGGTAATTTTCATTTCTTCTCTAAATTTTTTCCATGTACAAATAGAAAATTCTGAATCCAGTTTTAGTTCTGCCTTGCACCCTTAAAACAACTTATTTATTTCTTAAATCACTGTCTGGAAAGTCATATTGTTCTGTGGCAGGCAATCACTGAACTAGCCTAAAGCCATACTGACAGAGCTTTGAAGATTGAAAGTGCAGCATTGAACTGGATGTAAATGGAAGAGGGAAGTAAGTTTAGCATACAGAGTACTGTCACACTGAACCTTTGAAAAAAATTGTCCTGTGTATGTTAGAAGTGTGGCTAATGCACTAAGAAAAGCCTGTGTGTTGCTGTTCCAGGAGCACAGCAAGAGTTGCCCAATATCATCTTTCAGATATCTACATCTCAATTAAGCACAGGAAAGCTCCTCTGCCTCCTTCCTCATGTGTAGAACACAATTATATATCTTTGTTGAGGTATATCGTACTGAACTTGTACAATTGGGCAACTTTACTCTGGATCCTTGGATTTTATCAATTTTATCCAATAGCCATTGCCATTTAGAAGACACCTCATGCTGTGACATAGGTATGTTTCAGTGCAATTGAAAATTGAAAAATTAGTAATGAAAATTAAAACAAACAAGAAAAAAAAAAGACAAATCAGTAGTAGTTGATAACGTCTTTTGGATATATTTTGGAGGTATTTTTCTTCTTGCTCAAAATATTACATATACTGAAAATCTCAGGATCCCTTTTGCCTGGCCACATTAAGCAGTAATTTGCCACAGCAGATTATCACATTCTATATTGATAGGGAGAAGGAGGTATTACCTATGGATCCAGAGACCTGCAGTCACATTTTGTCAACAATAGAATGTATAGACTCAGGTTTGATCTGGCTATTCAGATTTTTTAATTCCCTCAAAATTAATGTTCTGTAAATGACCCATAACCTGTGAAGGAATCTTTGGTATCAACAGTCAAATAAATTTTCTGAGAAGTGTTCAGAGAATACATTGTTAACAGCAGTGCTGGGACAGAAAGAAATTTTTGATCATATTCTGGAAAAAATTCTACAGCACCTGAAGAGGACTCCAGGATGTGAAAGTTGTCTGTAAGTGAACAGTCTCATGTGGAGTTTGATATTTAATTATTTGCATCACAAAATTCCTTGTGACACTCAACACAGTTGTTATAAGAAACTTATGTTACTGCCACCATAAAGAAAATTTGCCATTTAAAGTATATAATAGTACAATATACCACCTTTGCGATCAAGCCAAAATAAAATCAGCAAATATGGTGGTAAACAATAATAAAATCTAATTTCTTCTTACAGAGCCAACCCACTTTTCAGCTCTTTATGCATCTTAAACATAGTTTATTTACAAAATAGCTGTGTTCCTTTACCTTCCATATTGAGTTCTCTGGGAAAATTATACTTTGATGGACTTGCCTCTAGGGTTTCTTTTCCCTTTCTGGTAAATAAACTGCCCTAGGACGTAATTTTATCACTTTCTTCTAAATTGCAGTGAAAGCAACAAAAATTCGATAGCCCTCCTGTAAGGTACATCAGCAGCTACAGAGGGTTATGCTGACCTAAACACAGCTTACAATATATTATTTCAGTGCAAATAGATGTAATAAATAGCAACACAGAGGTCATTAATACTATCATAATTTCAAACGCTACGAAATGTCTCCAGAATTTTCTTTGTGGAGCAATATTACAGCTGCAGGACAGTATGCCTTCATTCTGCTGAAAAGCTAAAACTTTAGGGGCAAAGAACCTGATTCTGATAGATGCTGAATGTCATTCTGCCCATGGCATTTGTGGATGCTGAGCACCTTTCCAAGGGATGCCTAGTACTTCAAAGGATCTGTCCATAGCAGCACAGCTGCAGTAAGCCCTTGGAGGTTCTGTCATATGGGCAATAGAAAAATGTGATAAAGTGTGTTTAGGTGAAATAGAGCAACCTACTCAGCTGTTAATACTGGCACTGGTGAGTCAATCAGAAGACAGAGTTGAAAGGATTCTAGCTCTGAAATTGAAAAAGTTTTAGATCAATATAGGTAAATAAGAACACAGTAGACTTACAGAGGAAAAGAAATCCCAGCTTTAAGTCTATGAAAAGCAAAGGAATTGTTTTGTAAAGATTACTGTTTAGTAGGCCCTTCAAAGTCCTCTAGTGTTCAGGAAACTGTTTGTCCTCTTTAGGGGAGATGTGCAAAATAGCACTGGCTAACATTTCCATTTTCATCATATTTGTTTTCCTTATGCTTGACTGCTCTGTACAAAGCCATTCCCTATAATACTGAGCAATCTAGCTTGCAATTTTAAAAGCATCATTCACAATACATAAATGTATCTATCTGTCAGATCTCAGTGAAACACAAATGTTCTGTGTTTTCCATGAGAGAAATATACAATTGAAAAACTCCCCAAAGTGATTTTCTCTGAGGTCCATCATATACTCATATCTAATCGGCTTTTTAGTCCAGATGGCCAATATCAGGAATTATGCATAGTATATATATATATATATATAAATTTACTAGAGCAACAATATGAATGTTGGATCAAAAACATAGCACATCTGATGTTCCCATGTCATTTCTTTTCTTTCTAACTTAACTTCCAAATCTCCTTGACCCAAATGTGCAGAGCACCCACCCAGGAGTAACCAGCTTCCAGGTGCCTGATGCACACATACCTGGGACATATATGATTTGCAATACACCTGAGCCCTTCTTTTTGCTGGTACACACTCAAAAGAAGAAAAAAAAAAACAAGCAAAGCTCCTAATTTTTGGGTCAATAGTATACTAGACCCAGAATAAAGTAGAATTCAAGATGATAACAATACTCTTCTCTAAATGTGAATTCCAAGAAAGCACTTAAATAAAAGCCAGTGTGTCTGATGGAACAGAAAGGAACAGCAACAAAATCAACAAAATAGATGAACACCATAGTGCCCCTCTCCCCTCCCCATACAACTGAATATAGATGGAGTAATTCACAGTTTTCATTGATAAAGATGTGCTCTTGGTGTCAGAACTGATTTCTATTACATAGCTCTGTGTATCTAAGTCTTTTAGGAATTTCTACCACTCTACTGACCTAAGGAAGAATTTGGACTCATGAAATAGTAAAGGGACCCCAGGTCTTTTAGTCACATTAGGAACTGCAAGACATCTGAGAATCTATTGCTATGACCTTAATCCTTATCAGGAATTTGACAAGATCCAACAAAATGAACCAGTTATTGTCCATTCTGTGTCCTTTCTTATTATCTAAGCAATCTATCACACAAGTAACTGAATAAGTATTGACAAACTTATTCTCACAGGTATAGTGAGTATTGCTACTTGTCTTTTGCAGTTCAGGATCTGAACCACAGGCAGATAGCCATGAAATAGGGAAACACATAAGCACATGCTCAACTCAGACATATCTGAGAAGCTTGGTTTACAAAATGAGAGCAAGGAATACATTTGAGAATTTGCCCAGACATATGATTCCAAAGATTCATTCAGATGGTTGTAACAACATTAAGTGTTAAAAACCCAGAACTTCTGAATGCTGCTGAAAGGTTTTAATCACAGGTTCCTCTGCAGCATGTAGAAAGATCTTTATAGGTTAAAATCTTTACAAAACAACTGAAAAATTCTATTGGATTGTTTGTCTGACAGTTGTTTTGTAGCTTTAGACACAGAATTTTATTGAAATAAAATTCTGAAACCAAATCTAAAGTTATCTAGGAATGAAAGATGAGAAAAAATCCATTACAAAAAATAATCCCCTGTGGTTGGCCATATAATTGTTACAAACATTATTTTTTCATGTTCCAGTAATGGGAAAAGCAGATTTAAGGGCTTCCTCCAGATCATTTTATTTCTCTTTTTACACTTTAAACACTACAGAAGAAAAAAATTACCTTTTATTTTGAATAAACATCATAGTAAAAGTAAAATCCACAATGATTCAAATGGACTTAAAAATTTATTTTTAACAATATTTGCTTTGATCTGAAGAGTCTAAAGTATTTTGGATAATTAAAAGCAGATTTTAGGTTGAGCGTGATGACTATTATTTCTCCTGGCTATATTATGAGCCAACAAAAATTACACGTTGTAGGAGTCATAATCATTTGTGAAAACTTTGTTCAAAACTGTTTAGCTTAAGATCATTACTTTTAGCAATTAATATCTCAACCCCTTTAAAATATGCTGGAAAATACTGATGAGATTTAAGAGATGTCATAAGTTCACATGTCACTTGGCCATCAAAGATTTATTTAGTAAACCAACATTTGAGTATATTTGTTTGTATTAAATGTGTATTCATTTGTAATAAAATGAATTTTATATACAGCAAACATGGAACCTGTTCTATAACTGTAAAACAATTTTTTAATATAAGGAATCTTATCCCAAACAAAAAATCTTCACATTCAGGGAAAATCTTAGTTTTACTTAAAATTGTTACAAAAGATAATACTTTCTGAGGCTTTTCACCAGCATTAGAGACTCAGCTGCAGTTGACCATTTCCCTCCGAGATTAAAAATGTATTAACACTAAGAGAAAAAAAAAATAAACTGAATGCATCAGTAATATTGTTACTTCTCGTATCGTATCTCCAATCTTTCATGTGTTCTTCCCCTTAATTTACTTATTCTCATTTGTGTTAGTGCAGCCATCTCTGTGCTTTCAGAGGACCAACTTTTCCTATATCCCCAGGTATGCGAGGGGAAATTTTGAGGTAGGTTGCTAAATTCCAAACACTTTTCCAAGTCTGATCTCCCAAGGCAGTGTGAAAAACAGGGGTCAGATCTGCAGTAAATGTTGTTGTTTGCTCTTTAAACTTAATCAGATATATCAGGCTAACAGTAACTGGAGAGCATAATGATCACGTACTAAAAAAATAAGTTCAAGTGAATTTCATGTGTCACCGCTACAAAATTTACAGGGCTTTATTTTTTTTTACTTTGGGACATTTTTATATAAAGCAGCCTAATCTATAATGTGCTTGGTTTGATAAAGAATATTGAAATTTGAATTACGAAATATAATAATAAGCTGGGTTTAAAGGCAGCCTGTAAAATGTAGTAATTTTATTACAAAAATGAGACCTCTAGAAAGAAATTTTACTATTTAATTTTTCAATTAATTTTTTTCTCTCTACATCCTTTTAGTCTGTGATATCAGAATTTAAATAACATTACCTTTCTTCCTTTTAAACATTGTGATAATTTTTAGCTGTTTTTAATGTTTTTTTCACAATGTTTGGGCACATTGTGAAAAAAGGCATTAACAACAAATAATGACAGGGAGTCTGTTCATTTTTACTGTGAAAGAATGAGGAAAATACAGGTACAGATAGAATTGAAAGGCATAAAGATGTATGAAATGTAAGTTTGGTTAGAATATCACTGGTGTGGAAAAAAAAGAAACAGAAACCACACTCTCATGTCACTGCTCCTCACTGACCTCGTCAATAAACCAATCCAAATACCAAATCACTGCCAAACACTGCTTGAGGAGACACCATTTCTTATTGTGCCAGGAGCAGTCTAACATGCAGGGAGGATAGACAGTGGACTAATAACGTCTGTATGCAGGTGATTCAAACTGCCCATGTAGAAGAACAAACATTTATTTGTGTATATTTAGCCCTTTTTCTTTTTTTCTTTTTTTTTTTTTTTTTGAATCCTGTCCCTTGACAGTTTCATTGAATGTCTCTATCTCTTGTAGTCCATAATCCCATAAAAATTTCTTTGTGATGCAGCAAACAGGCAGGATTTCATGTCCCAGAACCACCTCTAGTCACCACTGGGCTTTCCTCTAGGCATATGCTTAAACTCTATTCCTTCAGCTGCTGTTAGTGGACTCTGGAGGCTTATGTAGATATAAGATATACAGAGCTGACATTTCTGGCAGACCCTAATGCTACTTCCTTTTCTTTTGTTCCCTATTGTTCCTTTCTGTGGCATGAAGCAGATGCTTATGATGTGTGTGTCATAAGTAGGAGCTGTAGAAACTCAACTGTTCAACTTATTGTCAGTGTTTAAGTCTCTGTGGGCATCATTATTTATACCTCCAAAGGAATACGTGACATTCTGGAGTTCTACAGCAGGAAGGCGGTCAAGTACAAAATTTTTTTTAAGTGCAAAGACCTCCTTTTGGGTCCTGGTGTATTACAATAGTCAAGTGAGAGATATATCTTTTCCAGACCTATCTTCCCCCTGCAAGCACTGAGAGGTTTCTACTGTGTAATAAAAGGAGAAGAGAGGAAGTTTCGATTTGCTACAGCAAATGAAAAGCATAAAATAAAAAATTTAATCATTGTAATCTGAAGCTTTTCAGAAGATGCTGTAAACAATAATGAACACTGAAAACACATACACTGATACATAAATGTCTGACAGAGCAATCTTAAGAAGTTATTTGGACTTGAAACTGACTTGCAGTAAAATGAAGACCAGGAATATTGATGAAGCCTTGATATGAATAAATGAAGGGCACTAAATCCAGGGTAACAAACTGGTCAGCAAAAACATGCTTCATATATTTCAATTTTTTTTTCAACTTTAGTTGAAAAAAGTTCAACTGGATATTAAACTTTTTTTCAACTAAACCAAAGTTTTACTCTGACCTCTAAGTACTTCTAAAGCATATCTTATATTGAATTCTTCCTATGTGTGTCATCAGTTTATGCTACCTTTACACCCTGTATGATTCTCATTTAAAGTGAGCTCTGTTGTCAAGTGTAAAGAGGCGTTACTCTGCTAATTGCAATAGCAAGGTTATTTTAGATTGCCAAAATAGAATGCAAAGTAAATAAACAAGAACACATTAAAATTGCTTCATTTATAAGTGGGAACGACCCCTTTATCAAGAAATTATATGAAAGATAGACCCAATGGTCTTCTATCATCATAAATTATATGAAGCATCTGTGAGAACTGGGAACAAGGATTACAGAGATACCCCCTTCCTTATAATATCACAAATATGCAGTTGATACCTTGAGTAACTGGTAACAAAACATGAGCCAAATATTTAGTTAGAATAAAAAAGGGTCTTATTTGTACATGTTCTTGTGATTGGATCAAGAAATTCAAGGCTGTTTTTAAGCTAATTTGGGGTTTCCTAGGGCTTTTCAAGAATTTTTTGCCAGCTCAGACAGCAGGTTTGGAATATCTCTATACTCTGTTTTTTACAGTTTTGTAAGAAAAATAATGGCAATCCAGATTCTATGTCCTCAACAAAGACTCGCTTGCTACCTGCCCTGAAATTCAACTCCAGAAATTTTGTGGTAGCTAATGGCCACTGGAGATACTTTGAGTGACCTAGGTAGTTAAAAACAATCTCACTTATAGGTATTGAAAGTGCAATGTAGAAATTATTTCATGTTTTAGATTTCTAGTTTGAAAATTTAACATTCTTTCATTTCTACTTATAATATGCCTATTTAGGTGTAAAGATTATCTGCTGGCTTCTAATCTTCCTCTCTGGAAAGTTTCTCTTTGCTGATGAATTTTCTCATTATGCTTTTCCTCTATGAACAGCTGTAAATTTGGCAAAGACATATATTTACATTCCTGAAGATCTTATTTGGCAGGTGGCTTTTGTTTTTTACAACCTGCTCTCTCTCTTAGATGGTAAATATTTTTCTGCCTTCTTTCCCTCTGTGATTCTGTATGTGACAGAAACATCTATTTTGTAAATTCAGATTAATATTGTCTCCTGTCTGTAGTTATGTAGTTCTCTGTAATTGCTCTAACTGAAATTAGTGAATATTAATAGTTTTATCCTTGAAAGTTTGCTAGATTTTAATTTTTTTTTTTAAACAAACACAACATGCCTCGCTCCACATGTTAAGAGTATAATTTCTGGACTATCTAACTCAGGGGATTCTGGCAGACTGAGATCTGTAGGCCAAATTTTACACAAATTCCTTTCTATGGCCTTCTTTCTCTGCTGCCTTGTAGCAGGAATAGTAGTGAAGTAGAAGGTCCAAACGTACCCCAGGGCACCTTGGTGAGACAGTGGAAGTGTCCTCGCAACAGGGAGACCCACTCAAGTTTTCTTCACAAAATTTTTCACACGTGCTTCTTCACTAAATTGTATTTCCTGTTGATGGCAAGAAGCAAACCTGACATCCAGTTCACAGCTTTATAGCCAAAATAGACAAACCTTATTAAAGAATATTTGTTTTCTAATCTATGACTCTATGTGGTGGTGGGTCCCCCTCCCCATGGCTCGTCCCTGCCTGCCCCGGGTTTTGGTTTCACCCTGGATTTTCCTCTCCCTAATCCAGGTCCTGGACACACCTGTTACTTTATATACATAATGTCAATCTCACCTGGTTCCTACCCCTAGTTCCAGAGAATTCCACGTTCCTCAATGTGCCATTGGTCTAAGTGACCCTTTCCACTCCCCATGCCCTTCCTATAGGGTGCCAGATCGTGGGTCCCTCCTCTCTCCCCTCCCCACTGTGACCTGATTGGTAACGAATTGTAACTCCCCCCGGGTTTGAATGTAAGAGCGGGTTTTGCTCTGGCTCTCTCTCCATGTTCATCCTCGCTTGGGAGTACAATGAACCTGAGAAACTGAATGAGAGGGAGCCTTCTCTTAAGTTCTTGCCTCAAAACCTCAACACCACAACATCTATAGGCATAGAGGAACAGCTCTGAACTGCACCGGTTCCTGACACTGCTGGCAATCTCGGCAACGGCATTTTGGCACCAAGCCTGTAGCAGAGCTAGCTGGGATGTTAACTCGATCTATTTGGGTTTCTTTGGTGATTCATACAATTACACACAATACAATAGTTGCCATCATATTGCCAGTTCTTTGGCTATATTTTTTCCATCTCTCTCAAGGACTACGCAAGGAGATAGTATGAATTAAATTATATATTTTTGATTCAACAGAGATTATAAAGAAAGAAAAACAGATACTATTGAACACCATTTTGAATACAATTTCAAATAAATGTAAGCCTTTGAATGTGCACAGTGGAAACCATATTCTACACCATAAAAATTTGTTTTGAATAACTGGATAGTCATTATCATGACATATTCTGAAGAATGCATTTTCTAGGTTTCATGTCTAGTGGTCTCCTTAAAGGACTGATGCCATGTGTGTCTGACAATGATAACTACCATGTACTGTTGCATGCAAAACCACTTATTTTAATCTATTCATACTGATTTCAGAAAGACAGAGTTGAATTGTTATATCTTGAGGCAAAAATGTATGTCTCTTGAATTGGGTTTGTAAAAAACTTCACTAGAACTAAAATGACATTTTAAGCATTAGTGGCTTTTCATGCCATAATTTATATACACTTAGAGTAAAATAGAGAAATATGTAGATTCATGTAGTGCAGCAGGTTTATATGTTTGTATTTTATCTTGGGACTTTGTGTAAAAAACAATTTTGATCATGAAATATCCAGTTTTTGTTAGTCATTTGGGACAAGATCAGTGTCAGAACATTTTCTATAGGCTTTTATTAAATCAACTAAAGAACAGGCAAAGTGACTCATACACAAACACAACTATAAAGCTCCAGATAGGAAAAGACCAGCTCTCTAGAATGCTAGTCATGTGCGATGGCAGAAATATCCTAAGGGAAAGCAAAACCCCTAACATATTTATGTAACTGGAATTCAAATTAATGTATTTCAGTTACTCTTCATAATTTGCATTGTTTAGATTTTTCACATATTTCTAAATATTTTTGAATGGTGTCGTATCTAATGACACATTAAACCTAGTGCATAATAAGACTGAGAAATATTCTCCAGTACAATAACACTACAATAGTGTGTCCCTGATAGAGCTTAACATCCATCACTTTCACTGCTTTTTACACAATCATGATTGAATTTCACTCTTTACTCAGTTAACTACAACTTCCCAATGTAGTTGATGTAGAATATGTTGAAATATATCCATAATAAATCAAAATATAAATCCTTATAGTTATGTAAATATGAGAGAGCCCATTAATGGTCCCACAGGAACTGACATAAAGAAAAGTCATTGTAAGGTATGTAATGAATTTGTATCAGTCTAGCCATTACTGCAAAGAAACCATTTTTCTTGTTTGTTTTCTCACATTAAATGTGAGGTAGAGCAATTTACTCCCTTTGGGTGATGGTTGTCCTGCTGCACTTTTGTCACAGAGTAAAAGGTTGTGTATTTATTATAGTGTATATATATATGTGTGTGTGTGTGTGTGTGTAAATAAGATAGTATATAACAAAGCGACTAGCACGATGTAAATCCACACTGATCACACTATGCACTGTGAGATAAACAGACCTCGAAGTTAATAGATGTATCCCTGCTTTGCTCTCCATAATGTTGGTACAAAGGCTAATACTGTTTTTCAGTCAGTTAGATCCTGATGACAGCTTTGTGAACTTCTGCCATAGCATATAATTTTAACAAAGTAGAATTGGTCCAAAATCTTAGGTTATTCCTAAAGTATTTTTACTAGTCTCTTCCCACCTGCCTGCCTCCCTATCAAGGAGGTTCTCTGATGTGATCATTGACACAGACATAGCAATTAGAAAAGGATCATGGCTTCTCCAGGAGCCAGCTCTTGACTTTTCTGATGGAGATAGATGCAGGAATTCAAGCTTGGTTGAGTATGAGCCTCATTTTTGATACCATGTTCTTTGAAATGTCCAGGGTTGCCAGTTTTATAAAATATTTTTTCTTGTATATTTCTTACATAAAATTGTATTATTTGGAATTGTGTTGATTTCTGGCACAAATTAGTTAACCATACCTGAGGGAAAAGCTGAGCAGATTTAGGTGAATTTTCTATTTCAGTGGAAGATATAATTCAAACTGAAGTCCAAAATTTCCTTTAAATAGGACTGAGCAGTAAAATCTCGGTATTAATCAAGTCAGTAACAAGAGATATATTGCCTTCCAAATGAAGACTGGATTTCACACAGGGTAGCAGTTTTGAACTTTCTGTGTATCTTAAAAGTATTTATATTTTCTGGGGATTTTTTTTTTTTGTCACTTTTTTCTCCTGGCTTTGTGTTTTTGTGTCATTAGGGTATGACTTTGGGAATCACTTCTGTCCTGTGTTTAGGGAAAGCTTTACAAGGTTTGTGCACATACCAGTAGCACTGTCAGCTAATGTATCATCCTTCAGCCATAGGAAGAAGCACAGAATTGGCTCTGCGCTGGAATTCAGTCAGATCTTGTCTAGCTAACAAGTCTGCTAGTTCCATGTACTCCCCTGTCTCCTGGCAGATATGACAAAATTGCTGGAATCCAAACACACAGAAAAATGTCAGCAAAACTAGAGGGATCGAAGAGGGAAAAGGAATTCTAATATGTTTAGTCTAGAATTGATATCTTATTATATTTGAAAAGAGATCAGAAAATAAAAGAATGAAAGTACAAAAAAAAGGACTGTACACGCTTTGTAAAAAATGAAAAAGATTTAGCAGTAGAATGGAGATAATATAACTTTTTTTCCTTATATAGTCTTTACTTTGGCTCAAGTATGATATGAAGTTAACCTCAATGGAACACACACTGGATGCCCAAGATAATAAAATACATTTTGTTACTGTGATACCTTTATGACTAAAAAAAATTTGAACTTTTCTTTTTTTCTGATAAAATATTTGTAAATTTTATCTGTCATAAAGCCTGCATCTTGCTGAGAGATTTTTGTGGGCTTAGATCTTCCTATTTCATTTACTTGTTTGGGGGCTTTTTGGGTTTTCTTTTAGTTCAGTGTATTTCTAAAGTAGAGATTTTCTTGTTTATTTTCTTTTCCAGGATATTTAAACTTATTTCCTCTTTTATACAATAATCCTATATATAGCTGGAGTATAAATTATCAAAATTTATTGCCTCCCAGAAGGTAAAAGTATTTTAAATACACCCGTAAAAAGCTACTATTATCCTTTTTTAATTTTTCAATAAATATTAAGAGAACTAGAATAAACTACACCAGAAGAAATTAACGGTGGGAAATTTGATTCTTTTACGATTGGTTCCTTCCCTTTGTTACGCATTGAGGACTTTCTATGGTAATTGCTAATATGGAATCTGTCTGTGTGATTGCCCATTGCCTGCACCCAGGCACGCTCACGGACGCTTTCCGAGTGCCCTGAGACACTCCTGTTGTCGTGGCTCATCTGAGCAGGGCAGGCTGAATTCCCATGAAGTTGTTCACTGATCACTGCTTAGCCCATGCAAATCAAAGTCACAACAACACCCATGTTGCTGCATCTTCATGCCAGAATGCTCTGCTGAGCCTTGGCTTGTTTACTGCTGAATTCCCTTCAAAGGGGAGGCTTGGCTATGTAAACAATTGAAGACCTTAATATATAATTAATGTGTTTTCTAATTAAATAGTAACCAAGTATGTTGTAGTGTTTCAATTAAGACTATAGAAAGTAATTAATTATAATCTTAAATACTTAATGTGAGCATGCCAATTAACAAAATGCTACTTCTCTAATTTAAGAATTGTGCTTGCCTCAATTTCAGAATGACTATACATTTTTAGGGGGATTTTTTTTCATTGCAGGACTTTTTTTTTACAAGACAATGACCTTTTAAGTTTATCAATAGAGATGAAGTCTCTTGGTGTAACTAACTTTACGCACATATAAACCAATATAAAAAATTTACTTTAAAAAACCCATGCCAACTATTTTTTAAAACCTTTTTTTTTTTAAGTGAAATGTGTAAAATCCCCATTTTAATTATTATTTCAAGGATATTTATTCCATGTATTAAGTCATATGATTTAGGCATAAGGTCAATGCATTTTATTTCCTCTGGCTAACAAGAAGCAAAACAGTATTAAATCCCTGGAATTAAACTATCAACTCCAGTTGGATTTTAGCCTTTGAAGGAGTGCTTTGAGTCTCAGCTCTAAACATTGTATGTCACTGGAGACAACTCAGAGTCACAACAGTTTAGCAGGAGCAGGGTGGAAGACATATTACAGTATTTGGATTTCTTTAAGAGGCGCTACTTGAAATTCATTGCTTGCTTTCTTTTCTTCTTCTTTAGTGTTGCCAGTGAGGTATTCTAATGCACAAGGATGAGTTCAAGTCACACTCTGCATAAAGTCATATACAGAAAGGTAGGATGGATGGCAGTGTCTGCAGTCACCATCTGTCTCTATGAAAATAAGCCTGGTATTTTCTACTCATTGCACTCAAAGCTAACAAACCTTTTCTGCAATGCAATATAAGACTGATAGAGTCTAGAAAAAGATTCTTTGGATCACTGTAGTGATAGTATTGACTCAAAAATAGAGGGTAGATGCACATTTTAACACTGAGAAAGAAGAAAAAAAGAAAATCAAAATTGGTTCCTGAAATAGATACCATATTTAGGAACTCCAGTGGAAGTCAGCTTGACTATTGCACATCACGTTCCCTTTAAGTTTAAAGAAAGTCAACAGAAGTCTAAATTCTGTGAGCTTTGCAATGTCTTAACCCCACAAATCTGAAGCTTCTGTAGATTCCTCCAGAAGAGTCTAGCCTGATGCTTTTGATCCTGAATGGAAAGAATGCAAGAGAAAAGAATAAAAAATTGTTGAGTACTCAGCTTGTGAACCTCTGAAAATACAAAGTTTGAAGACTTGTGTGATCATCTACTTCTTCAATAGATCTCTGAAATGTAATGCAAAAGACTTCTTGAAAGCAAAATATAGACTAGCCCTTCATTTATTCTGTAAAAGTGCTTATGACTTGTTTATTTCTGTAAATAGAGTATAGGCAAATTGTTTATCTGAGGAATGTCATGCATTATTTCAAGGCCTAAAGTCTAGCAGTATTAACTATAATTGTCGTTTTAAATTAATAATAGGCCAAATAATAATGATAAACAAGCCAACTATTTAATATACTTTTGTATTTTGATGGAGCATAACGCTTTGCTACAGAGGTTACTGCCTTTCACATTATTTAACATTGGCTAAGGTTATATACATCATCATTGCTATGAAACTAATGCAATCATATTATAGTTGTAGTACCACCACAGAACCTACGTTTAGAGGATCATTTAAGTGACAGGTTTTTTGCACATTATGAATACTACAGCTCTCCTTTTATGTCATTCTAATTTATTATAGAAAAGCCTTTACGTGTAAGAAGTATTCAAATGCACATGGGATTTCTCTTCATATCATGTACATCCTATTTTCCAGTGCTTAATACTGAACCGTGTATCACAAAATATAACCCAATATGCTTGATTTCCTCTACAAGGTTCTCTTTAACTTTTCATTCCATGACTGGTTGGAATGTGCAAATTATAACTTGGAGTAAAGTATTCTGAGAGAATAATATTTGCCTTAGGAGCAGTGTGGTCACATTGTATTTCCACGGCAGAAAGCAACATTGAACTACCTGCTCTGACAGAGTTTATTTGTCACCAGGAGTTATGCTGTGGTAGAGCTCAGAGCAGCAGAAGTTCCATGTTTTATAAACAGGTGGCACAATTCCTTAACTACACTTAAACAAAGTGCTGAAATTCTTTTCTTGGGGTTTTATGTTCTTTATATTCAAGGATAATTAATATGTTTAACATCTAAAAATAGGAATTCATATTCATCTAGTTACTTGACATAAACCAAGATCTGATTAATCAACTTGAAAAGTACCATACAGAAAAGCAGTTTCTTAGCTGTCCATGGCTTGATTTTTGTGTTATTCTGTCAAGTATCTGTTGTAAGCCCCTGTCAAACATCCATTATTAAATCAAGCAGATGGATGAGTGGCCCTTCACACTGTAATGTTTGTAATAATTTAAGGATATGATTCCTTTCAGCTGAAGTCAATGACTAGAGTTATGTGTCAAACCTAAGGTAATCATCTAGGATCCTTGCAGTGGGCCTAAAGCTAAGACCCTCTGAAGGTAAACTGCAAACTCCCAAAAAGCAACTCATCACCACTGCCTTTGGTATCTGTTCTGGGACAGGCAGAAACATCCTCTGCAAGAACATGTCTCTTCATTGTCCACACAGAAAACTAAGAAAAGACATTTCAGTTTTGATGGCTAAATTTGCATAAAAGCAATCTCAGACTTAATCAATTACTAAATTTAAATCTATCACTTGAAGAAGGAAGTACTTCACAGTAATGAATACAAGTTTTCACAAGGACATTGGGTACAAACAAAACCCAGCAAGTCTGAGATGCCTCTCAGTTCTCACATATATGAAATTTGTATTGCACACAAGTCAGTAATATCTCTTTTCCAGATTTTTAAATTAGTTTGGGTATCTGTAATGCAAATTGGTACATGGTGTGATTTTTTTTAAAAGTGTAGAGTAGAAAAATGTAATCAGAACATACTTGTGTCTTGAGTCTCATAAATATCCTTATATAGTGATACTTAGATCAACAGAAATATTAGAAAAGAAAAAAAAAAAAACAACAAAGAGCATCTACATAACTGATGAAGTAGCTTGTTTTAAAATGGCCTGAAATAATTCCCATATGTCCTCATATATGTCCATGTGTCTTTGGATTCCCAGCAATAATGGGAACAGTGAACATCTGTAAGCCATTTACTAGGAGAATTTGGTGAATTTGTCATTATCAATTCATGCAGTATTCCCTGTAAATTCACTTACTAATCTCTTTAGAGTTCTTAGGGATCTCACTTAACATTCAATTGTTCCTATGGATCTAGCTTGCAGTTCAATTGCAGTATATTTGTTTAAATGGCACCAGTTTGTGCTCAGATTGTCTCTAAACAACAAATCCATTTGCCACCTTTTGGTTGCTCTATTACTTTGCTTTTGGTTTCTTTTTTTTGGAGATGGTACTGGATTTTAGAGCTGCTTTTTTTAAACAGCAGTTCCTACAATCTCTAGTCTTTACACTTAAAAGGTTGTTAATGGAGATTTAACATAATATTTTAAAGGATGCCATGTAAAACCCCCTCATTTTAGCCCCTTTTTTCATAAAATTGGAAAAGAATATGAAGACAAGATGTTAATTTCCATATTAAGAGTAGCACCATGCTTTTTTTTCCTTTGACACCACTGCCAGAAGTAATTGTGAGTATATTTAATTCTTAGTAGTTTAGCACTTTCAACTGTTAGTCTCTGTCTGCAACGTTTAAACTTAAAAAAGAAGAAAAAAAAACCAACAAGCAACATTTTACAGGTTCCCTGAAACCTAGCATATGCTACACATTTTATGCTGTCAGGAAGGCCCTTTTTATACTCAGATTTTTTTCTTCATAGAAGATAAAGACTCCTGAAGAAGAAAAAGAAATAACCTTTTTTTTTTCTTTTTATTTTTTTTTTTTTTTCACTTTTTGTATGCTCAGAACACAGAAGACTTAAGGACCTTTTTCAAAATTGTTACAGTTCATCCTTTTTTTGTTTGTGTCCTACATTTCATATAAATAGTTCACACTCTGCAAATTCTTTTGTGTGTGAACAATCTACTCCTCTGATCTTACCATTCCTGCTGCATGGTACATAATATCATCACAGCTCTGTTTTATTTCCATATGGAAAAGAACTGGGTAAAAGACAGGGTAGGCAAAGAGGACAGGTGAACATCTTTTGTCTCCTTAAACCTCTGCACCCAGTTTCTAGTCTACTCTCACTACAAAATTATTAAGTTCTCAAAATACTCTGGTTTTTGCCTCGTTTTTTTATGAGTTGGGTTTCACCTGGTACACTAACCACTAGGCAGCTAATCTTTTGAGCCCTCACAATATTGTGCTTACAAAAATGCAATTGTTTTTACCCTTATGACCCCACATACCCATACCTTCTGCATTAGCATACGGCCACTTTTCTGCCCATTCCAATGTATGTTCCAGATAACCTTACAGTTCCATCTAAAACTTCTTTTTAATAGACTGTGATTTTTAAGCATGATCTACTGTCCAATTTATTTTTAATTTCAAGTTACTAAAAAATAAAATTTTATCCACTATGCTGAAGTAACCTGGGTGTCATAAATCGAAAAGCTTGACATTCTGCAGAATATTAAATACTTCATTATTCAGCAGTGCATGCAGTACCTTTGCAAAATGCATCCAGTATTACTAAGTCTTATATGTTCCTATGGAGAATGTGAAACAGACTGCCTCTGAAATGATAAGACAGTTAAGCAGCAGTAAGAAATCCTTTGAAAGTAAGTTGGGTTTTTTTAAATGTAGTCAGGAAATATTTTAGGAAAGATTTGTTGGGGGTTGGTTTTGATCCACTTCAGACTGAGTCATTGTGCTTAAATATTTGTGATGTGACTGTTTATTGTTGTATATACATGAACAATATGTATACACTATGTGTGAACAGACACTGATAAACAATGGAATGAAATAACGTTTCATTTGTCTTTACAAATGTCAGTCTAAATGCTGGCATAACTGTTGTCTCAGGTAATAACAGTAGCAAGAACTGTTTAAAAAACAAAGATGCAGAATGTGTAAACCACATCAATTGTTGTGACTTACTGCCACAAGAGGGAGTGAATCCCAAAGACAGCGATGTTATGATCCTTCTTCGATAACCCAGTTTCCAGGATTCAGCTGGAGAACCTAGGTATTCAAGCCAGTCATATCAGTACATGTTGAAGAAATGGCATTTGAGATGGTCTGATCAGTGTCACTGAGGGGTTTTATATGGTCATCAACACCCACAATTACATTAGAAATGAAATTAGATGATGACTTCTTTGTTACCAGCTCCCTCTACTTAAAGGACTCCAAGAAATTATTACAACATTTGAAAATTATTCTCTACAGATAATTATTCAGCCACTAAATCTAAATAACAAGTGGACTGTCAGGTTTGTAAAAGACCCTCTACAGTGAAGAGCAGACTGCAACTATCCAATTATCTGCTCCCTTGGTTGCCTAACTCATCTATGAAATCAAATTAACCAATCTCCAGATTTAATAGTACTATTTCAGTGCTAAAGGATATGGACCAAATCTACTGAAACAATGAGGAATACCTAAGACCTCTTGTGGTTTTCAAATGGAAGATAGTAAATCTTGAATGGTTAAAATCTATAACCAGCCATTCTGTTCTCTAGAACTGAGACTGAATTCTCACTTTTTATGCTAAATTCACAGCCATATTCACTCTATCCCATCTTCATCAATAAACAAGCAATGGAGCATACCGAAGAGGATAGTTAACAGTCCCTCTTGGTTTTTTGCAAGCTGTTTTGAGTTTTCTAGTCTTGTAGCTGGCTTTGCTCTTGCTTTTGCTTTTTCCTCACCTGAAGTTAGTCAGTCATCACAGGGGACGGATATTGCAGCAATGAGGAAACTGAGAACCATCTCTGTCCTCTTATTAGTCTGTCTTTTTTTTTTTTTTCCTCTGTTCCCTTCTTCCTCCCATTCTCTTTTACATGTTTTACCAAGTAAAACTACTAAGCATTTTCAGAAGCAACCAGAGTTGAGCTGAAATGCTTAGGAGTTCTCCGTTCTGCCTTTCCAGAAACATGGCTGAACAGTACCTTTCTTTGGAGGACATTTTTGCTTGAAAGAGGAGGGGAAAGGGAAAGGGAAAGGGAAAGGGAAAGGGAAAGGGAAAGGGAAAGGGAAAGGGAAAGGGAAAGGGAAAGGGAAACAAAGAGGACTGATTTAAGAGAACATATGATTACTTATCTCTTTTTTTATGTATATACTAATTCAGTAATTTCCACTGTTTCCACTGTCAATGTTTCCCTATTAGTGAAATGGCAAAACCTCCCTTAAATCTATCTTACTGCCATTTGTTTTCAGTAAATGCCACTCAAAGGTTGAGATTATTAGGCTGAAAGACATTAGGACTTCTTTCTTTCAGTCACCTGGGATTTCAGGACCTCTCTTCTTAAGGAGAGACATCTGACGACACTGTTCAATTATGTTTTTACAACCCAGTCTCCAGCTGCTTTTACATCACTGAGTATTCTAAGACTAGGCCTAAGTCACCATCATTTCAGCTAACTAAAATCGTTTAAACTCTGTGATTGACAGGGAACACATCCCATGGAAAGAATGATGTATTCTAGATTTAGATAGACAGAAGCAATTATTCCACCACATTCTTGGCTTTTTAGGTACCTCTTAAAGGATTCTGGCAATGATTCTTGCCCAGAAGCTTTTCTGTACCAATTTGAATTAGATGTACTTGGAGAACTGGCGTCATATTCAGGGTAGAAATCTGCTTTAGCTTTAAATACTTAAATTTTTATGGTTTTGTATATGTTATGGACACAGATGACCGTGTATAGGTTTTCTCTGCTATTAAAATGGCACAGGGTGTTTGAGACATTCACAAAAGTCTGGTAGATAGAACATAAATCTAGGGGAGCCTCATGCCTTTCTGCAGTAGCATGGAGGTTAAACGTTCTCTTGGTTTCACTGTTTGAACATGATAAGATTCTAACATATCTTCCACTTTTGGCACCTATCTAAAGGCATTCAAACCTAGGTTTGTTAGCTTCAAACTGAACTTCAGACTTGACATCTGGAAGGAAATTGGGATCCTGTTAGACATGAACTATGCACCTAGTACAAGAGCAGTGTACTTGGCTTCTCATGGGATTTGTTCTATTTTGAACATATGAAAAACACCCTGAAATGCAAATAGTATAGGAAAAATTGTAATATCTAGCAAATCCTTGATGTACTTATATTTAAGACTTTTTTTGAAATATTGGTTTCTAGTATTATGCCATTTCTCTCCCGTCTGTGATGACCAACCTTGGTCTAGGTCTTAAAAGCTTTTCAACTAGGAACAGAAAATTTAGCTGTTACTGGGTACTGGTGGCACAGTTCTGGGTCTTTGGACTCTTTTGTTTTAAAAAAGTAATATATGCCAGACCTAGAAAGTACTTAGTCTGCTTCTTATTTAATGCAGTTCCGTCATTAAAGTCTGGAAGGTAACTACTTAAGGATTTTGTATGGTACTGGGATCCTAGCTATTGGCATTTGGTTCTAACAAACAAGAATTCGTGAACTTTTTTAAACCCTTATACCATGTTGCTTCTATCTGAGCTCTGCTACCAAATACACAGAACTGATGCTTAATCATTTGAATTCTTAATTTAGAAAATATTAGGTTCAGTTCTACTGCTTATTAATCACACAGATTAATGAAAGTACTTGTCAGCATCATTTGTCACTAAAATACAAATTTTAATGAAAGTAATCAAAACCTTTGCACAAGACTAGTATCTGCTGGCAGAAAATGCATTTCTTCTAAAAGCAAAATTGTTTACAAGAGTAGTTTTGACAAATATATTTGGTTTGATTTTTTGATTGTAAAAGATAATTTTGTTTTCTGCTTGAATATGTTTTCTAATAGGCAAATTAATTAAACTGATTTTTAAAAGTAAAATTATTAATTATATTAAAAAAGCTTTAAATGTTGAAAAAACAAGTGGCATTAATTTATGTGGACAGTCGTTGAACATCTATTTTCTTTAAGATTTGGACATTTGGTCTCATTTAAGATTATAGAAAAAAACCAAATCTTGAGCATTTTTTCCAAAATGGGAAAGGTATTTTTCCCAAATCTAATAATGACATTTATGAAAAAGTTTTCCAGGGACATAATAATGACATAATGACTGTCTGAGAAAGAGGTTGAGAGGAGATAGAAATGAATGATAACTCCCCATGGATTCCACTTCCATGTTGTCCCAGCTACTGTGTTATCTAAAATAGATAATTCAATTTACCAGGATGCTGATCTCCATCCAAGAAGTAAAACAAGCAAATAAATATGACCTGTGCTCTTCATAGAAGTAACCTTTCACAGCCTCTTTGTTGAAGGTAGATTTCTGTTCTACATTTGCATAAAGTGACATGTATACTGTGTGTATATGTGTATTTATATGTACAAAGAGTTAAATGGTTACGTGTAATGAAATGATGAAGTAAAAATATGTTTTTATTATGCCTTTGGGATAAGGAAAATGCTGATGAATCTACACCACTCATGGATTCATAAGTATAAACATTTTCAGAACCGGAAAGACTAATGATCACTTAGGAGGACCTTCCACTTAAGTCAGGCCATAAATTTCACAGGTGTCAAATAAAGATTATCAAACCTTTATTTAAGGCAGAAATGGGGAATTCCATATGTTCTGGATAAGGTCTTTAATTAATGATGAGAAAATCTATATCTTATACATTAAAAAAACAAACTTTAACCGATCCACAAACAAACTAACAAAATCAAACAAAGAAAAACAACCAAAGACAACCACTTTTATCAATTTCCCACCACATGATTTTATTTTCCGTTACAGTAAAACTGGTAATCATAAAGAATAAATTTGAAAGGGAATCTGTTCTTCCCACAGACACATTGAATGTTGTGAAATACCTCATAGACTTGTTTGGGATTGGTAAAGTAGGTAGTTTATCTCACTGTAATGTGGTTTATTCACATTTTCAATTGTACTTGATTATGATTCTGTTGAGGTCTTTCCAACTTTTCAGGAACATATTTAAAATGCAGTTTATCTCAAGTGGTTATCAATAAAACCTTCCTGACATTTTCAGAGGCTTATTTTTTTTCCTGTTGTTGTTTAATTTCTATTTCCCACTGCTGAAAAAGCCATCTAATTCAGTATAATGAGTACTGTTTTCCAGCTTTTAAAAGGAGAGGAAAAATTTTAAAGAATATAAAAATATTTCTTCCTTTTAATAAGAATGTTGAATGTCAAAGGCAGAAAACTTTCAGAATAAACATACAGTGAAAAAATACTTCATTCCTCTGTAGAAGAAGTTTTAACTTTCAAGATGTAATCAAGCTTTTCTTATTTCAGTCAGCCACAATGGATTGTACCTTTTACCTAAAATTTAATGTTCAGGCCCTGAACACTACACTATACACTATACACTAGGCAACTGCTCTTTTCTTTGCCGAAACTTCTAACAAGCCACTCCACTGAGCAGCTGCAATCATCCATCAGAAAAATAATAAAAGGAAGACAGGATACGGCTCTAAAAAATAGGAGGTGATCAAAGGTACTTGATACATGAAATTTACCACAAGAAATTAAAGCGTGCCCCATACACATCAACACTGTACTATTCAGCATAATAGTTGTATTCAGGTGCAAATATTGTCTCTGGGATTTAGAATATTTTCTAAACACAAACATGCATTTTTATGTCCTAATCATCCTATTTACATATAACCCAAAGTTTATAGCAAAAGTGTGACTACTTTTCTCAAGCTTTATATAAATAAACAAGCAAAACAGATGGATGGATGGATGGATGGATGGAAGGAAGGAAGGAAGGAAGGAAGGAAGGAAGGAAGGAAGGAAGGAATTAAGGAATGAATTAAGGAATGAATTAAGGAATGAATT
>VZSE01007339.1:1036278-1057854 GCA_013398275.1 Promerops cafer
GGAAGGAAGGAAGGAAGGAAGGAAGGAAGGTTGTTTTTTTGATACGGACAGAAGTGGGCACACTTGACATGAAGCATCCAAATCTGTCATTTAGACTGCTGTTGGGGAAGACTGGATTTTGAAAACCAATAAGAAATGGAAAGTTCTGAACTATTTTTATTTATTTGTCATTTCTAGAATGAAAGTCACAATACTAGCTTCTAGAAGCACAGACAGAGTTTCATGTCATAAAGCACTCCCTGAATAAGTTTTTCAACTCAGCATTAATGATTCCATTGAATTGCATGTCCAAAGTAAATTAATGCCTTCAATTCATACTTGTTGGATTCTGATGTCCCATTATATATCATTCCTCAAAAAGAGAGAAAAAAATGTTAATGTGAAACTCAGAAATGGAAGTGCTAACTTTTTAATCAGTTCCATTTCCTTCTCTCTGATAAACTCTCTGAATTTTTTTATTTAAAATAAAAGAATACTTATAGACAGAGATACATGACATTTTTCAGGAATCCCGTTTAATTCTGAGTCTTTTGAATTGTGTGTAGAGCTCTATGGAAAAGAAGATATAATATGAGAATATAAAGGTTTAATTCAGATCAAGCACAAAAAGATTATATGCCAGGCTGAAGAAATCAACACTATTTATGATATCTGATTTCTCCATGTTTTTCAATCTTTTTTTTTAAATGTTAACTATTACTGGCAAATAGTAGCTCATATGTTCGTTACCTGATTGGTGCCTAAATATTATTAACAGTACCTAATATTATCAACAGTACTCACTAATGAAGTTTTAGTAAGAGAATAATCGTGGTTATAGACCCCTCAAAGGAGCTGATAAAAACATAAAAAACATTGGATGGCTAAAATTGAAATTATAGAAAACTTTAAAGTGGGATTAATACATTTAAGTAAGAGTCTAGAGGAGCTACTATGTAGCAAAACAGTAGACCATGACCTAGGGCCAAAATAATGGTTTTGGTTTTAAAAAAACCCTGAATTTGCTGTAATGTAGATATCTCTTTGGTCCCCACCATAGTGTTCTCAGGCTTCATAACCTATGTGACGTATGTAAATCCCAGACTCACAATCTATGAAGATAAAAGTATTTTCCTCAGTGCCAGCAGTGCAATTCTGCATAAAACCCAAATATTGTTATTTGATGTTCTTCAAGAGCTCCTTACCTTCAAAAATTGGAAAATTTGTGAATAGGGTAAATTTTTATCCACAGCCAGATGACAGAGACATTGCAGGGTTTTTATTAAGCATAGTACAAAAATCACCTTGCATATTCCTCAACTATTTTTCATCAACCTGTTTGCTGTTTGACACCTGGCTTGTGCCAGTCTGTGGCATTTATGACTTCAAGCACCTGAGGACTGAAATGCTTAGTTTACCTCAAGTCAAATGGCCCCAAAGAGGAGTATGTGGGTGAAAGATAACAATGTTTGACATGCTATAGATTAATATAGAAGATTTATTGGGTCCCTACAACCTTAAATACTTTCAAGTATATAACATAAACCTGTGCCAGATGGCTTGTATAGTTGCCCATATGAGTAAATTGACTTATGAGTTAAGTTCTGACATAGCTGGGACTCCAGGGACTTACTAGATAAAAACCTTAGTCTACTTGAATCCACTGCCAAAGTCTCCACCAAACAGTTTAGTATTTGAGAACCTCTCTGGGAGTTTTCTGGATGGGTACTGAGTATGATAGCCTCAGCTACAGTCTCTTCCTGGAAGGAGCAGTCAGAACACTCCAGGACCAAGCCTTTCACACAACACCCAATGAACAGCCTCCTCATTCACAAGAAAAGTCTGAAATGTGTGAAAAAATTCCTTATGTGGGTTGATATCAGCGGCATTTTGACTTCCAAAGAATGAAAGAAGTAAAAATGTAAAGAAATTCCCTCATGTTTCTACATTATATACCTGTTATAAAAAGCCGCTTTTGACAGTAAACAGTCTTTCATTAACAGTCTGGGTAGAGAGCAGAGGTAGATGACAGTTACAGTTCAAACTGTTCACAATATAATTCTGTCTCAATGTTTCCTACATGATCAACAGTAACTCAACTACTTTCAGTATGATTAGTATAATTTTTTGCAAATGGGCCAATGCTTAATGAGTAGGAGGGTGTTTTAAGGTTAAAAGAAAGCTCAGAACCAAGCAGCTTCCCTATCACTTTTTTGTATCTTTCTACAGAACATGCAGAATGTCTCTTGTTCCCCTCAATGTAGCAGTTACTGAGACTCCATGTCTCCAGAGTGGTCTCTGCTTAGTTTCAGTGAGGACGACCATTCAACAAGCAGCAGCTTCTGGAAACACAGAAAGAAGCAACTGGAGATGATAACAACCTTCAGGCCAGATCTTCAGTCAAGGCATAGTTACACTGGTTAACACACTGTTTAGGAATCTGGTGACTAGTGTCTGCTTATATGACATCATTAAACACAACAGAGGGATTTGGATGAGACCTTTCAATGAATAAGCCAGAAATGCAACATATGCACTAGTAATTCCTAGATATTATTTATTTTTAGCAATATCCATTCAGAGTTCTGTGTTGCCTCATCATTGACCACTTCCCATGGGTGGGCAGGTGTTCAGCCAACCACAGCAAAGCACGCTCCATCATGCATAAAGGTTATTTGGGAGACAAAACACCACCACTATAAATGCTCCCTCCTTCCTTCTTCTTGACCCAGCTTTATATGCTGAGCATGATGACATATGGTATGGAATGTCCCTTTGGTCAGTTGGGGTCAGCTGTCCCAGCTGTGTCCCCTCCCAGCTTCTTGTGCACCCTCAGCCTCCTCACTGGTGGAGTGGGGTGAGAAACAGAAAATGCCTTGGCTCTGTGCAAGCACTAATGCTCAGCAGTAACGAAAACATCCCTGTGTTATCAACACTGCTTTCAGCACAAATTGAAAACACAGCCCATACTAGCTGCCATGAGGAAAATTAGCTCTATCCCGGCCAAAATCATCACATCTTGACACAAGGTGAATGGAATCCAAGAAACTTATTTTACATTAGTAAGGCTACAGGAGGTCATTACCTTGAGCTCTGCTGAGAAGTGAACCAGAGTAAGGCTTGAAAAGAGCTGTGCTTCTTATCTTCTGATCCTCACATTCAGATCTCTGCACTGGAGAGGTAAATCATCCAGGTAACAAAGTTTTAAATAGTGCATAGAGTGAATTGCACGTGTTCTCATTCCATTTTATTAGTAATAGGATTTTATGTAATTCAAAATACTAGGAGATATGTGTATGGAAAAATATGGAGAATAACCATGGAAGTGAATGGTTCAAAGTCCTTTTGAGACAGAAATTAGTCAAAAATGGGCATATATTCTGATCTCAGTGCAAACTGAAAGTCAGTGCACATACCTTGGACTGATCCACATTTGCACTGGAGAACACAAAGGAAATAAAAACCTGGAAACAAAGATCACCGCAGTAAGGCCTCACAGACGCAGACACAATCACTTCCCCAGTTACTGGGGCCACAGCCTTGTGATCATGTGAAATCCATCAGCTGCTCTGTAAGAACCTCACCTGAGTTCTTTGGCCTCTCTCCTTACCTTCAGCAAGGAGCAGCTTCTACAGAGGAAAAGCCAAAAAAGAAGAAAAGCAGCAAAGCCACCTTTGTTAAAGAGCACATATAGCCCAGAACAGAGCAATGCCTCTTTTACATACCTCTGTTTCTTAACTTAATATTGATGCTGGGGGAAGGGGGAAAGGGAGAAAAAGAAAAGAAAAGAAAAGAAAAGAAAAGAAAAGAAAAGAAAAGAAAAGAAAAGAAAAGAAAAGAAAAGAAAAGAAAAGAAAAGAAAAGAAAAGAAAAGAAGAGATCACTTCCTGAGGAACATTGCAGAATCTGAACTATCAGTTATCCATTTTAACTACTTGCACAGTTTGGTAAAAATGTCTGGTCTATTTATTTTATGATTATTTTCTTTTATAATATTTGACTTTAAGATTGGTATGGAGTGGAACAACATATTTTTGTTTCATTGACATTTTGTTTAAATGAAGGTATGCTTCAGCTCTGCTGACTGCCCCCTCCATCCAAAACACCTACACACATATTCACACACTCATGCTGAAAGAGGAAATCTACCTAAATACACAAGTTGCTTTTCATGTCAACAAAGGAGTGAGAAGGACTGAGAGTATTATTTCACAAGAGGAAGAAAAACTTGTTTAACATTTTAAAGATATCATTATCCTTTTGTTTGTTTAAAGTGTTAAAGTGCTAAAACAGTGCACACCAATTGTGACTTTCCGGACACTGAGAATCAGAACAGGCCTCCCACAGAAATTACAGATACAAAACCAGTGAAGGTTTCGCTGAGTTGTCTACATATAAACGCTTGACATCATTTGAAATAACTGCATGTGGGCACCTAAATTTAGGTGTCCTGATTTTGAATTACATTTTATCTTTGCAGCTGTGTAAAGGTATGATAGATGCTTATTGTAAACACCTATGCCATGATCCAATTATCTGTGATGACATGCATGTAGTGTCATTTGAGATTTCTCAGAGTATCTGAGACATCTATGCAATAGGGACAGGTATTACATAAAACTTGTGGGAGGCTAGAGACATGGAAGAGTAGCTGCAGGTATCCCAAATGTCACTGGATGCCTGTGTGTGGACAACTGCACCAACTCTGCTGCTCCCTCAGAGTGTCTCTCTGATGAATAAACTGATGTTGAGGATCAGCTTTATCTCAATCAGGCAACATATTTAATACCTGAGTCAGACACTTAATCTGATTTAGCCAATTAGATACTCCCCAGAAGATTTCAAATTATACTAGGCCTGTGAACTCAATGAATTGTGTCACCAATCTCAAAAATTATTAAATCCTAGATGCAGATCCAAATGTGCATGGCACCTGCATGTGTCCAGTCCAAGACTTAGCTTTGGTTGCAGATAAACCAGACCGAGTCAGGCAGAAACACTGGATCTGAACTGAAACTTTCAAATCCTGAAGGTAGGTGACCTTCAGGTTTTGATTCAGGTTTGCTGTCAGTTTGAAATCTTTTGTTCTAAAATTCAGTGTAGGTGGGTGGAGGTGTTTGCACAGTGAGGCAAGAGCCAAAGGAGAGCAGCACAGTAAACGCAGGGCATGCCTGCACTAAGTAATGCTCCGATGATGTCGCACCCGCTGGCAATCTCTCAGCTGTTTGCTGCTGGGCAGATGCACCAACTTGCTCAAAGACAGCACAGAGATCATTGCACAACACTTCACTGTGTGAGGCAGACATGCCTCTTGGGGAATATTTTGAGCAGATATAAATAGCTTCTGCGTGCAGCTGATGAAATCTGTGTGCAAGGGATTTTGTGCTTTAATGTTTAAAGCTTTAAAACAGAGAAAGGGTAGGATAAACATTCTTTCTACACTTTTTACTCTTCTTTTTCTGCATTGTGAGGTGAAGATGAAAGGATATATATACACTTGGACAGCTCAAGAAGACTTTTTCAAGAAGAAATGCAAATATGAACCCAGAAATCTACGCCTGCAAATCAACTTTAGAATTGGAAATCTGGAAGTTTTATGGGTCATTACCTTGCCATATATCCTGTAATTTCTTTGCTATGGTGTGCATTATTTAAGAAAAATCCTTCCACTGGATTTTATTAAATTAATTGAAGCATCAGACCCTTTGTAAATATATACACTATTTTTTTAAATTGGAGACTAGATTTTTGCTCTTGAAAAATTCAAAGACAGGCACAAGTGAGATGAGAAAAATCTTCACTGTTTACATTTTGTGGACCAAAAGTTGAGGCCCAAAGGGTTAAATTATTTGCTTAGAATTTACAATATATTAAACAAAAGCTGGAAGGGGCACGTTCAGAGTGACCTCTAGAAACCCAGGTATCTCTGCTGTTCCGTGATAAAAGATATTTTCCAGAAATAGCTGAAACTTTCTCTTTTCAGTAATTCTCTCTTAAAACATAGAAGGAAGGCTCTTTTTTCTATAAAGTATCAAAACTACGCATGATAAAATCTGTACTAGATGTCTTATATGAACCAGAGGAAATATTTTTATTACTATTATTTTGTTCAATAGTCAACTGAGGAAAAATAAAAGCATAAAGAAACTGAGGTTACAGCCAGCTGAATAGGGAGTGCCTTAATCCTGTGTAATCTCCCATTCAGTAGAGGATTTATACTGATTACACTGCCAGAGATGCTGAATGGATATCATACAGTAGAGGAGGAAAAGATACCAGAAAAACCCAGTAAAAGCCTGATGGAGTCTTCATATGCCCTGATCCTGAGTTTTCTACTTCTTCACTGCTTTCATCATGGCTAGATCTTGATAGCAAATTTAAATGTACTGGGAAGCATTCCCCTCCTTTGGAATCATAGTAACATCTGGTCATTTGGCCCATTATTTTTCTGAAAGGATAATTAGTCTGCTTCTGTCCTGAGACAGCTAGATCACTGAACCTGCTTCCAAACACCTTCCAGGAAGTTCACACACACTGTCCGGCAGCCTTAATAATCAGGCTGTGCCACTGGATTTCTGGGCCATAAAAACAGTTTATTAATAAAAAATATTACCTCTGCGGCTTAATTACAAAATTAAATCTGTTAAAGATCCTATCAAAGAGTTTTTCTTTTTAAATATACCTCTAATTTGAGGATTCATCACTTTCTGTGAAGACAGCTTTGGTGGTTCTTGCTTCTTTCTTCCCACGAATCACAATTTTCCTTGCATGCAGCAGCAACTTTAGGAAATCAGGATGTTTTTGTTGTTGTTATTTCTGCCTCCCTTGTAATGTTTATCTTCCTAATGTCTATGTGGAGCTTTCTTAATATTACACTTTGCTTTAAAAATTGTATTCTTTCATGTCCAGTGGTATGAATCCATCACTCAGTTATCAATCTGACCATGGTAACTAAAAAGTGCTGCAAACACTTTGTTTATGTTCAAAGTATACTGTTTCAGGGGAATGCAGTAAAAGTTTTGATTAAGAAATTAGAGTAATCCAATTGTTGAATGGTGGTGTAAAAATCCACTATTTGACAATTTGTCTCTAATTAAATGAATACTTATATCATTGGGACTTTCAAGCCATCTACATGCTAACAGACTTGACATATATGGTGGAAATTCAGACTTTAAGTATTCAGTATTTTAGATAGATTTATTTAATTTCTTTATTCTACAATATGCTATAAATGTTTTCCTCAGGATAAAAATTATATGTTCCAGGGAGCTAGAAAAAAGAGATTTTTGTGTCTGCTACATTTTCTAGAAAATCTTTATTTTGTTGGGCTTTACCCTCCACTGATTATGACTTTGTAATATATTTATGGCTGTTCTTGGCTTGGTTGAAAGGAAACCATCAACCATCTTGGTTGAAAGGAAACCACAAGCTATTTGAATGAGTGATCAATGTAAGCTCACAACTGATGATTTTCCATTAAATAACTGTGTACATTGCATCTGGTATAGTAAATATGGTGTCTGTACATACTTCATTGTCAAGTATTTTGGAGTACAACTGAAAGGGATAGAAGGGAAAAACATTTAACTTTTTGAGAATCTTAGTAGACCAAGCAGCCTCCTTTGGGGCCTAAAAACAATCAGCTCTCTTGGCTTTACTCTTACAATGCTTGGACTGTAATTTTCAACTGCTTTTTGGCTTAGACCAAAGACTGTTTTGCCATTAAAGCAGGACTCCTTAGTCTAGTCTTTCTCTGGCCTCTGTGATGACAATAAATAAACTGAACTACAAGTTTCATGAAATCTCATTAATACTTTCCTGTGGAAAAGGAATAGCTAAAAATAGAGTAGTTCTACATAAAGGGCACAAGATAGTACTTTAAAGACTTATTGCTTATATGTATAGGAATCCTGAGCTCTGTTTTTTGTTTACACACAGTAATACAAGTTTGCAACTATTATCAAATTTTGTTTGTCCCACTTTTCTGCATTCCTAAGCTTCATAATTTCTTCATCTGAAAAGAAAATATCTTCTTGGTTACCTCTGCATTCACAAGCTTTTTAGTTTATAATCTCATCTGGAAACAAGACCTTAAGCCAGTTAGTAGTAACAAGAATCCAGAGGATTTACCTGAAAGATTATAGAGAAGGGAAAGAAAAAAAGAAAAAATCTTAATCATAGAAACATTCCAGACGTAAATACTGAAATATGACAAGTTCTAGGACAGCGAAGATATCTATGAACCCTATACATAAGGGTTATATTCTACATTCTGAAAGCTTTAGCACTGGAAAAATTCCACTTTGATTTAAAATGAAAATATTAGTTGGCCTAAAGTAGGGTGACTGACCTAAATCAAATATAATTGTATGCACTTAGAACAGCTTGAGTCTAAATTATCTATGCTATAATGCACCAAAAGACATTGAGAAAAGAAAAGGCTTGAGTCTTATTTTGTAACACTTTAAATCTGCAATTTGCATGTGAACCATTGCTGCAAATTATATCAAACAAATAAATAATTAAGAAAGAGCAGGATGGAAAAGAATACTTGGTTTCTTATGATCTCATTGGGTATTTTTAAATTAGGCTGAAACAATGTCACAGTTGACCTTCTGAAATAGCTAGTTGGTATTTTCATATAATCCCTTTATTTGTTGTAGTTGTTGTTTTATTGCATAAGCATGGTAGGGAATAGATTGAAATTATTATCAGCACAAAACTGAGGTTTTAATTTTAAAATGTTGTCACAAAGGAATTTTTTTTCTTTTTTTTTACTCTTTGAGATAGTGAATCTGTGTGCCTGTGCTACCCCACATTAGTATTAGAACAACCAAGGCACTAGAAGAAATTTTGCTGAGTTTATTTAGGTATGAAATAGGCTATTTGTGTTGCAGATTTCTGATGTCTTCCAAAAGTCAGAGGCCCTGAGACTACGTAAGATTCGCTATAGTTGTAATTTCTGACTTCCTTCTGCTGCCTATCATTCCCTTACTTTTGTGTTTTTGTTTGGTTTTTTGGGGTTTTTTTAAAAGTCTTTAGCACACATATGTTTATTTCCATATAGCTTCTTCAATCTATGATTTGTTACATTTTTCTTTTAAGCAGGTTTATAAAGTTTTCAAATGTAGGCATGCATATATAACTGCGTATACATCTTTACTCATCTGTAGCAATGTTCCTTTCACACATACACAAACCAAAACTAGAAGGAGAGGAGCTGAGGTCTTTCTCATCACTGGGGAATTCAAAGACTGTATTCATCATCTCAGAATTGACTTAAGGGCTTGCAGTCATCCCTAGTCAGAAATGTTCCCTCTCACTTGAAGAAAAATTTGTTAACTCAAATTAAAAAAAAAACAACAACAATGTAATGAGTCAGATAACAAGACTAAGTAAAAAACAATTAATCTTATATTTAAGCACTAGCAACTTTGCAATAATGCAATGAGTTGCCTTTATTGCATGGATTATTAAATAAATATGTCCCTTCAGTGGTTTAAAAGGCAGTTTAACTTCTTAAGAAAAAAATGCATCTCATTAACTTGTAAAGTTGAAGGAATTGACAAGCTGTGTTTATTGTTTTAAAGAAAAGTGTTTCTTCCGACAGAGGGTACTGGAATGTACCCAGCAGCTTTCAAAATAGAAGCAATTGCATAACACATTTGTTATTTAATTGAGGATATTTGATACATAGTATTAAAACCACAAAGCATTCTGTTAAAAAAAAAAAAAAGTATTTTGAAACATAATTATAGCTTTAACCAACATTTGAAATTTTTAAAATGCGAAATCCAAGCTGATGCAGAACCCCCACACATATCTTCTATTATGTATTTTAAGTATTAAAAAGAGGGTGATGTAGTGCTTTGTTCCAATGTTAGCTTCATCCTAATTTATTTACAATGTTCTTGTTCTAGTTTCCTTTCCATCCCTTCATATATAAATATATATAGGGCCATATGTGATTAATAGGTGAAAAATATTTCCATTATAATCTAGAAACACTAACACGCATTTTGTGTGGCTTATGTGACTCTCCCATCTAAAGCAGAGTCAGATTTTGTTGCAATAGCCCAAGGTAAAACTGACAGGAGGGCAGGAGGATGGGCCTATGAGGCAAACAACACGGCCGTGTCAGGTGAAACACTATGATATGGAAACCTGTGCCTGTGTGCGAGGTTGAACAGGAGGAAAGCCAGTTCATCCACACAGGAGGTGAGAGACACTGAAGCTCCCATATCTCTGCCTGCTCAGTTCATGCCCTAGAAGAGGAAATTTGCACCCTCCTTTTCTTTTCCATCCCTAGTCTATATAGCAACCTTGTAGGCAATTAACATAAGTCAGTTTAAAATACATTGTCTAGGTAATATGAATGAGGCAGATCTTATAATTTTAGTCTAACTCTTATCAGAATAAGTTTTGATTCAGGTAAATTTGAGGAGTGCATGAAATCTGCAGAAGTCTTACTCTATACCAGAACAAACATTTGTCTGTGCTGGAAAAGATTATGTGTAGACATCACCTGTTTTCTTCTGAAAGTGGTTAAGACAAATTATGGGATCCAAAAATGGTAATCAATTGTCTGCTCATGATTACTTTCTCATAGATGCAATAGATCACAAGTGTCTAACTGTTTGCATGAGGCATTTAAATTATGTAGTGAGACTGAGGCCATACTGAACACCATGGCTACCATAATATCATTCGTTAATAATCATTCATGCTGTGGTTGGGAATGACAGGACTGCCAAGAAAAGTAGTTGAGTAAACAGCTTTATTTGTTGGCCTGTGAGGTAATCAGATAACTTCTTGGGATTTTAAAATAATCCATTAATGTAAGTCATTGCTTAACAGTTATTTGACTCCATGTAACTATTGCTTAATTTCAGCACAACACAAAGCGCCGGGAGTTTTGTGCTACCTCGTCGCCAAATGTCAATCACTGTATATTTTAATCAGTCCTTTGTACACACTAGCACCAGTTGCAATAAACAATCTCAGTCACCTATCTGAACATCTGCCTTTCAGAAACCACAAATCAGAATGCCATCTTCACAGAGCCTTCATATGGTAAAATACTCATATACCTGTATCTTTACATACACGTGCAATTTTGAAAGATCTATTTCCATATCTCTGCAATATGGAGAAATGGAGAAGGTATTAAGGAAACTTCCAAGTTGGGGAGGGGAGAAAGAGTGGAAAATGGAAAAAAGAAGTTAAAGTGTATGGTGGAAAGATAAATATCAAATGAGCAGAATAGGAAAGGATAAAGAGATAAGTCACAGTATGTATGATTTACCAGGTCATCACCAATCCTGAAGCCAGACTTGCACTTCAATCAGCCTGTGTAACTGAGGGAATCACTTCAGATTGATAGCTTTTATTCAGACCAAGCCTGCTCAAAATCTTAGACTCAGTGCAATATCTGTCTGGCATCCACATTATTGTTCATAAGGAGCATTTTGCTGGAAAGCAACAGTGGTATAAGATATACTCTTTTTTTCTTAGAATTTTCTGAAGATACTTTACATTCTTTCTTTCAACAGGCTTCAATATGGAGACCTAGTAGAGAAGGATTATCATAATTTAACATAGTGAAAAACTAATTGAATCATTAACTGGCCATTCAGATTCAAATGTCTTCTTCTCATTTGCACTCATGTTTATACGTCTGCTTTACTCCTGCCCATCTCTCTTTAGTTTGCCTTGTTTGTAAAACTCCTTAGTTTGTAGCTCTATGCTGAAGAGGTCATGTGAAAATGGGTATCAAAATGCTAGTGCAATTCAAGGTTTTCTATTTATTGTCATATATTTTTTTCAGTGAGACTTTTGCTGTTAGTGATTAAAAATACACAAAAAAAGTGCTTGAGATTTTACAACTCTATTAATTTATACAACTTTTTTAATACAGTTCTCAACTTCCCTTGAATAACAGACATCATTAAACAGAATGTATGATTAAACACAATATTCATAAGTATCAAACAAATACTGATTATTATTTTGCAAATTAAAAATGTTTCCTTTCACTGTAAATTAAATTCTTGTGTATCAGTTACCTTGGTTGTAGTGATAAATTGAAGAACAGATTTCTCCTTTTATTCTGAATCATTCCTCAACAACAGTAATAAAAATAAAATAAATTATGTTTATGATTAAGGGATCTTACCGGTGAAATTCTAACATGTATCTGCAAAGAACTGCCTGAATTTAAGTGTCTGAAAACAATTTTTGTTTCAAACATCAGTTCTTTTGCCTGAATATCCTGTTAAATCTCACCCTTTAAATCTCACTGTGGTCAAGGGATATTTTAGATTTCAAAGTAAAAATAAACTGGTTCTTTAATGTGACCATGGCTGAATGAATTAGCAGATGGTCAGACTTCATGAAAATTATTAACTCCAATTTTATGAATTATAATAACATAGTTATGAGCCATAGGACGTTTACCAGCTTAGGGTTAGCAGCAAACATTAGTGTAAGGTGAATGTTCGTTTGAACATGCTCACAAAGGCAGAAATTATGGTGCAATTCCTCTCAGAAGTGCAGTGTGATTTTCTTCCAGGAGTAATCAACATTACTGGGAAAACTAAATATTGATTTCATTTTTGTATTCATCTGTGTACAGAATGCATTTATAGATGTTTAAAATTTTGCTTTATTCCTGTGAAACTATAGACATAAGATCAGTGTCAGAACAGCATACCAGTTCACACACAGGGACGCATGTTTTAATCCCATTGACTCATTTTTGTTCTCTTTGGCAGCCTTTCTGGAAGATCAAAGACAAGCTGTAAGTATGCAGGTTAAAATGTACCATGCACTCAAACTTCACTTAGAAAAAACGACAAGCAAACAAAATTCAGTCATATTTAAGTAAACTTTCAATATTTTTTTTTTTTTTAATAGGAACAACTCTCTATAAAAATGCTCTTTAAAAAATCCAAAAATCTAAGAAATTGATTAGAGATCTGAGAAGGGGGAAAAGCACAACTACAGTATACACCTGAGTCTACTGCAGCCCCCTGAGAATTCATTCCCCCTCTGCTCAAGCCACCAGTATCCCTTCAACTCTCCTAGTAAACCTGCCTAAAAAGTAACCAGCTTCACATAGATTACACCCCCTCTGATCTCTTCCTTCTGCTCCCACCCACCCCTAGCCTCCTCTGACACAATTGACTACCCTCAATACTTTAGAGGTCCTGCTGGTCTATTGTAATTTTGCATTACAAGAACCAGTACAGAAATAAAAGGCTTTAACTTAGCCAGAATGAAGTTTCATTAAAGGTGAAGGGCAGTTTGGTCACTCTTTCAAGTGTGATAATCTCCCTTTGACATAGAACAGGCCAATAACAAGTGTCACAACAAGTGCCACTCGAGCAGATGAGGACAGCTTGGCTGAGCTGTGCCTACTCGTACCCAGCACAATGGGGCAGGCAGCTGTGTCATCTGTGATCTGCAGATCACAGGCTTATTGTTGACATCAAGGCTATTCTGGAACAGGTAGTTTTGGTCAGTAAAATCATGAATTATTCCTGATGGGACAGCAAAGAATGGCTCCCTTGTCCCATCACTCCCTGTTTTCCTCCCTCTCAGGACCTGTACCATCTGTGTGCAAGCTGTACACACACACATGTACAGACACAGTCTGTGTCTCTCTCTCTTACTCTCCCCATGTGGACTCCAGTTTCTCCAGCCACACTTTTCAACTTCTTGTTGTTGGTTCAGCACCAGACTGGGTCAATGTGACAGCCATGTGAAAAGCTAATGCCAAAACCTGTTCTCTTGTAAGAATTTGGTCCTCGGTGTAGACATTGTATCCGTGGACAATTTGCAATACTGTGCACATTTTCGAGCTAATCCTCATTTCTGTAGTACAGTAATAATAGATAAAACAATGGAGATTTTTAGAGATCAAGGTATTAAAAGTTCAGATCTATGTAACAGCAAAGTTGTGTGGAAAATCTATATCTACCCATTCCATCTATCTATCCATCCACCTCTCCATCACAAATTTAAGCTTTTAAGAACAAAATATCAGGTATGATAGCTGAAATTTTTACTTTCAGAGATTATTTTTAATACTTTTTATTTGATATTTTTTAAGCCAAACTCATGATCCCTTAAGCCCTTCTCAACAGGGCTGCTCTGATCTGTTCATTGCCCAGCCTGGGTTGGTACTGGGCGCTGCCCTGACCCAGGTGCAGCACCTTACACTAGGTCTTGTTAAATCATATAAGATTCCCATGGATCCACTTCTTGAGCTTGTCCAGATGCCTCGGGATGTCATCCTGTCCTTCAGGTGTGTCAATTGCACCACTAAACTTGGTGCCATCTGCAAACTTGCTGAGGGTGCACTCAACCTTTCGTCTACATCATTTAAAAAGATAGGAAATAATACTGGTCCTAACACAGACCCCCCAAGAGACACATTTAGCAGAAAAGAAAAAAAAAATCATTTCCTTGTATCATCTGAGTAGACATCTGTTGCACAGACTCTGAAGTCAAAGAATTTTAAATGTTTTATTTGCATACTAAATTTTCCTTTTTTTCTAGCGAGTCCATGAACTTGAAAAGATGAGAAAAATTCTTTTAAAAGATATGTTTTTCCAGTAAATCTTTCCTAAAATAAATTCATCTTTAGTCATGTTACCGCACCAATAATAAAATGACTGTCTGAATCCTTCCTACAAACCGCTCTGAGTGGGGGAAAAAAAGTTATTTAGATCATTCTTATTACCATCATCTAAACCACAATAACACTTTGAATAGCATCAAACCATTCTTCCTAACTGCATACAGACAAATAACAAGGAAATTCTCCCTACCACAAAGAACTTGCAATCTCATTATAAGACGATAGACACCAGATGGATGCAACAAACAGATGGAGGAAGAATAAGGTAGCAATGAGATGATTATAATCAGCATGATAAGCAGTGATGCATACCAGCAAACCGGCTGCCTAGCTATTATCTATGCGTGTGCGCATGCATGTAAAATTTACATAAATACCATTTACGTGATATTAACTAGTTCAGAACGTCTGACATTGTCAGTTTATAAGATGAAGAAATGCAGGCTCTGTCAGTGAGAGCTTGATGTCCTCAGGTAACATTGGGAGGAAGTATTACACATGCCTGATGATATTAACCAACTAAAGGGTGGAGAGAACTTTCAGTCAGCAAGTGGTTTGTTTAACAAAATGGTCATTTCCATGTTACTGGGAATTATAAGGTGAGGAAAGGATTTCAGGTGAGGAAGATTCATCCTTCAAGGTTTTCTTTCCAAATCAAAGTAGAGACAATGAGTACTAGAGAGAAATGTGTTTTGGATAGGAAATGTGCTGCGTGAGGAAGCACAATTTGAAAGGCTTTATTGCTGAACATCTGAGGACATTTTGTTCAATGTTAGAACAGAATTTCAAACAGAAAACTCTGCTCATAATAGCAGAATTACTTTAGAATACACTGTAAGATCCCTGGGAAGTCTGTGTTTAACATTTTCTCCTTGAAAAAGAAAAATTTTTAAAATTTTTTTCAACACTTACGACCTGAATTTCCACCAATATTTAGATAGCAAATACTAGTGCAAAAATATGGCTGTATCTAATTCTCTTTGTTGTAAAGGAAGGTGTCTAAAGGTGAAAATATAAATCTAAATGTAAATGTATATTTAAATGTAAAAATATATGAAGCAGATAATTCTACAGACTCATTTTTTTTCTGTGTGTTACACAACTATGGGGAACATTGAGCTGCAGCCACCTCTGGCCTCATGACAGCTTTTATATCACAGGATGGCTGAACTTCAAGAAATGTTATGAAAATGACAAAATTCTGCAAACTGCAGCACATATTTTTGTAATCAATTAAGTGAAAAACTACATCTAAAGTGCACTGCAGAATTTTTTTTGCAAAAGATGTCCCATGCCCAAGTAAACTTCATTCTTCCCAGCGTGGCCTTCAAGGAATAACTCGAAGGGTGTTACTTCTACCTTTTATTAAATACCTATACAAACATGAAGAATATGCAGGAATGTGAATTTGAAACAGATCTTCAGATGATGACAGTATTGCATTTGCATTTCCAAGAGGGATTGCAATGAATAGAAAAAAGTCTACTTTTAATTTTTCATGCAATTTTAGCTCTGACTGCTTAAATAAGTATATATTTCTCATGGGTACTTTAGGACTCTGAGTGTTAATGCTGTTAAAATTCATTCAGTTTCTGAAATTAATTCAGGGGTTTTATGTAAAAAGAATAATATAAAGAAATGGATTTTTAATCCGTTGCAAACAAATTAAAAGCAAGCTTTTCAAATAGATTGTTTTTAATATTCTGTTATTAATGTAATTTATTGCTGAAAATGCTGTACTTTTTCCTAAGTTACTCTATTCAACAAAATTCTTTTTTTCACACAATCTTTTTCATTTTAGGTGTAGATTTAGGTGTATCTGTGGTTTGAAATGCCATAACTACAAAGAAATTATTACCTTCAAAAAAAGGGACTCTAAAGATATGTCACTTTATACTAAAGTCTTCACAGATTAACATGATGAGGACATGTGAACACCTACTAAAAGCATATATGTATTAAGAATGTTCTTCTATATATGGTAACTTTTTTACACATACACTTGACAGTAACTCAGCCATTCTGCCACTGTTATTTGATTTCATGGATTTAAACAGATAATTTGTTTACCCTAGTAGCTAATAATCTGAAAGAGGGCAAGCTGGAAATTCCAAATGGTAGCCCAGATCTACCTTAATGCTTTCTTTGCCTATGACAGAACTGTATCCATTGGAGTCTTTGAAAATATCCATAGCACTTTGATGGATAAGTAGGTTAATTAAGAAGTTTCTTTAGTGAAGGTTTCAGTTTTTTGTCTGATACATTTACTAGATTATGTTAGTTCGCTTCAGATCCAGATGTAAGTCATAATCCAAGTAATGTTAAAAAATCATTAAAAAATATTAAAATTTAATAAGATGTTAACATCAAAATTTTGTAATGTTCATGCAATTTCACTAAAATTAAAATTGCCTTATTTCTTTGATTTAGTGTATCCAGAGTAATGGGCTATATTAGAAAACAGCAGCTTGGCTTTTATTTGAAAAATTAAAAACTTTCTACTACTTCTTTGCTTTTAAATTTTACTTTCTTTCCATATTTATGTTCTTTATAATGGTATATATTATTATGCAAATTTCTTTTCCACCCTAAAGTCAGAGAGAATAAACACTAATAAAATAATTTAAAAAAGAAAAGAAAAAAGAGAGAGAGAAAAAAAGAAGAACTATAAACAGGAGAAGGTAGATAAATGAACAACAGTAAGGATAAAAAAATACACTGGAAAGACAAGGATGGAAATATTCCTGAATATTCGATTTTATAGTAATAATTTATAGCAGACCATTGTTATTTGCAGGTTTTTAATTCCAGCTGCTGCTAGCATTGCTGATAGCATTGCTGAAACAGGTGATTGCCTTCTCTGTGAAGGGGCTACCATGTCATAAATCATTCCACCACTCTCCAGTTGTGTTCCTTCTCAGAAGGAAGAAGAGTATTTCTAGTTGAAGCAAAACACCTTTCTACTTTTCAGGGCTGTTGTAGGAAGTTGTGAGTTTTTCACCCTTCTCTGACTATCTAGTTCATGCCACGTTAAATAAATCCCAGATAGTTCCAGTCCAAGGAACTGAAGGGGAAAGGAATAGTGCCTTTGTTCACAAGATCACTGGCATATCTTTATGGATGAAGACCTCAAGTTCGTTTCTTTGGGACTCTGTTGAGAGACAGAATAGAATCATCAGTGGCCTTTAGGATATACACATAATAATTTCTGAGGTTATTCAGTTATAAATCCTTCATAGCTTTGCCTGTCAGATATTTCTTATGCTAAATTTATTAAATTAATCAAAATATTTCATTTATTCATAAAAGGCTATCAGTTGCAATTAATTCAAACTTTACTTTCAAATCTCTTGTAGAATTTTCATCTTTTGTGTATATGAAAAAAGATAAAGAACATGAGAAACTTATCAAGATTTTCTCACATTTCTCTTTCACATTTTTAAGCTTGTTTTACAAATTACTGACATTTTTAAAATTCACTAGCTTTAACCAGTACCAATTAACTCAATTGAAAATATTTGGTAGCTTACTGTTTTGCTGTCTACCTTGCTTATATGTCGTGTCTCTGACTGATATACATCTGATAAAACCAGACCAGCTTAACTGTCTGTTAATTACCATGTCTAACATAGTGCAAAGAAAAAAAAGTACCAAATGAAAGGGAGCAATTGCAGGCATTCACACATCAATGAAAAATGTCTTTCAATATTCAGCCAGGGCTACAGGGATTTGGTTTCCAAAGATAGAACTAAAACTTCTGTAAAATGTTAGTCTAATGTTGAACACCTGTTCTAACGCAATAAGCCACATTTATTGTAGAATTAGGACCCTAAGACAGTAAACCATGTAATGAACACCTAGAATTGAACCTAGAACCCCAGTTTTGAGTCCTGTTTATTCAATATTTTTTCCCTTTCTGTTTTTGTATTGTTCCTAATGACATACCAGTTTGTGGTATTCCATGATGATTTTCCTTTCTATTTTTTTAATTTTGAGAGAATTTTGCTTAATCTAGAATATTTTGAAATATGAGTCCAATTTGCCCATAAGCAAGCAGCAACATGAGTTTTCTTTTGCTCTTGTTCGTCAACAGTAGACATATGACTACAATAAAAATGGAAGAACAGTTACACAAAGAGCAAAATATAACCCATCTGTTGTCAGGTCTGAATATTGGCAGTTCAAAAGTGCTTGGACATGTAACAGTTAAAAGCTTCAAGTTATAAGCACTGAGTTAAGGTTTCAAGTTGCCTATGTGTTGTAGGATTGTTGCTGTGTACCTAAGACTGAAACATGCAGCTGATGATACTTGAAGCAGAGAAATGACCAAGTGAGACAAAAAAGCCACATCTATAACTGTCTTTTCTGGACTCTTCTGTAGCCTTCAATAAGACACCCATGGGAAACCGAAAATCCCTTTTGAAAATGCCGGGTCTCGTCTCAGCTCAGACATTTAAATCATGCCCCTGAGCAGAATCGGCCAACACATACTTCTTATGGAAAAACAGGAGAAACTCCTTATGAGAAAAGGAGTGACAACTACTGCCTCATAGGTAAATATAGAGAAAACTCTCAGTGAAAGAAGGGAGTTGCAATATTCCACACTGCTTGGCCTGAGGATATCAAACCAGCTACAGAAGGATAATTTAGCATATGCTACATAGTTTGCTATACCCCGCATACTGCCAACTAAGACTGTCCAGTCAAGTAAGGAAGGATCACAGAAGAGAGCAGGGAGGACACAGCTCTACATCCCATAACCAGGACTTTTATAATAGAGATGGGAAAACTCTCAGATTTGCCAGAAATATTCCTTCACCAATAAAGCCTGAGCTGAAAAAGCCATGTCTTATCTGTGTATGTGCTGTGCTGCGGGTATGGCAAGGCAAAGGCACTAATGGAACTGTCCATTCTCACGCCATCTCAAGGGCTGTGTCACTCTACTCATGACCCAGGAGCCCACTTCGGCCAGCCTGGACTGTCAGCCCCTGGCCCTGAAATGCCACAGCAGGACTAGTCTCCAGTTGCACACAGCCTTTCCCTGCCCAACCATTGGCCCTGCTGAGCCAGTCCCATCTTCAGTCCCTCAGCCCAGACCATTCTTGGCCCACCCTGACCTCAGGTAAATGGTTGGTGACCATGGCTGTGGCTGTTCTAGTGCCATCAGCTTCCTTGCTCCTGGCTGGAGTGGTGGGACAGGTCCTGGTTCATGTCCCCTAGGGAGCCCCCATGCTCTACAGGCACTGGTGGGCAGCACATTTGGACTATTTTATATTTTAAGTGAAACAAGCCAGGGCTTGGAATGTCTATAATATTGGATATTGGTAACTCTTTTCAGTGTCATTTTTGCACTGTTTTGACAGTGGAAGTTGAGAATTTGTAACCCTACGTGCCAAGGAAGGATCTGAGTTATTCGTGCATCCCAGAGGATCACGTCAGCTGCTAGACAGGTGCACAGACTTCCTACACTGACAACGGGCTTCCTCCTCTGGACTTGTCCTTTTGGTGAAACTGACCATTGCAGCTGCATTTCGTACTGCTGGAGTGTGTTAGTCCTGCTAGCCCAGAGCCTGTGCTGGGTACAAGGCTGAAGAATTTGTAAATCTTAGGCAGCTTAAGCAGCTGGTGAACACCTAGGTACTCACATCAGATAAGAGGCAAATGCTTCAGGGTCTGAGATGCAGTAGAATCTTAAGTGCCTGAGCAATTTGTGAGGCAAAAATACACTCCCTGAACAGGATAAGTGTTGGTTTAACAGACTTAGAGATCTAAATCTTGTTTTGGATCTTGCCTTCCATTCATACCTTTAAAACATTAAATGGTCTGTATCCAGGATAGCTATTCTTCAAGAGGCACATCACTCCTGACAACTGTAATCCTCATGTCCTGACAAAAATCTCCAAAGAGAAAACCCTTCTCTCCTACAGAGACATGAGTTTAACAAAGCTGGCCATGTTAATCACTGTAATTATTCTTCAAAAAGAGTTTACTAGAACGACTTCCCATGGGAAAGAAAAGCTGCTTCTTCAATCTTCTCTATCTTAACATAAATAAGCAGAGTGATAATATACTTACTAAATAGGAAATGTGCTCCTACATATTTGGGTTTTGAGAGGCAAATGGAGAAACAATTTCTAACGGTGCTGTTAGAGGAGTTTCTCAGTTTTTGAACTAAGTCTGCAGCTCCCTAGGTGTGTTGCAACTGTAACGATTTGTCTGCACTGAGCAGCGATCTGAATCAAACCTATCTGGCAAATATATTTGTACATAGCCAAGTACAGGGATGTATAACAATAACTCTCTGGATGAGTCTGGAAGGTTGGTGGAGGTAGGATCACAGAGGATACTGGGAAATCTTTCAGAAAGTTAATTGTTTCAGCAACTATTGAATCCTGAGATCACTTTTGGGAAATTTGTAGATCCTAGATCATCTAAGGTATGAATAGGACAGGACTTACTCCAATCCATGTAGCAGCCAAAGAGAAACCTGTCAAAGCATGGAAACACAGAAAATGGAGCAGAGGAAGGAAATAAATCTTTACAGGATTTGTTTCTTGGAGTAAGATCCAAACTTTTATACAAAATGAAACTTCAAGCCTTTTAGTACTTGCTCATTGTTGTTATTGGTGACAGGATAGGGACTGGAAGGAGAAGAGGAATCAGTAAAGGAAAACATTACTGACTGAAATATTTGATTTAAAGATATGAAGATATATCTAAATAAGAATTCTCTTTCATGTACACTCCACGTAGTTTATGTTTTTGCTAAAGAGAAATATTTTCTTCAAGTAATCTTTCCTTAGTCATAACCATACCTTATTTTTTACCCTTTTAGAAAGAGTTTCAGCAAAAGAATTTTTTTTTTTTCTGAAGATCCTAACATTTTCTTTCTTCTTATTAAAACAAATAAGAAAATAACAAAACCTCCAATGACAAAAAAAAAAAAAAAA
>VZSE01007339.1:1057904-1264271 GCA_013398275.1 Promerops cafer
AAAAAAAAAAAAAAAAAAAAAGGCGCTGGAATTCTTAAACAATACAGAAGGATTTTGTTATAGTAATAACCTCGTGTAAATGCAGATTTGTGTGCAAGAAAGCCCATTTAGAGGCTGAGTGCTTAGAAGATTTGTGATCAACTTCATTTACTCTTGAAGGATAGATGATCCTCCACAGAATACATTGACCCCTTCTAGGCTCCAGAAGCTCATTCAGTGGTCTTATGTCTGTTTGGAAGTTCCTTCCCACCAATATAGCTTAGGGGCTGAGGGGGAAAAGGCAAGGCATCTTTTTCTAAGGCTTCGATGCTCTTAGACTTACCACAATTATTTTCCTATTTAGTTTGTTCAGTTGTTGGATAGCTCAGTATGTAAAGCCAAGGATTAAAAAGCAAGAAAGAAAATAAGAGGTGGTCTGAGATAGGCTGAGCTGTAATCTAAACAAGGAGAGAGTGACTGTGCATTATCTTCATGTGAATGGAGATTCCTAGGATAATGCTTTTGGCTCTTAACTGCAAGAGAAAGACTTTACCAATAGCCACCCATTGTCCTGCTTTTGTCAAGACTGAAATAAGAGAAGACAGGCTTTTCAGGTCCAGTCTGTGAGGATGGCAGGGTGGAATGCAGTTGGATTCCAGCTGAGTGTTTGATGTCTTCATTTTTGAGGCCTCTTCTGAAAAAGAGCTGGCAGGAAAGTGTGGCCTTACATAGAAAAAGGGCAAGTCCTGGAGCAAGTTGCTTCCTTAGTAATGAGTAGACATCCAATTCTATTATAATAATGTTCTTTCATTGCCACAGTGGAGCTAATAGAGTTGTGGTGACTTCACACCTGCTGCAGCCCGGAAAAAAAGTCACCATGAAATCTCCCAGAAGGCTACTGCTGTCTACAGGCAAGTGTGCAAGTGACAGATAAAGTGTCTGACAATGAAATATTGCTTTAGGACTGCCATGAAATTACTAGAATGCTGTAGTATAATCTCCAAATTCCCTGCCTCTGAATAATATGAGAAAGGCAAAGAAATGATACATATAATTAAATGTTACCATTTCTTTTCCTGAATATCTGTGGAAGCACTAGTTCTCCATTTGAGAATTTTGAGATTAAAGCTCCTCAAGACCATGTATGCCTATTCAATTCCATACTGCTTTTATTACTGTTAGAAAAGAGCAGTTACCATCTTACTGTTTACATTCACTTTCAAACGACATTTTGTTTTAAAAAATGTCAAGATCAATGGAAATGTTTCCAATGGCACAAGACTGTGTTATTTCTTTTCTCCAGATTCCACTGATAAACACAAGCTTGGTTTTCTTAAACAGCAAGATGCCATCTTTTTGACAGATACAGTATGTAGTTATGTCACAGCATTATGATAAACCTTATAGGGAAGACACAGCAGGGTCAGAGAGTTTCTGCATTCCCAGCACAGTTTCCATGAAAGGAATGTTTACATGACCTACAGCGAAAGGTTTAAATATATGCAGCAGTTTTGCTGTTAACTCCCTGAACTCGCTTGTTGAGCAGCATGTGACCAAGGAAATTCTACTGGACTTGTTACAGTCTTAGTGTTAACATTTTCCTGTCTTGTCAGCTGTTTTGGACATCTGTTGTGCTCTATAAAATGACTGCAGAAGGGTGGTTGGGAGGTTTTGTTTGGTCTGTTTGATCGTCTGAGGAACGTAAATATTAGTCTGTCCTTTTGTTTATATTGATGGAGAGCAGATGAGAGAAGAGAAGGAAATCTTGGATATCAAGCCAATGAAAATGAGTAAGATTCTTGCTTGACAAGTGCTGTATTTGCTATATTTGCTTTTTGTGACTCCTTTTCAAAGCTGCAACATGTACGCAGAGAAAGCACAGGCTACATATGACCTCATGTTTTGTTAACATGTTTTTACAGGACTGATTCAGAACTCATTGTAGTCATATAGGGTTTTCATAATCTTTGTTAATATCTTTTGGCTGAGATGGGATTGCTCTATACATAAGACACATTCTATACACTGGAGAAATTAAACTGTCTAAAATGCCTTCAATACTTAAAGAGCACTTTATGTTATTCTCAACAAGACCTAATTAAAGCAAGAAGGCAGATCAGATAGGGTGCTAACCAGTGACTGGCTGAAATGTATGCACAGAACATAGGCCAGACCCAGTTGTGTTTGTTCCTTGTGCTACAAAATCTTATTTTCCCATCAGTTTTTCTGAGAATATTCTATCATAGTTTATACCCATAGCATTGAAAGCAATTTTACAGCAGCTACTATTGGTTCTAGACTAGAAAGGCATGGAGATTCATGGAGAAAAGCAGTTATTTCTCAAACCCCAGTGGAAAACCAGAGAATAATTCAAGACTACGTCTGAAGTGTTAGCCACAGTAAGATCAAGTCCATATTCACTTACCATTTTAAAACTGGTTAAAGCATTAGATGAGTGTGAACTTCAAAACTGCCCATAAATCATGACTGTAAGCTCACTATAGGTTCTTTAATGCCATGGTTAAAATGTTAGAGATGCCTTCCCTACCCTGTTTAAAGCTAACTTGATTATGCTTATAACATAATACCCTTGCTTTTTGTGACTGACATTCCAATTACTATCCACAAAAGAATGCTGCTTGCTTAGGAACTCTAATTAGTTTGCAAGTTTTGAAGGACTTTCCGAACAAAACTCAAAACTCTGGGGAACTGCTCATCACAGCCCTAATTTTGTGTCATTGTTCAAAACTTTCAGAAGTTCTTTAAAAGAAAGGCTGATTAAGATTGCAAATAACTAACAGTGCATACTTGAAGATTAAAAAATTATGGCTTTGATTTATTAGAAGTTACTCAGTTGAAGTGTTTGACCTTGCTCAGAGGCTTTTTTCTCTTTTTTTTTTTACTTATAGGCCTGCAGTTAAGTCCAAGTATGCTTCTTGCCTTTACAAGGAATTATATGATTGGGGCTGTATTCATAATGTGATGTCAAGTGTCTTAGATGTATTAAAGAAGTGTTACCTCTTTAAAATATTTTGTTTTCAAATATGAAGTAAATTCTTCTGATTTATTTTTCCTTTGCATGAGCATATGAGACAACTATCTCAAATGAGATAGGCTATGTGTATTTTTCACCTTTTGAAATGACTGGAATTGAAATATCTTTAGCAGTTGCAAAGAAACTTCAACTCAGCTATGCAAACAGTGTTGATCTTTCTCTCCAAATACAAATTTAACTAGCATTGTATCTTTAGTTATTGGAAACTCTCTCTTTAGTATTGTTACTTCTTTGCAGACTTGAGATCCCCAATGAACTTAAAAAAAATGTTCTATGACTCACTTTTTAAAGCCTTCTGCAATAAATCAACCATATCTGAAGACAGGAAAATTCAACAAACATTTGTCCATCTGAATGTAAATTCTTAATGAATGTCAATGTACACCTTCTTCCCCACAGCAAAAATTCTAAGATAGCATCTCAGTCAAGCTGAGATATTGACAAGATGGGCTGAAATCTCAAGAGTCAGATGTGAGGGGAAGGAGGCAAAGGATAAGTCTTAGTCTTAACTGTCCTGCATGAATTTGCTTAGCAACAGTAGGGAGGGACTGGGTATGCTTTATGACAAAAATGTCAGAGATGGTCAAAGGAATGCTGCCAAGGAGCATTCCTACGGGCGGCGCAGCACAGCAGCAGTGACACCGAGACAACAGCCTGGCCTGTTGCTAAAGGTGAACGGAAAGCACCACGGGAAAATGAACATATTTGACACTCACTTTTGAGAGAAAAGCGTAAATGTTCCTCTTGCCCTGCAATATTTCCTGCCATACGCCTATCTCAGACCTGCCAAATAACCTGGATTCACCCTGTGCTCACTTAGATTTGTTCATTTAGATCTTTGGTACTTCAGGGACTGTTAATCCTGGAAACTCACAGGGAATCTCAGGTTTTGATCTCTCCACCCTTTCAGCATGTCCCACAGATGGATATGACAGCTGTTTGCATCTGACAGATTAAATCTGGTAAGTGAACTTGCTGTGTGTGCACTCAGCCAGTCCTTGAACCAGAACCCTGGGGATGTATAGAAAGCAGGTTTACCAAGTGAGTCAAAAGGGAGCCTGCCACTAATAGCTGTGCTAAGCTTCTCTCAGTTTGAAGTCAGTTATTTTCAAGTCTTACAGCAGTTATTTAGCAGGGGAGATTTTTTTCCTGTGATGAAACAAGACCTGATGTTAATAAGAGGAGAGATTCTGTACATTGCCACACTGAAATGATGTGTCTGGTTTATTGCACAAGGCTTGTGGCTGTGAATTATGTCATTGGTGCCTCACCATAGGACTTGAGAGGGAGAGAAGAGTTGAAGAGTTGCTTTTTTCCTTCTATTTACTTAAGTGGACCCAGTCCTTATAGAATTTTAAAACATGACCAAGAGCTTCTGTCTTTGTCACCTGATAATATCTGGTCAAGCTGCGTGAAGCCCAAACTGTTGGTTACAGAGGTGTATCTGTGTACCTTGATAGCAGAAATACTGGGGTTTAATAACTTTTAAAAATAGATCCTAATGTTAATTTCCTGAAATTGTCCCTTTGGGCAGGTTTCAGCATCTCTGTCAGAGCTTCAAATGAAAATATTTTCTCTGACCTCAGAATAAATGTCAATGTTTTGTTCTAAGACCCTCAGTCATGAAATGTGTTGGGTTATCCCTCCTATTCTCACATTTTAGGTACAATGAAAAGCATCTGAAATATGATTATGTTGCTTACATTATTCCAAGAAAAATATATACTCAATTCCCGTCAAATCCAAGTTCCATCTTTTTTTTTTCTTTATCTTTGTACTCACCTCTCTGACTAGGAAGCTACATTTTTGAGAAAAGTAGGGAACTTCACCCAAAAGATTTCTCTCTTTTTGTTCTTCTGGCAGCTAATGCAAACTCAGAGCAGGCATATCTGAACCAGGCAGCTGTGGCAGCCATGGAGTCATGAGCCTAGCCCCTCCTTAAAGGACTTGCTCTGCCTCAAAAAACCTGCAGGAACTAAACCGTGCTTCCAAACAGATTTCTGGCAAATAATAAGGTGGACTTTTGTGACTATTTTGATATTTTCTACTTATTTGCTTAGGAAAATTTCATAGGGGTTTGAGTTTTACATTGCATAATGCAAAAACACTAAACTGGTGAATGGAGTAATATTTTTTTGAGGATTTTTTTTTACTGATATAAAAAATAAATAAATAGAAAATGCAGCTCTCTAAGGGTCAATAGCCACATACAACTTTGGTAAAGCTGATAATAGAAAAATGTGTATTTTCAGTATTCACAACCTTGAAAAGAGGTTAAGAGTTGGAGATGAGGTAGATAAATCCATGGAAATTATTTGCAGGCTAGAAAATGTATCTTAGAGTGAGAGATGTAAAGGTTTTCATGTGTTGACTTTTTTTTTTAAATGGCTTTAAACTTATCATTGTCATCATAGATGGAAGATAAAGGACACTGAGGATTTTAAAATTTAGTAAAGAAAGCTATAACAAGATTTATGGCTGCAAGAAGAAGCCAGATTTCAGATTAGCACTAGAGCATTTTTTTTAAAACAAGTGGGCCTGATTAATGAATGGAAAAACCCAGCAAAGAAATGCGTTCTCTGTCTCTCAACATCTTCAAATCATGACAGGATGCTTTTCTGAAAGCCCTGTTTTTCCTAAATACAAGGTCAGTTTTAGTCAAACAAGGACTGTTGGCTGCAGTACTTGGTGAAATTTTATGTCCTATAAATGAGCAGGGATAGATAATCCAGTGTTCCCTCTGGCCTAGTTTTTATTAACCTCTTATTCACTTAAATATGTGTTCAACAAAAAGAAAATCAAAAGACTGAGATCTGCATATAGAAATCATTCCATTTTTTCTTTTATTGTGAATATAATCTTGAACTAGATGAACATATTTTTCTTGGGTCTTTTTGAAAATATGCATGTGCACTTTATTTCAATAGCTGCAACAGAACAAAACTCAAATTTTATTTCCTCAAACGAAAATCAAAATCAGAAAATCCTGTGACTCTTTGCTGACACACAGTGTCTTTTATCTCAAAATTATGGACAATTATTGTCTGTAACAATAAAGGTAAAAAAAAAATACAAGCAAGGTTGGGAGGAGATTTCTAGGATATTCCTGCTAGGTGCTTGCTCTCCTTATTATTGCACTAGTCTTCCAGTGCAGATGTGCATTCAATATCAGATTACAGTTTGAGCTACAGCTAACTTTCCTGTACTGGTCTGAAGATAAACCAGCAGGGGGAAATTATAATTCAATAGGAAAATGACAATAAAGGCAATAGTATAGAAACATTGGCTTAAACTGACAGAGTACAACCTGGCCCCTGCTGGTCAGGGATGGTGGTCACAGTTCGATTAAGCAGTGGTTGCAGTGCTTGGTGAAGAGGTGGTTGTGGCCTCGTTGAAAGCAGTGGTCCTGTGGAGAACTGGGTTCCCCTCCAGATGTTCAGTGGTGGTGGTTGTCCAAGTCCCCAAACCCCCAGGTTACATACCCCCAAAGTCCAGGTAAACATGTTCAGTACCTTCCCCAGGTTGGGGAGTTTCACAATGAAATGATGTAATCCTTTGAGTCATAGGATATTTTGGGGACTCCTTGATGGCCCATTGATAGAGATGACCCCCTTTAGTCTGGGTCATCAGATTGTCAGGTGAAGACCAAAAGAACACTACACCAAGCTCACAGCTGTTACAAATAGCCCACCATTAACAGTTCATCAGGAATAATGTAGATGGGTGTGAAATACATAGTTTGGCTACACCCATACTGGTACTCTTTCTCCTGTAACCAGGACACTTGCCACATCATTAGGTTTGCACAATCATGCAAAGGATTCAAAAAGGATGAAGACAAGGTATGATGGCCTGGTTTTTCTGAAGTATATTTTGGCATTGCCCTACCTGTGGTTTGTTGGAAATCAGTTAAAGTTGTGCTCTTCATTTCACAGGCAGTATCTTCAGGCTGATGCTGAATGCTTATAATACTCTTAAACTGCAACTCTGCAGTATTGTTCTTATTTTTGAAGTGTAGATTGTTAAATGGCAACAATGTATTAGAGGGAAACTATGAGTAATTGTAAATGAGAACATTTATTGGAAGTAACTAGAGACTACTGATACGTTGGCAAGCACATATGTAAACCTATAACTCCATACTGCCTCTCTGGGCCTGAAACCTTATTTCAGAAGAGTGTAGAAGAATGTTTCCCTTTCAGTTGAGTTTTAAGTGGAGGGAGACTGAGAAATTAACACCATTAATTCAAAAACTCCTTACTTTTTTCTTTCCTCTCTATTGTTCTAATATATAGTGAACAGGGGAGATAATAACATGGAAACTTGTCACCATGACAAGAAATCCAAATGCTTTTAAAGACAGTTAATAACTGATGATACAAGTCAAGAGATGAACATTGTCCCATTTCTCTCAACTGGGTTATAGATAACTCTTATTAGAAGCTTACTATATCACACAGCTCTGGCTTTCACCTGTTTTCTAGGTCAGACATTTTTTCCTGTGCTCCTCTATTAATTTTATTATGTCCCAGTAAAATTCAGTTGATTCATCAGTCTTGCCAAATTTAATAAAAAGCAATTATAAGCAATGAGTAAAATTTGTTCTGTCTTGATTGACATGCTTTTTGCTGCCCTCATCTTGCTAAATGATTGTTTGCCTTTTATGTCAGTTCTGATTCCAGGTAACAGTGATCAGAACTGTGATATAAGAGTGAGAAATTTAAGAAGAAAATATATACAAAATCTGTATCAACAATGACAAAAATGCAAGAAGAAGCAAAAAAAAAAAAAATTGAGCTACTCGTATCTGCTTTTAAAGTGTAGTGAAGGGTGAAATTTTAATGCTTTACAGTTCTGTTATACAGGTGAAGATATTCTGATCAACAATGGTTCAAGAGGGCATAAAAGCAAAAAAAAGAAATCAGTCTGCAGAGAAAAAGATACTGTGCAATCTATTTAGGAAGAGAAATTAGTTGGGTAAAGTCTTGATCATTGATTATAATTCAGCTAAGGTCTAATTTAAGTATTTCATTTGAAGGCCAAAATTTTTCTCTCAAGATTTTTTTGTGAAATTAAAGTTTTGGAAGTGCCCAAATTGCCAAGCGCCTAAATCACTTTGTGATGTTACGAAACAAGCTCCAGGACCCTGAAAATATTATCCACAGATATCCGGAGCCTTTTCTGTATTTGTTATGCAATTTCAGCTTTTTTTTTTCTTTACTATGTCCATACTGGCAGTCAAGTATGAAATTCTAGAAGCCTTTTGTGGTTGTCAAGGCAAATATAAGAGACTTTTAACAGTACTTGGAAATATTTTTTTTATATATGTGGCGGTATAAGAGAACTTTTTTTTTTTTCAGAAAAGGCATGTTTAAAATAAAATGAAAATAATAAGAATATACTATAATAAAATATCTGGAGGGAAAGAAGCTTCTTTTTGAGCAGTGTTTAGATGACGCTAAGCTCTGAATCACAAATAAATATATCTGAATTGTTATTCTGTGTTCCTTTTTCACTGGAATCATGGGAAGATTTAAATATTTCAATCTCTTGTCAGCACTTCAGCTCAACACTTCTCTTGCATCTGCAAACAGAAAGGATAATAATAATTTGCTTTCTCCCTATCAAGAGAAAAAATATCAAACATTTCCCTGCATCAGGGGTAGGAGACACAAGGGAGCTATGCATGCTACATTCTGTTGATGAAGTTGGGCTGGGATTAATGATAAATGATTAATGAACAGATTAGTTGAGCACCCATCGGGAATGGGGTAAATACACTTGGAGTGGAAAGATAGCATAGGTGACTCCTCAAGGTTCTTTCCAGATCTATCTTCTATTGTTCTATGATAACAGGTAAGACCATCCTCTCGTTTCAGGCTTTTCTCTAAGGGGATGGATGTCTCTATTCAAGGTCACTTCTCTAGAATGATATGCCCCATTATTAATTGCCCTAAAATAGTGCTAAGATGGCTAAAAGTGAAAATAGGCAGGCAAAAATTTCAGCTGCTAAGTGAAGTGCTTCTGCTCACTACCCCAGAGCTGCTACAGCTCACAGGAGATGAGTATATGGTTCCCTTTCTTCAAGTTTCACCTCCACAATGTAGTGAGCTCATTCTCAATATTTAAAGTACCACTGTGGATGAATTCCAACATTGGAAGCACATTTGAACTGGCAAACAGTAAATGGCTGCCATCAGGCATAAGCACTTGTTATATCAAAGCTTTGGCACATTATTTATGGAAGACTTATTCTAATGAGTTCCATCCACACCTACCAGATGTGCAATCCAGGATTATGCCAGCTGTTTACCAGAATGCTTGATGTCCAATAATATCATGAGTATAACATGACATTCAATTTTAATGTTGCTGAATAAGGAAACTTTGTCTTAATATCTTTGTTGAAAATGAATAAGTGATGTTCTTACATATCCTGATTCAAAATGTTGGCAGTCCAGCCCCTATGCAAACACCAGCACTTCTGTGCAAGTGGTCAACCCCAACTGAATCTGCACAAGGCTCTCCAGTGCTCATAACAAATTAACCTCATACATAAAATCTGTGGAACAATAAAATACCAAATAAATGATAAAGGAATCTAAACAGCTAAATAGCATTCACCATTGTCTGTTTTTTTCACAGGTATGTGAAGGAACAAAAGCACTATTTCTAATAATATTCTCCATCAGAAATTAGTGGTATCTTTGACAAATTCAGGTTTTACCAAACATATATGAGGACAGAAGAAATTAATTCTGCTTTTTTATTGTGTTAGACTTACAGAAATATGATTGAAATGGTATTCCATCATGGAACATTGAAATCATTTAATATTAATCATTCCACTTCTTGAGTAGGAGCATTTAATCTTCAGATTTATAACTTGTAATACATTGACTTCATGGTAATTGTATTTAAAAATACAATAATTTACCAGTGTAAAGAATAACTCATACTTTTAAGCAAGGAAGGCAAAAAAGTCTTCTTAACAGCATTAGGTTTTCTGGGATGATAAATGTTTGTGATAACCTGATGGTTTTATAACCTATACTTCCCACCATGAGTTTACATCCTCCTCTCAGGCATCCACCCGCTCCAGCATGAGTCTCTTCCACAGGCTGCAGGTGAACCCCTGCATCCCTGTGGTTCTCCATGGGCTGCAGGGGCACAGCTGCCTCACCATGGTCTTCACCATGGCCTGCAGGGGAATCTCAGCTCCAGAATCTGTCGCACCTCCTCCCGCTCCTCCACTGACCTTGGTGTCTCCAGGATTGTTCCTCTCACATGTTATCACTTCTGCTCTTCTCTGGTCGCAGTTAGATCTACATAACAACTTTTTTTTTTTTTAACTTCTTCTGAAATATGATATCAGAGAAGAATTACTACAATTTCTAAATGGCCCAGCCTTGGCCAGGAGTGGGTCCATCCTGAAGCTGGCTGGTCTTGACTCTGTTGGACTTGGGGAAGCTTCTGGCAGCTTCTCACAGAAGCCGCCCCTGTAGCTGCCCCCTGCTATCAAAACCTGTCCATGGAAACCTGATACACTACATAAGCCACTGACATATCAAATTAGGAAGAAATACAATGTGCTGATACCAACCCAAATACACACATATGTTAAAAATTCACAACTTTTTTTAAAAAAGTTGTGTATAGATCTTTATTTAGATAATGAAAACTACAAACAATTCACACAATAACTGTTTCTGCAGGAAAAAATGGCACTAGTTTACTGTACCTCTTTTATAAAAGAGATTTTATTTTTAAGCAACTATGAGGGTGGCCTTTTAAAACTTCTTTTTCCTTCATATTTCTCATCAAATTACCACTTACTAGGTCTTGATCTCAGAAAATCGTCAAACGATTATTTTTTCTTTTTTTTGGTTCAAATAGTGCTATATGTGCAAACATTTCCTACACAGGTCTTTGATTTGTTAAATTTCCTACTCCTCTGTATACATATTTCTAATCAGGAAGAGTAACTCTGCTGCTGATGTGACTGCATTAACAATTCTAGTTTCTGACATCCCAGCTTGCTATTCCTGCAAGTAAAGCACCACAAAATGATGTAACAACATAGCCACATGCTGGGGATATGTGTACTCTGGCTGTTCAAATAAGACATGAAGACAGTTGTAAAATATTACTTTGTTTATCTTTTCCTGTAGAATGATAGTAATACTTGTAATCTATTTTTCAAGTCTTCTTTATTTCCCCTGTGGGCCTGATTCTATATCAAATCCATAGGTTGGTATCTTGAAAACAACTTCAGATTAACACTTCCATGTTGTAATACACCATTCCTAGGCTTTTATCTCTAAAAGCTTTGTTAGAATTCCTTCATGTCAATGGTGTTTGATAGATGGGCGATACTTGGGAATGTATATAAATGTCTTATTCTGCTTCTGGTTGCAAATATGTGTGTGGAAAAAAGTGAGAAATCTTGGCATGAAAAATATCTTTCACTGTTAGAACAGTGAAATGAATGAGCTCTGAATGAGCTCTGAATGAGCTTTATTCACTGATCTTGTCTGATTGTTTCATTGACATCTCTGGCCTAAAATTCACTAAAGTCAGTAGGTTTTGAAATGATTCTTCATTTTCCAAAGTCATGGATATATTTTCTATTTTTGAATCTCATTAGAAAATGAATATTGCATGTTAAAAAATACCTCAAACAAAACAAAAAGTTTGGAGGTAAATGTAAATCCACTCATCGGAAAATTTAGTTAAATCACACTCAATACTTCATTCTTCTGTGTTATTAACCTAGAACAAGTAGTCACTTCTATCCCATAAATACCTGTCCATCAATCAAGATTAAATCATAAAATCACAGAATGTATGGGGTTGGAAGGGACCTCTGGACATCATCTAGTCCTATGCCCATGCTAAAGCAGGTTCACCCAGAGCAGGTTGCACCAAATTGTGTCCAGGAGTATTTTGAATATCTCCTGAGAAGGGCAGCCTTTTCCAGTGCTCAATTACCCTTACACTAGAGAAATTCTTCCTCATAATCAGCCTGACCTTGTTCTGTTCCCATTTGTGCCTGCTGCCTCTTGTCCTGTTGCTTGGCACTAGCAAAAAGAGCCTGGCTCCATCCTCTTGGCACCCTCCCTCCAGATATTTGTAGACAGTGATTAAGTCCCCACTCAGTAATTTCTTCTCGAGGCTGAGCAGGCCCAGCTTCCTCAACCTTTCCTCATAAGAGAGATGCTCCGGTCCCTTAATCAACTTTGCAGCCCTTTGCTGGACTCACTCCTAGAGCTCCATGTCTCTCCTGTGCTGGATAGCCCAGAACTGGACACAGCACTTCTACATGGCCTCACTAGGGCTGAGTAGAGGGGTAGGATCATTTCCCTTGATCTGCTGGCAATGCTCTTCCTGATGCATCTTTGGGTATCATTGACCCTCTTGGCCACAAGGACACACTGCTGGCTCATGGACAACTTGTTGTCCACCAGGACCTCCAGGTCCTACTCTGCAGAGATTCTTTCCAGCAGGTCAGCCCCCAGCCTGTTCTGGTAATTGATTATTCTTCCCCAGGTGTAGAACCCTTAATTTTTCTTTGCTGAACTACGTAAAGTTCTTCTCTGTTCAACTCTCCAGTCTGTTCAGGTCTCCATAAATGGCAGCACAGCCTTCATGGCAGCCACTCCTGCCCATTTTTTATCCTCAGCAAACCTGTTGAGGATACATTCTTTCTCTTCACCTAGGTCACTGATGAACAAGTTGAACAAGACTTGACCCAGACCTGACCCATGAGGAACACTACTGTCTAAAAGTCACCAACTAGACTCTGTACCACTGATCAAAATCCACGTCACTGTCTCCTCATCTAACTCACAATTCTTGACCTATGAGAATGTTATGGGAGACAGTGTCAAAAACCTTGCAGATTTCAAGGTTGACAACATCCACTGCTCTTCTCTCATCTACTCAGCCAGTTATTTCATTGCAGAAGGCTATCGTACTGGTGAAGCATGATTTCCCCTTGCTTAAAACAGTGTTGTCTACTCCTTGTAACCTACTTTTCTTTTATATGCTTGGTGATGACCTCCAGAATGATCTTACCAGGAATGAAGGTGGAGCTGACTGGCCTGTAGGTTCTTGGGCCATGTTTCTTGCCCTTTTTGAATGTAATGACAGTCTTCCCCCGATCCTAGACATCTCTTCTGTTATACATGACCTTTCAAATATGACATCAAAGCTTTCAGGCTATTGGAGAATGCATTTTTATTGTTTCATTTTTGGATAACATAATTGGCCTTTTAAGAACAAGATGAGGCCCAGGATAATTAATACCTGAATAAAATCATGGGGGCAGGTTGCACATCATCTTCCTGGTAGATTTAGCGAATAGAAAATGAATGAATGAATGAATGAATGAATGAATGAATGAACGAATGAACGAACGAATGAATTCACAAAGATGAGAGCAGGGTTGAAGCAACTCTCCTGTGAAGATGGGCTAAAAGAGTTGGGATTGTTCAGCCAGGAGAAAAGAAGGCTCCAGGGAGACTTTATAGCAGCCTTTCAGTGCCGAAAGGGGGCCTAAAAGCAAGCCAGAGGGGGCATGTAGTGATAGGACATGGTGGAAGGGCTTTAAACTGGAAGAGGGTAGGCTTAGACCAGATACTAGGAAGAAACTCTTTACTGGGAGGGCAGTGCAGCACTGGAACAGGTTGCCCAGAGAAGTTGTGGGTGCCCCATCCTTCAAATGTTCAAGACCTGGCTGGAAGGGGCTTTGAGCAACCTGGTCCATTGAAGGGGGATTGAAACTAAATGATCTTAAAGGTCCCTCCCTGCCCAAAATATTCTGTGATTCTGTGATTCTAATGACAATTAGGGGAAATAGGCAGAGGGGAAGAGAATTTGGTTTGCAAGATATTTCCTATTACTATTACTAGTGTACTCATCTAATGAGTTGTCTCACGATTGTCTCTATCCATTTCAGCATTTTGCCTGGAGAAAACTTAACCCATCCTAAAGACCTATATATGATCTGTGTCCAAACACAAAAGCCTCAAACTCCAAACTCTCCAGGAATGCTGGCAGACAGTCCTTTTTTGCTAATCATACCATATGTAGGTAAAAAGGTGCCAAGAGTCAGACCAGACCAGAATCATCTCCCACTCAATTATTTGCTTGCACATAGCTTCTAGAAGCCAAATTTTAATAAACAAATTATTTTGCCATTAGTCCCCATCATCTTTGCTCAGTCTTAACAATGCAAAATCTATCCCTTGCCTAAAACCTCTCTTTGGACGCATGTCCAAACCTATGATATTTAATGGCAACTCATTACTCATTCTTGTTTCATTGGCAGGTACACCTGCTGACAACAGCCAGGCAAAACTGGAGCTTCCTGTACTCATAAACTTTCCAAGAGTCTCCTAGAAAGACAGCATACTCTCCCTTATTGAGATATTACAAATCATATCTGAGAACATAATAAAAAAATATTTAGCATAACAACAAAAAAGAAAATGTTGAACCTTATGTGACCATACTTAAAAATTGTTTTGCTTTCTTTTTGAAGGGGAAGGCAATTTCATAGACTTGGAAATATTTTTTTTTTTGTCACTTCATGGTGAAGACAAAGTTGACTTAATCAGGGAGGTGTATCATAGTGCATTCAACCTGACACAAAGTTTTTGTCATCAATAGAAAAACATCTACCCTTTTGACAGTAAGATACATAATGTGGACATAAATTTAATGCACTTGAAACCTGAAAGCAGGCTTACAGTTTTATGGCATATCTATATAGATACAAGCAGTACTTCTAGAAATTGTTACCAGTACCCTGTTTATACATGCTTGTATCTTGCTTTTATCTTATGTTTATGACATCTTTATCTTTGTATATACATGTGTGTGGTATGTGTATAGAGAGGAAAAGACAGAGAAAGAACATGCTGTAAGCTTGCACAGTTATAGTGAAGTCTCATAATCTGTTATTAATATCATTTGCATCTTTCACAAATCTAGTTGTATGCAAGATAAAACAGCATCAAAAAAGGAAGCAACCAGACACACTGACAATTTTGGAAAAACTTAGAGGAGAATTTGCCTTCCATAAAAATGAAACAATAATTTTATAGAAAATGTGTGTCTGTTGACACTTAACATTCCCAGGGAAGTATTTATTGTACAGTCGCTGGGAAACAAACCCTTCATTTGTATATTCATTTGCTCTGTCATGAGAATGAGCTGCAGTTTACTATAGAAAAGAAATATTGTCTGGCCATTTATATAGATTGCATTATGCCTCCTTTCTATAAAATGTTGTCACATAAATATCATAATATCACAGTTAAAGTATTGCCAATAATTATGGATTGTGCCACTTCTAATGAAGAAGGTTAATCTTTTTTAGAAGAAGGAATGTACTCAGCCCTCCATGAAATCAATTTTAAAGACAATAAGCAAAGTAATATACCTGAAAGTAGCCTTCCAAGAGTGGGGATGGATCAGGGCTAAGTTGGTGCTCTTTCTAGACTTAACCAACCCCTACTCACAAGCCAGATGTATGTGGTTAAAAAATTAGCATAGATTCTTCTTTACTGTTTGTTCCTTTTTTACTCACATGAGGGGAAAGAGTTGTACACAATTTGTTCTTTTTTTTTAAGTTCACAGGTGAGAAGGATTGCAGATTTTTTATTACTATCTACACTCTCATTACAATTCTCACCTCTTTCATTAAATGTGCAGCTGATTAGAGAACTGTGCAACTGATTTAGGAATGCATCAATAGGAAAGTATTTATTTATTTTCATTTTTGCTGTTGCCAGAGACGAAGTTTTGAAAAGAGAATCCTGAAAGTAATTCAAAAGGAAAAGTATTTCTCTTGTGTGATGAAATTTTAAGCTGTAAAAAATGTCCTTTATCATGCAGGTTGACACTCAGACTGTCTAATTCTCCCTAACGAGATACTCAGATAGAATTTAAATCATTTATGTCTCAGACTGATCCTTTTCACTTGAGACGGTGGCATGAAAATCTGGACACCTTTAGTTTGGAAGATAAAGTTAGTAATGTGCTTAAATCTAAGCTGTAACATATGTTTGAAAGTAGCACCTGGTTCCCACCTAAACCACTTTATGATTCACAGATGGGCTGGGAAGCAACAACTCATTTGGAATTCCCAATATGTAAAATATGATCTTAGCAAGACAATACACTCAGACAGTCTAGAATTTTAATTAAAATCTACAGCCAGATGAAGAATCTTACTGCAGTTAATTCTGATAATTCAAATGCTTAAACTGAGGGATATGGATGCAGATACTAGAGCTTCAACCCTGTAGGGGGTGTCAGATATAGGCATCCTGCAACCAGGAAGGGAATTTAAGTACCAAATAACAAGATGGACAGGAGCAGCTTGAGCTCCTCTGGGTTGAATTGATGATTCAAAGAGCAAGAAAAAGTGTGGCTGAACTCTCTCTAAACCTTAAGGCAATTTCTCCAGGTTAGGGATTCCTGGACTTCAATCTATTTCTAAAGAACATTTAATTATTTTAAAGAATGAGCCATAATGCAAGAAAATAATGATTCCCTAAATAATTAATTCCTTAAATTCTTTAAATTTTAAGTCCTAACTTTCCTTCCTTATCCCACAAAAGCATTCTCTTTAATGTTTTCACAGTCATGTCCAGATTTATACCTTGGCTACAATGCAGATAAAGTTATTGTAAAAGGGTAACCTCCTTGGTTTTCTCCTCCTGTGGCTGGCTTTTAAAAGGAAATGACATCCACTTCTGTGCTCTCTGTAGTGCTGGTTGTCTAATATAGGTGTACAGTGGACTAAATTGGAGTAAAAATTGCTTTCTAGATTTTGATTGGGAAGTTTAAAGCTGTTCTGGCACATAGAAATAGAACCTATACTGGGAAGGCAGAGGCACCTGAGGAATGTTCATTTCAAGTGCAAACAAGTCTATGTGCTTTGGCACTCCTATAGTCAGGTATCAGTTAAATATGTATTCTCAGGATCATAAATTTGAACCTAGACACACCATTCCCACTTTATAGCCCTTTGTATGTCTTACCTTGTGAAAATGTTGCCCACAGCTGTAAGGAAGGAATATGTATCTTCCCTTGCATTTATATCACTGTATTATTGGGAATGTTGATCAAAGTGATTTTTTAGTTTGTATTTTAAGCCCTTTCTTTTAATTAATTAAACACATTTACCTTTTTTATTTCAAATGACATAATTCTTTTATCCTAGCTAAATATCATGCTGTCTTACATATATATTTACAAAAAGATATTGCTGACCATCTCTGGTTTTGTTATTGAATGTTTTTATGTAGTCAAATCTGCAAATAGTTGAATTACTTCAAACAAATAGTCCAATTTTGTGTTTAATGTCTCATTGTGCTTAATTTCACTATTGTGAAAGTGTCTTTGATGACAAGCATTTTGCTTTCTGAAAGAAAAATGCATAATCCCAAATTTTCAATCACTGAAAAATACTAAAATTCCATTTAATGCACTTAGTTTCAAAGCTGAAAAAATTAAAGAGATTCGTTTTGACACATTCTATTCTAAATTAAAAGACTTATTCCAGTTTAGAAAGCATGAGCCTACCTTCAGAAAGAAAAAAAGAATTCAGAGAAAAAGCCCAACATATGCTATGCACCACTGTCATAATACCATCAAAATAACACCAGAAGCCACTTGAGGATTCTCTGCTGAGCTGCAGAGGCTTGTTCACCAATCACTAGACATTCAAGTAGAAGGAGGAAATCCCCTGTAAGACCAGCTAAAAGGCTGTGAATTATTGCTCCTTTCATCTGACAGACTTGTCTTGGCCATAGAATGCAGAAATTGATCTGCAAAATAACAAAAAGCTGCACCCTAACTTTGAAAGTTACATGTATACATACATATTATGTCTGTATGTGTAGGTGTATAGTGTATATAGTTATATATATGGAACCTGGGTCGGGTATCACACTGAACTGACCCTCTGCCTACCTCACCTTGGCTGCTGAGCTAGAATAGATTTTGGTGAACTCCAATAGTGCTGCAGGCTTGCTTAAAGATCTTGTTTGTGCAAATACAGAGAGAAAAGGATTTATCAAAAACATGATCTGAAAGCATGCTGGCGCTTTCAGTGCAGATAAAAGTCGGTCTCTGCTGCCAACCAGGTGAGAAGATTTGAAGCCAATATTTCAAGAAAATCAGTCAGCACACAGTGCCTCCCTCATCAGCACACATGCCATCATTCTGCCCTTGGCTTTGGTTACTAGAGGCTGGGAGTTAGGGAAGCTGGAGATCTACAGCTTCTGCTTTCCAGCCTGGAAGCAGTCAAATGTGGGTAAGTCTGTGGGGAAAAGTGCTATGGTTTCTTATTTCACTGCAAGACATGGTACAGCTATGCATTTTGGACTTTGGATGATAAGTGTGGCACACAAATTTGTAAGGATGCCTTCACAACCCACTTGACAAGTCAAAAGTTGCTTGATGCCTGTGTATGGGATACGCTTTGTTCATTATTTGTGCCACTGGCCTTAATCCAGTTCCCTGCTGCTTTCTTTTCCCTTCCTGCCTGTTGGACAGATATTTTCAGATAATGTCCTCTGATAACATACCATACCAGCTCTTGCAGTTCATTGTAAAGGCTGACCTTATGAATCCCTGACCATACAAGCAGTAGGAACTGCGATAAGGGCAGAGAGTGGATACATAATGTGGAAATACTTATGCTTACAATGCTACCTGATTGTTTTTGTGTTATGAAATTGCTTTTTTACATTTTTTGCCCCAGTAATTCTCTCGTGAACTTATAATGGAATAATATTCTGAAGTCACTTCAGACTCACAAATATTTGTCAGCTGTAAGTTTTTTAATGACATTTACCCAGTCTAAAAGTCTATGTTATTAGTTGGGATTTTTTTTTTTCCCCACAATTACATTTTTATGGGAGTTAAGACTTAGGAGTAGTGATAGAGAAAGCTTTTCTTTTTTATGAGAAGGAGAAGAAATGAATAAATTGAATGTATTAGCTTTGCAAACAGATCTCTGATTACAGTTGTTGCTCTGGGACTATCACTAGTGTTACAACCAATAAACAATTTTCTAATACTAAGCCAAGTTCTAACTCTCCAGCTGCTAATTTTAGGTACAAAAATTGTTTTCATTCTTAATATGCTTTTCTTTCACTTATGTATTTTTCATATCCTTTGCTGAATGAAAAGGTAAAATTGTGCTCCATTTAAGCCTAAATAGATAGTTTTATTGTATTTTTTGATACTTCGCTAAGTATTTAGCACCTAATTTTCACCTTAATTATCTTTTTCTCATATTTGAATAAGAGAAGAAGTGAGAAAAAATCTCACATTGAGACTTGAGTTATCTTATATGATCCTAAAGGAAAAAGCTCTTTTTATATCTCTTTTTTTTACTGTGTGTCCACCTGCTTTCTGACTGGAGCTCGATTTTTTCTTTTATATTTTCAGTTAGTTGGATTTGTACTTTGGGGAAAAAAGACAAAAAGAAACACATTAACAACAGTCTTCCAAATTTGCTTCTTCAGTTTTTCAATGCCTCTCATGAAATCCAAGTTATTTTTCAACATGTTGAGCTTCCCACTAACAAAGAAACAAGTTTATAAAACTGTTGTCTTTCACCTTTAAAAGATAGGAATAATGAGATAAAAAATAAAAATAACAAAAGAACCCCCCAAATTCACTTGCAGTAACTAGAAGGTGTTGTTTATGTTTAGAATACGAAATACCCTTGTATGTAGGTTGTAAACTTTTCAATTATATCTCCACAGGGGTGTTAGGAAGATTGGTTAGCTGATAGTTGTAAAGCTCAATGCAATTGTAAGCTATCTAATTATTCCTAGTCATATAGATGAATTACTGGTTTTTAAAAAGTGCAAAAGATTTATTAATGAGTCAGCTATCTATACTAGCAGAGAGACTGGAAGGTAGACCTAGAGAAGAATGATTTTCTGATGTATTTTATATGGACTGGGAAGAATGACATACCTCTAAAAGGAAATGTGTAGCCAGGGAAGGGGTTGCAGGGGAAAAACAAAAGACAACATCACAGAGCTGTTCCTCATTGCATTGCCTCCACCAGCCTGCACTGCTACCCCTGTTTGTGGGAACATCGTTGTGCATGGTGACAGCTGCAAAACTGGAAAATGCAACAAGAGTCCAGGATACTTTCCTGCAGACAAGCATCCAGAACCATTAGAGAATCCATATTTTTGCTTCTATCTGGCTTCCATTCATTGATGCAGGAATGCACGTCTTCCATAGAGCCTGTGTTAGATCTGGCAGCTTATGTAAATGTCTCAGTTTTCAGAGAATAACAGTGTCATATGCATTTGCATGTGCTGGCAATTGTGACATGAGACTTATGGATTATCATCTACCTGGGTGGATACTAGGTATTCCAGTGCTCCTAAAGTGCCTCTGGACACCTGTGTTTAAACAATACCTAGAAATTTAATCTAAACTTAGCAGAACCATTCATCTCCACCTAGTGTACTGACAAGATGTGCAGTGTGTGTCCTACTAGTGACAGAGGCACCTTAAGATAGACACCCAGACTTAACTGCCTTGGTCTCAAACTGAATCCCACCCCAGGAAGTTTTTTCTTGACTAAATGGTGGCACTGCATACCCAGCACACAATACTCACACAGATACAGAATGTTTGTCTCATCCTCATTGTTGAATTGTGATAAAAGGAAAGGTGTTATTAATAGAGCTCTGCTATGCAGCTTTCCCTGCTGGCTGCTGGCAGAGCTGTCCTGCACAGCATTTTCTGTTTAGCTCACCACCTAAGGTTTCTGGGCAATCTTCAAATTTGCTGGGTAATAGAGTTCTTGGCTGCCCTGTGGGAATCTTTTCTTGGTTGAACACCAGGACATGCATGAACTCAAAGGAACTCACAATGGGTTCCTGGGCACCAGCCATCCTAGCTTAATGGCTCAACGTATTATTATGATTTTTTTAAATACTGTGTGAAAAATTATCAGCTGTGGCAACCTTTAGTAAGAGTCAAATTGCTATTAAAATACTGTTCATATTCTTACAGTATTTTTACAAGTATTAAAAGTATTTCCGGAAGTTCCATTTTTCTCCTGTTTTTTACTGTTATTTCATAATCTCTTCTGAGCTTTACTTTGTGTATTGGGACAGCTTTCAAGCTACCTTTATGCTTTCACTATTCAGATAATATTTTATAGAAGTCTGGCTTCTAATTACTTTCAAGACATGCCAGAGCATGACAGCAATCTGGCTAATTCTAAAACTATATATCTAAAACTACTTGGGAGAATGCAGCTGACTGAATGTTAAAGTCCTTTATTATTCACCCATGTCATATATTACAAGGGATTTTTCTGGCCATCCTCAATGTAAAAATAAAATGTAATGTGGACATTTGTGGAAATTGGGAAGCAAAGGAACTATATAAAAAAAAATTAGGCTAGAGTGGATGTAAAGTGTGAGACAGGAGAGTCTGGAGGTTTGAAAGAAGTTGAGTAGTTAGGAATACATCTTCACATATCTTAGAACAAATAAAATTCATTTTGAGGTGCCCATGCTCCTACTCCAGTATATAAAGTCTTTAAAAAAGAACCAAGAAAAAATCCCATGTGCCATAAAAGACACCATCTAAACAACACTTAAACATTTTAAACAATAATCCTACTCATCCTACTTTTCTTTGCACAAATATTCTCCTCATATTTTTGCTGCCTATCTGTAAATAAGAAGGAAAAAATCTCCTTTAGTTTTGAAATTAGATCATAAGAAATCATCTTTTGTGTGCAGTAGAAGAAGCAGAAGACATGCAGGTGAGGAAGATTAATCTACCAGAAACAGAAATAGAACTAAAGAATTATGTGTAGAGGAAGAAATTTAGAAATGCTGGGAAAGTGAATGAACAGAGGAATTTTTTTTTCTTCTCTTTTGCTAAGTAAAACAACCAAAGAAACAAAACAAAACACCTCTAATTAACTGGAAGAGGGATACAGCATCTAATAGCCAAAATACCCCAAACTTCAAACCAGAAAATAACTTTGCTGTAGGAGTGAGCAATTCACTTTGCCACTCTGAGTTTTCCCATACGTAATTTGGAGAAAAGCATTTATTCACTTCATAAGGTGATAAGGAAAATAAGTAAATGTATGTGTATAGCTTACTTTTGAAAAATATTTTGATTTTTAAACAGGATCTGTTTTTTGTTTTATTTCTTTTGAAGGCTTTTACTACCATTGATGTAAACATGGTTGTGGTGTCAGACATTCTGATCCAAAACCCTCCCACAGGAACTTTTAAATGAGATTTAAATTAACCAAAGGGGATCAAACATTGTCCTCTGAATGTAATAATCTCTGCCTTGTAGAATTATGTAAAAGTAATTAAAAAGCTGAATAAAAGGATCCCACATCATGTTTCCCAGTTCACTCTTGCATGTAACATTTCATGCAAATCAGATTATGTTGTTTAACTTAAAAATTACTGGGCCGGATTCTCAGCTGAACTGGAATCAATGGAGTGGAGCTGATTTACCCAAGCTGTGGGTCTGATCTATGACATTTATTTAACTTATTAAAGTTGTTAAAAAAAAACAAAAAAGAAACTCAAACAAACAAACAAACAAAAAAAAACAAACAAAAAAACCCCAAACAAACAAAACCACAAAAAGCAAACCAGAACAACAAAAACTAGAAAAAAAAGGTTTCTTTCTATATTTTTTTTCCTTTTGTGCTTAAGTGTAAGATATGATTCATGGTAAGCAACACTAAACTGAGGAGATCCATGCAAAATTACAAAGGAACAGAGTCTGAATTTAGGCACGACTGTGGGTGAAGAGTGTGCCTACTCCCACCATAACCATTGGAGACTGTGGCTGTTCACAGACTCAGTTCCATCTCTCTTTCCCTTTACATCCAAGGAGTTAAACCTTATTACTGGTGAGGCTCAACACTGCATACCTGTGCTCCCACTGTGATCTGGCTCGGTTGTTTCGGCTGGGGAAAAGGAGAAGGGAATCACTGCTGTGATTGTTCTTCCATTTCATGTAAAGCAACCTGGCCTCACGCAACACCTATCAGGTTCAGCAGGAAGAGAGCAATACAGATAACGATGCAATCTATACTCTTTGGAGGTGCAGCAGCAGTAAATGAGTAAGACATAGCAACGTCCTCAAATTCAACATTCTCCCATCATATATCACTAATTGAGAACCAGAACCAGAAGTAGTATATAAAAATCAGTTGGAAAAAGAGAATTTGACCCTGACTTTTCTTCAGCTTTTGTGGGTTTTCTTGTTTTCAGATTCTACTGTAATTGAAGGATCATTTTCATCGGCATTTTGGAGGGAAATAGCAAAACATGGTTAAGTTCCCTTCGTGTTCCTAGAATTTTTATTCTATTTCCAATTTTGCTTTCATAGTTACTGTGTGTTTAATTATCATAATTTAATGGCAAAACCAGGGAAATCTGTATTAGTGGGTTACAGAGATAGTGGAAAATCACACTTTTTCTGGAAAATGAATACCTTAATAATTTTCTATATATATATTTACCTCACTTAAGTAACTCATCTCCAATGCAATATCATAAATATCAAAAATCACTTTTAATAAAGTGTTTGTCATCCAACCATCCACTAATTTTTCTTTTTTTTTTTTCCTGTAATGAAAAGGGATGTCTTTTTCTAAATTGGTCTATGTTGCAGTAGCTAATAGCTTGACACAAGCCCAAAAGTTGGTGTGAGCAAATTTTATTTTGTAAAACATCATGTAAGTGTTGTTTTTACTTTGCTTCTGCATAAAAGTTACATGACAATAACATCTTTATTAAATTGCAGTGAAAAGCTTGTACATTTGTTCATCAAATGGCAGTGAAATGTAGGGGTGACTTCAAATTCATTAACTGAAGAACTGAATGCATAAAATTTACTCACAAACTACTCACTGTTTTTTGGATCCAATTAAAAGGAACACTTACAGAAGCAGATCCTTTTTCCTCTGGAGCAGTGAAGATGAATGAAATATATATAAGATGCATAGATAGGAATTAATAAATTCTAATCCATGTTTTCTTGAGATGAATTGAAGAAGATTAAATAGGTATCTGTCTAGACGTCATTTGAAAAATATATCTTTGAAGATTCTAGGGCTTCTTGTGTGTTCCACTTACTCTGTCATACTGAATGACAAATAGAAAATATTTTGTTCCAAATTAGTCAACATATCCACATGATTGCTCTACAAAATCTTAGCATTTCTTCAATTTACTATAGAGGTAAAACTTTGCTGGAAAGGGAACTTCACCAGACAAGGAAATCAATACATATGGGTATGAACCTTCACATAAATCTGTTGGAATAGAGAACAATTTGCATGTAGAAAGCACATTGAGTGCCATGGAGTTTATAGAACTAAATTAAATATCTCTGGAATGTATTTTTAAACAAACCTATTTTTTATGACCTGTATGTCAAGTAGTAGTTTTGATGTAATTATATTGATTGCAACCTCATTTCCTTCAGAAATAATTTTTATTGTGCTAGAGCATGAACAGGACTTGCAGAACCCATAACCGATCATTTCTGGACTGTGTCTGGACTGGGAGATCCACAAGCTTGTCTGAGCTCATGGTGCAGGTTCTGGCCATGTCCACACCCACTTTCTGTATCCTATCTGTTGCAAGAAAGAAACCAGGATATACAAGGCCTTGGTGTGTTCTAAGCAGGTCCTCAGAGACAAACAGTCTGATCCATCAGGAAAGTTTTCATTATTGTTCCTGTATTGTGGAGATCATGAAAATCTCAAATCCACCAGATGGGCATAGAATAGTTAGTTCTAATTGTTCAGATTTGCTGTGGAACATCACTTAAGTAACAGTAACATCTTCATGTCTCTAAGTTCAATTCAGAAATAGAGATAACAGTAAAAGCTTTCTCTCTGCTCATCCTTAAACTGTTACCATAAGGTTTTTGTTTTCAGAAGAGTATATATATGTTTGTAGGTGTACATGTGCATGCACAGGGAGAGAGAAAAAGTGCTGCAGTACAGATTTTTAGAAGCAGAAATAGAGAGAAATATTTACTAGTAAAAGAAACAAATCATTTTCATCCAGTTGTAAAGAGTGCTTATGTACAGGCTGTTGCTACCCTGGCTACATTAGCTAGATCCATGTTAACAAGCTGAACAGGGCAGAGACTAGTGCAGTGGTGCTCAATCGTGCATATGGATTTCTAAAAGGCCTAAAAGATTCATCTTTACACGTTTGTGGAACGCATACTCTTCTAATGGTGCTCATCTTTGCTTTAGACAAAAACAGTAGGAAAAAATATATATTTTGAAGATTCTTTATTGTCTTGTTTGTTTTCTAAAGCATTTTTCCATACAGCCATCACACTTAAAAAATAGTAAATTACTGTACTCATATCACCTTCTAGAGGTGTCATATATAAGCATTACAGATACTTTTGCACCCCAGGTCAAATTGAGAATGAGAATTTTGGATCATCTTGGCTAAGATTTGCATACCTGGCAAGCTCTACGGTCAGTGAAAAGAAAAACACTCAAACCCTAAATTTCACAAACAGCAAACAGCTTACTTTGGGACTCTAACTTAAATACAACACTTATTCTTTCAGTTGACTCCAAAGTCAGTAGATAAGCCAAGTTGAAATTTTTTTTTTCCTGGAAATCTATCATCATGATGCTCAACTGGAACACCTTTGGAAGACTAAATACCACCTATGACACCTTTTCTTCCTGCATAAGGTCTTTTAGAGTTTTGTTTGAACTTATCCTCACAGACAAAGCACCAATATGCACAAGAAATAACAGTACATTTATTTTTGTATTTTTAGTAAAGCAAAAATTTTATTCAATACAGAATAATTTGCATTTAACTAGACATGTTTAAAAATTTGTAAATGCCACCAACATCTCTCTTCTTATTTTTGATATAAAATCTTAGTTTTTGGAGAATCATATAGCTCTTATACCCTAATATTTTAGAGTACACGATAGTATTTGGTACTAAAAAATTGGTAACCTAAAAAGAGGTTGAATGGTTGATACAGTTGTTAAATCATGTCTACAGTGTACATTAAACAGCCAAAAGATATAAAGCAAGAATTTAATTGACCAATACTTGGGTAGTGTGTGACATTATGTAGCTGTTTTAGCTGGCTTTGTAACATCACACCAATCTATAACTTCATACTTCATGAGTCAGAATCAATAAACCTGCCATTACAGACTCCAAAATCAATCTTGCCTTACATGCTTCCCCGCCTTTACTTCTTCCTATTTTCCTTCTATTTCCCAGCAAAACAAAACAAACTGCTCTGAGAATTTACAATCTTTTGAGCTAAGTAAAACGATGAATTAGGAACATGGATTTCCATGGAAAGTGGGAAAAATCCCTTACCATACTCTTCAGGGTTGAGTGCACCCTAGCTGGTATTCCAATGTAGCCATAGTCCCTCACTCCTCTCCCATTATTTTAGATTATTATGACTTAAGGTTAACATAATCAGCCTTAGGCAAATGAAGATCTTCAGTTAAATTGAGAAGCAAAGCCCTAATTTATCCTTTAATGTCTGCAATTCCTATATTCTTCTTTCTGAGAACTCGTTTTACAATCCTGATCTCCAATATTGTGATTATATCTTTTCCACCCTACTGTACTTTTTCCTTCCCAATTGAGGACACCATTGCAGGTGCAAAACTTCATCTACTTATGTACTTAACCACACATCCAGATGTCTTAAAACCTCTACCATACAAATATCATGGGTGTCCCAGAAATTTCATAAGCTTAGTCATTGCAAAAGCAAGTAGCACACTCTTGTCATTCTAAAAATTTTACTACAGCAGTTGTGTCACAATCATAATTTATATAATGACCCTTTGATCTTTTAATACATGCTGGATCATTTGAAATCCCTATCCTGTCAAGAAGGAACATGATCCTTTAGATACCCTACAGAGAAAGATGATGCTCATGGGAGGAGCATCTCTGCTTTTTGAAAGTCCAAGAAATCACTTACCTTCATTTTAAGGTATCAGAGAAAAAGGGAAAGAAAATGAATGTGAATATTATTAACATTTGAATGACCAAAATAATTGCACAAGCTGCCCCTACATTTCTTCTCTAGGGGGTTTGTTTGTTTATTCAGTAAAAATATATTTATTTTGATGATAAAGTCTTGTCTAGATACTTAAATATCTGGAGGACTCATCTCCAAAGAAGCATATGAATCATATATAAAAAAATTTCAACAGGTTTAAGTATGGTAAAAAAAAATAACCTGCTTGAACAGGCTAGGCCAAAATCTCAAAAGCAGTCAAGAAGTGATGTGATCTTTGATTTGGTCCGTTATTGTTCACCAAGTCAAGTCTGCTAACAGATCTAAGATTTTATCTTGCAAAACGAATATACAAATACTATGTCTTGTAGCTCATATACTCCTGGCAGTAATTGAACTCCAACAATCTGAATACTAATGTCTTCTGAGCACAGATTTCCTGCATTTTCCTCATTATTTATTAATATTTCCAAACAGCCCAGACATTCTCAGGATGTGGTTTAATAACCCTGGCTCATACTGTTGAGCTATTAGTGCTCTTGTAGAGAGAAGCTTTTGGCATGAATTTTGCTGTGTCAACCCACTGGAGCACTTAACAAAGGTTGGTAAATGAGAAGTTTGAGAAGGGAACAACAGTTAGCAGGTGCCATGCATTTGCTTTCAGAGCTGCACTTGTTACACTGAACATGTAATCTGGCAAAGATATTGGCTTGTAACGGCAGAGAAGAATGAAAAAGAAATGTATAGCACAATTATTTTGCCTGGTATTTGTTTCACAGGCTCTGGCATTCTGGCAAAATTTTTGCCCATTTATAGGAAGGCCAGTGCAGTTCCTCCACACAAGATGCCATGTCATCCTTAATTAGCTTCTCTGATCTTTCTGAAAAGGGGATGTGGACGCTTTCCAAGATTAATAACTGTGCATCTGTTAGTATAACAGCGAGGCAGATTTGTGATCAATAGACCTACACATGTATCTGAAGAGATCAGTGGCACTGAATGAATCTAATCATGTAATTACAAAAATTAGGCCATTCTACAAGTCATCTGTGTCTCTTTATTTTGATGGCATTTGATTCTGCTATGATATTTTAAATGATCAAAGTATCACCCTTCCCTTCCCTTCCCTTCCCTTCCCTTCCCTTCCCTTCCCTTCCCTTCCCTTCCCTTCCCTTCCCTTCCCATGAACAATGACATTAGTCAAATGAAACTAAAAATCCCTAATTAATGGCAATAGAACATGGAGGAGAATTTTGACCAACCAGTACTCGGTAGACCAAAACCACATTCTCCTTTAACCTCTTCAGAAGCTGTTCAAATTATAGAAATTTTTGGTACAGACCAAGTTTATTCTATTTTTGGTTGTGTCATCAAATACTGGTAATACAAACACAGAAAGGGAAGAAAGAGTGTAAAAGTGTTTCTACATTTTAAAAGCAGTATATGCAACAAGACTAACTTTAGAAACTGACCAGAGGGTTTGTTCTATATTTGATACTACGGTCTCTGTGTGGATAAAATTGTAACTGAAGTACATGGCCTGAGAAAAAAATGCAGAGAACTTCACAGCCAACTCACACCATTTAGTATGAATCATTCCTTTCCTGCAGAGGAGAGGAAACTGCTGTCAATAAAATGAGGTTTTGTCCTAATTCTATAGGAATTAACTACTTGTTTCATTTGGAAAAGAAAATAAAGAAGCTTGTAGATTTCAGTATTTACTCTTCACACCAACGTACAGACCATCACCAGTTAGTATCACCAGACTTCAAAAATTTTAGATTTTTTTCCACTCTGTTAGGAATCTGAAAACAACTCTCCAACCTTACATACATGTAGAGAAAGCAATGAACCAATATGGGCAACCAATAGGTATTTAGTTTCTGAGGCCTTCAGGTTTTGGGAAAAAATATTATCATGACCTCCTTTTGCAAAGAGGTAATTATGTTTTTCAGTCAATCAGTGCATGATAAACTTCATATGGATATGAATTTTGATGTTATTTTTGAGTTATTTTGGCCATGGAAAAGGGTAAATTTAGGCTTAAATGAATGTGCTATGTCACTAACTGACTTATCTGCTTGCAAGAAACTAGTTATTCAAAGGAGGTAAAGAACATGTCTACCTGGGGATTCTGAAGATGTTATCACTAATTAAATAATAGTATTGAGCTCAAGATATTTGTCAAATTAGAAAAAAAACAGAGAACCAATAAGAAAAGGGTCAATGAGATAACTAAAGTTAAATTATAAGGGAGTTGTTTGGTTTTTTCCAGAGTACTAAACAGGGAGGCTTCACAGTAAAGTCTAATCTTTATAATCTTTCCACAACATGAGAAACCTTTTGTTTTTATGCCAACTCTACTGATACCTTGTGCCTTGATAAAGCCATAACTACTTTCAGTAACAGCAAGCATTTGGCCTCTGCGGATTGGTTTTTTGACCCTTTGTGGTGGCCTGCTTTTAACTTTTAACCACAGTCCTTCAAAGCAGCATATCAGAACTCCTGTGTTTGGGGAAGAATCTTGATGGGAGTGAAGTTTCATCCCTTCTCCCTGAGGATCTGGCTTCTTTTTGAAGATGTAAACTGTAAAGCTTCACATGCTGTCCCTGGCAGAACCTTTTCTAAGCAAAATGCGAAGATTTGCAATATGAAAACTATTTCCTACTTATTGAAATTGCAGTGGGGAAGACATGAAAATTATTTCAGTTGTCACAGAAATCATATAGAGAGATTCTCTTTGCCAGTGGTAAATTCAGATTTGTAAGCAGGCGAGCAACTGCTGCTGACTTTTTCCAGCATGGGTTTATGTGCTACACAATACAACTGACACCTACCAAGACAACTATAGCATATTTTTTTTTTTTACTTGATACCTACAACTTGTAATTGATGTCTTTTTTTTTTTTTTTTCGAAACAGCATCCCTGAATAGCATTATCAATAGAGGAATGATCTCTCTTACTGATTCTTATCTGGGAGAAGTTAATTTTTTTGCGCTTCCCCCCACATAATTTTGTCAATGAGTCATTAAAATGACATGCAAGGGCTTGAAGTTAGAAGTGCTCTAAATTATGTATTTCTAGTGCAGCACAGCTGCCTGGGAGATATGAGCTTGATTTCACATCCAGATCTCATATTCCTGCACATTTAAACAGAAAACCCATGAATAGTAACTGGTAATTAATAACCCTCTCGAAATTGTCATCTCCCTCAATCCCTGAGAGTGATACTGCTTCCCCCATCAGCACAATAGAAAATGCAAGGAAATAGCAATAGAGATGTGGATGGCACTATTTTTTGTGTCATGTTCCTTAACAGCAAGTTACTGCTTGAAGTCCAAGAAATATCACTGATCATAAAATGAGTTAATATGTCTTCCCCCTCACCTTGTTAGGACCCCCACTGGGTCTGAAGAACAATTACAGAACTTTACATATTGGAAAGGAAGCAGCTTTTACGGACCACATGGAAGAAGAAGAGACCAAGTCTTGATCTCATTGATCTGTCAGTTTTTAAGTTACAGTATTGGTATTAGCTCCAATGGCTGTGGTATTCTGCAACCATGCAATTAGGTCATCACAGGAGAAACTGTATTCCAGAATTCAAAATAGGCCTGGAATAGACCCAATATTTCCTGTCCCTCCAGAATGGAAAGATTAAAACTGAAAACATATCAATGCCTGCCCTGCTTTTCTGAAGACAAAAAATCTAAAGGAAAGCTCAAACTGGTATTTCTAACTCACTACCAAACAATTTGTTACATTGAATAATTATTCTTCCTAAATATATATAGGCATATTTGCACACTGAAACCTGATTATTACTTTTGTTTTAAGGAAAATAGAAACTTTATTTTACATAGAGAAGTTGTTACATATATCAGTTTTTTATATTTTTATATTTTATATTTTTATATATAAATATTTATTCTTATGAATAGAGATCACAGGATGTTGGTTTATGTTATTATGAGGCTCAGTGCTACTGCATTGTCCCCTAACATCCAAATTTTGAATACATTTCTCTGCTGAATACTTTAAGCCATATACTGCTGTGTTGCTATATGTATACAGCAGTCTGCCATTGCACATGGAGTTGCAGATTTAATATTTCTTGTGATTTCATGATGTTCTTATTAAATTCCAAAATGAAAAATTAGTCTTTTCAGAACCATATCATGCCCACGACATTTTATATTTTTGGGAAGAAAATGGTGATTTGTGTATGAAAATACATAATGGTATAAGATTTTTAAAAATTCTGACTGTGAAAAGAGTATGAATAAAACAGATAATACTAAATTTAGCAATAACACAGATTTTTTGGCAAAAACTGGATCAAAGAAAGCAAGTGTACTTTTAAGAATATTTATCACTTCTATCTTATTTTTCATTACAACATCTCAAAGAGCTTTATAAACATCAATTAGATCACATTTGTCTTCTCATCTGCTTCAAATGAGTAAACTGAAGTTCAGGGAGATTAAAGGGCTTCTCTATTATAAAATAGTAAATCAGTGGAAGAGCTGAAAACACAATTTGAGGCTTGGATGAGAAGATGATATTATGCAAAATTTTCATAATGCAATAAAAAAAGTCTTAAATATCATGGAGATTGTTTGTTATAAAGATATAATTGGACCTAATCTAGTGAAAACTACATTTATATTCTAGTGGAAACAAAATTTAGCTTTGTGATGGAAGTATTCAAATCACATTTGGGACTGTTTTCCAGTAATAACATGCCTGCTTGTGGGTGAAAATAGATTCTTGACAATTGTTTGTACATCAAAGAATGAGTGAGAATTTATGGTTTTATATACCAGTATCTATGTATATGTATACCAATATGTTTATTTTTATATATACAAATAGCCAATAAAATCACATTATTAAAGCTACAGAGGCAAGAGGAATAGTGGGACTGAATATGTTACCAGACCATGATAATTTCCATGCAAAACTACACGAAATAAAACCAACAAATTTAATCCAGTTCTAATCCTAACCATGAACAAAGAGTCAGAAACCAATGTTACATTATTAACTGAAAACTTGTTCTCACACACATGAGCAGTTGTTTTGTAATATCTATGATTTCTTTTTTAGAATGAGCATTATTTCTGCAAGTAATGGCAAGTAACGGCCAAAGTTAAGACAAGGAGATATATTTAGGATATTTATTGTTTTCTATACTGACAACAATAAGATCCACTGAAACCTTTGGTGAACTTAAAACAAAGGTTTCAGCACTTCAAAAGGTTCGTGATGTTTTTGTTCTTGGAGATTTATTTGACTATATTATATCTGGCACTAGCTGGTGAGCAACTAACAACATAACACAGCGGTGACGGCATGATGCTGTCTCTGTTCTCACTGTGAGCTGGGCAAAGATTCCTATTTTATATATCCTTAACAATTTGTTCTAGTGGGAAAAAAAAAAATCTTCTGAACTTGTCACATACTGGCAACAACAAAAGTAGTATTCATCCAGGAATGTTTCTGTCTTGTTAGTTTTGGAAAGTTATCTGTGCAGTTAGATTTGTAAAGCACACGTCTCCGTGACAGTGTGGGTTTATCTCGTCGAGGCCTCCCAGAGCCAGCTCAGCACCCAAGTGTCACTGGCCTTAGCTGCAGATACTGGGTAAGGATTTCAGTGTGTTATATTGCAATCTCCCTTACACCTTGTCATTTCTATCTTTCACACATCTTGCTTGTTTCATAGCTCAGTAAAATTCCAGCTTCCCAGGCAACTGCCAGCTGCAGCTGCAATGTGGCTGGCACCTTCTCTGTGATCCCACTGCAGTCAGTGAAAAGTTCCTCACTGATTTCATCAAGAACTGGACTAAGAGTTTTGTGTGGAAAAAAGCTCCTTTGAGACTATAGTCTGTAATGCTCCAAGTAAATTCCTCTGCCATACTCTTGGCCAGATAACAAGCTTAAAATCAAATTCCTGCTTGCCAAACCCAAACAGCTGAACACAGGCCATTTCTGATCCACCTGCAAAACTCAGCAAAAGTCAGTAAAATTGCATTATTAGTAGAGGAGAGCTAACAGATGTGTTGTTTTTTCATTTTGTTTTTCTTTGTAGTTGGCTGCAAGTCTTTGCCTATTTAATCAATGTTACCATAGGTTATTTGATAATATCCAGAGGAAAAGGTTGGTTTATTCAGGATTCTCAGGTGAGCCTTTTTCTACATGAGGCAAAAAATATATTGATATGCACACATATATAATACTTCTGTGACAGTTCTTCCATTTGCAAAGAACAGGGAAGTAACTTCATAAGAAAGTATTGGAAATTCTCATTCTGAATTCACTGTTTCTTTTGTTCATGTGGGTATGTCTCATCTAACCCTAAACCAGCTGTAAGCTTAGCCATGTCACCTGGAGTTTATCTATAGCCAGAAGAAAGAAAAGCACTGAATCTAATTCTAAAACAAGCAAGTCAGGTAAGAGGAATGACTCACTTTCTAATGAACCTTGCCTCTCCGCATTAATTATAGGATCTAAATAATTAATTTAGGTTAGACATATATATTCTCAGTTCCATTCTCTGTTCCATTTTTTCTTCAGAAGTTAAATAAGACCTATTTTAAAGACAAACTTTAATCAATCTGTGAATGCATAAATTTATGCATATGACTAAAATGTACATACCATGAAATACATAATACAAAACCACATAAGCAGACATGCAAATTCACAAAAATTCACATATGCATAGATTTATACACATATTACTACCATAACTCTTGCCTCTATATACATGTGACCAGGTTCCTTAGATGTCTTTCTAAAGACAGTCATTCTGTTTCCTTAAATATCACTATATGACCTAGTCACATCTCCCTGTGGCCTCCAAGGTATTTCATTAAGATAATTACATCAGTAATTAAGAAATAGTGTCGCCAATCTGAATCTTTCTTTTTATTTGATCTTCCTTTAAAAAAAGCCCCAAAACAACCCAAACTGCCATATTTAACATATTTGTTTGCCTGTCACTGCATTGTATTAAAAAATAAAATCTTAGAAAGATTTCCTTTCAAATATCCATTATTCAGTACATTTAAAAAAATAATTAATTGCTTCTTTTAATAGTGTTTTTAATAGCTAAAATGTCATTTTGATGACACCTGTGTTTTAAAACAGCCATAATAAGGTTTTAAAATTCATCTTTTGTTAAAAATTCTCATGTGAGTGGAAGAAACAGCTTATTAGTAGGAAGATAGAGAGGGACTGTAAATGCACTGTAAGATTGGAGTCATCTTTATTTTCAAATTGATGTTAATTTTGCACCAGAGAAATATGATTCAATTGAAAATTATTTTATTCAGTTATGTATTTGAGTTAGACTTGAATCTGACAAACCAAAGAGGTGATGAGACACTACAGTTAAAATCTCTTATAAATGTATTTAGATTCAAAGTGTTGCATCCTTTTTGGCTGGTATTTCTCCTCCAGATAAATGCTAACCTTTTAAGAGATTGTTATCATTACCAGTAATTGTTAACAATAATATTGTTAATACTAATTAGCAAAAATGCTGCTACACACAGAGAAAAAATAGGCATAGCTAAAAATACAGAGGAGGTGCTTGTTAGGAAACTGATCAAACAAGTTTAATTACGACCCCCAGATAAAGGGACTGCCATTAAGCCATTAAATTATCACAGATAAAACAGACGCTCAGGCACTGTCTGATGATAAATCACAGCTAAAACCAGCAAGGAAATCAGAGCTTGAACTGCTAATCCTTCTGAGGTTTGTGATGAGCATCAGTTCCCCTACCGTTTTGCATCTATTTATATTGCACTTCGAACCCCCAAATGGCCTCTGCTTATCTGCAGCTCTAGATAATTTATGCCTATTGGTGTGTCACCTCACAGCAGAAGCTGTTATCAGGAAAGAGGAGTTTAGGAATCTGATCCCTTGAAATGCTAATCCTCTGGAGATTACTGCACATAAACGAGTTTTCTACAACAATTTGCTTTTGTTTATTAGTAACAGAGATTAGCACTTTAGGCTCCCCATTTCAGACACCTGCTTAGTTTGGGAATAAAGTGATCACTTAATGCGCAGGATTTTCACATATGAAGTTGAACTGAGTCTAGCAGTCAAAGGCCAGATAGTAATTGTTCTTTATATGTGATCTCTTAAAAAGATTTGTAAATATTTTTTAGCACATGAAAGGCTGACCTTAAATGCCTCATTTCTTAGACCCTAATCCAGAAAAGCACCTACCTACAATTCTGTGCAATTTTAATCATGTGGGTCATCATATAGTAAAACTTTGATAGGATATTCTTGTCCTTATATTCTAGCTGTACTTATGCACTTTTCTGGATCACATCCCAGCAATAAGAGGCTCTCTGATTTCATTCAGCTCTGATGAGTACACTCCATGCTGAAATGGTTGATGATGAGAAAGGATATGTGAATAGGAATTTTATTTAAATGCTTTTTCCCCATCTTAATGTTGTTGAACTGCTAAGAAATCTTATCTTTCAGCATTTGATGGGGTTATTTGGTTGGTAGCTAAATGCCATGGTTTTTAGTGCTACAGACTATTCCTATATAAATAACTCCCAAAACCATCAAATCCAAACACGCGCGTTAGCGTAGTATAACGAAAGCTTGAACTGCAGGCACATAATGCTGCTGAAAATATGTGGACTAAACACATAGCTGCTAAGAGTTTTCAATTTCCTTTTTTGTTGTTGCACTCGGGTTCAATAGTCAGACTGGATGAGATCACACCAAGTGGCATGACTGATTACCAATTAGCCAAGCACACTGACGGTAGCTGTTGGTGGCAGCTACTGAGATACAGTACTATGTGTCAAAGAGATAAGGAGATGCAGGAAATTAAGTTGACCTTGAGATTTCATTACATTTAAAGTCACCTAATGACACTTGATATTTTTAAATCCTGGTTACATTCACCTCACCAACTCCATTCCATCTGGTAATTATATATATAAAAAAAAGTTTCAGAACTTGTGCATTGTTTTTTTTTTCCAGGGGAATACTTCACTATAAAAAGCATATGAGAACAGTCTGGAGGGAAGCAAGTGGTAAAACTAGTCCCTGCTATTTTCAAGGGTGACAGAGGGACTATTTTATTACTTTAAAGCACACATTGTATAATTTTGAGGTTATTTCTTAAGTCCCTTGTGGGAATGCAGTTATTCAGCAGTTCTGTTAACCTTCTCCAAAAGCATGGAAGTGAAAAGGTGGAAAATAAAGCCATCAACAAAATAAAAGCAGAGGATGGACATAAAAAGGCAAGTAAGAATGCAGATTAAATCTCTCAGTGTTTGTTTTTGTTGGATTTCATAAAATTACATCTTCATACACAGGAAAGTTTCTGTGAAATTTTGATTCAGATATTGCACAAAGGCAAAGGTTTGCTTAAATTATTTTATTCTTAACATATCTCTAGAAAAGAAACAAAGATAAGGCCTTTTGACAGGCTTCTCTACATCTATTTGTGAATGTGTGCTTGAATATCTGTGTGCACCCATGAGTAGATAGTTAATATTTCTGGTAAACTTAGAGACACAGCTTTTAAGCTTTTGCCCAAGAATTTTGCCTAGTTGTACATAAGGAATTATGCATAGCTCTGGTGATAATTAAAATCTGATTACACAAATATCCCAATCCTTCATTTTCTGTTCACCATCAAAATCAATGTACACTTTTCCTGACTATACAGGTAAAATATAATTCTGAATGGACTAATGTGACAATTTCTACATTTTTATTTGGCTGAGATGAATAATATTAATATGTTTATCTAGCTTTAAACTTAATTTGAATCATCTACAAAAGCCTGCACTTATCTTTTCCAGTGAGCCTTGCCTACTTTTTCTATAAGTTAGAAGACAAAGCTATAAGTTGTGTTTTCAACATACATTAGATAACATTAAAGCATGAAGTTTTCAGAAAGAACATGCTCCATATATTTTTGTTGATTAATTGGCAAATTCTTGACAATATATATAAGAAGAAATTTATAACAAGAAAACTGTATATCTTGAACTGCCTACAGAAATTTCTGGTGGCTCTAGTAACCAAGACCTACTACAGTAGTGTTTGAAATATTCTTGTCCAAATTGGTATTAATTATGGTTGACAACAATGTATTTTCTAAGTTTCACTTAGCTGAAATATTTAATGATGCATATAACCAACTCCTTGTATTTATTAGGAAAACCTGCCTCCAAACTGACCATCTCAATTTGTTTTCCTTGATACTTCAGCTTTGATTAGAATTGCTTTCCACTGGTTAAAAGTTCATTTGTAATATTAATGTTGGGAGACTTCCCTGGCTATTCATCTACACCATTGCATGCAGCATGAGCAACAAACAGGAGCTGGAAGTCATGGTGCAGCAGGAAAACTACGACATAATTGGCATCACAGAAATATGGTGGGAAGACCCACACAACTGCAGTGCTTCAATGGATGGCAAAAAAACTCTTCAGAAGAGGTAGACCAGGATGGGAGCATTTTGATCTCCTAGAATTTAATGATGGTGATGTTAGGGTTGAGTGTTTACTAGTGAGGATTGGAAGAAAGGCCAACAAGGAATATGTCATGAGAATCTCTTAGAAACCACCCAGCCAGGATGAAGAGGTGGATGAAATATTCTGCAAGCAGCTAAGAGAAGTCTCACATGGCTTTTGTTCTCATGAGGGACTTCAAATTACCAGATGTCTGCTGGAAATACAACACAAGATAGAAGACAGTCTAGGAGGTTACTGGAGTGTGTGGAAGATACTTTCCTGACACAACTTCTGATGGACCCAAAAAGGGTCATGTTGGACCTGTTGTTTGTGAGCAGAGAAGGACTTTAGGGTGATGTGATTGTCAGAGGTCTTCTTGGGCACAGCCATCACGAAATAATAGAGTTTGCAATTCTTGGAGAAGTAAGGAGTGGGATCAGCAGAGCTTGGCCTTCTGGAGGGCAGACTTTGGCCTTCTTAGGAGCCTGGCTGACAAAGTCCCTTGGGAGGCAATCCTGAAGGAGAAAGAAATCCAGGAAGGCTGGATGTGCTTTAAGAGGGAAATCCTAAAAGTACAGGAGCAGGCTGCTGACACCTGCCATAAATTTTGGAGGTGAGGAAGAAGACCACCCTGGCTTAACAGAGAGCTTTGAGTGGAAGTCATGGAAGAAAGAGAGTTTATGACCTTTAGAAGAAGGGGCAGGCCATTCAGGAAGACTACAAGGATGTCATGAGGTTATGCAGGAGGAAAACTTGAAGGGCTGAAGCCCAACTAAAACTTAATCTGGCTACTGCCATAGAAGATAATATAAAATGTTTCTATAAACACATCAGCAACAAAAAAGAGGCTGTGGAGAATTTCCATCCTTTAATGGATGCGAGGGGGAATATAGTAACAATATAGATTGGAGCAGATCAACTTGAGTGAGGTCACATGGCACGTGCAAGACAACCAATGGATCAGGCTCAGCCAGCAGGGGTTTAGGAAAGGCTTGACCAAGCTGATTGCCTTCTATGACAGGCTGACCAGTTTAGGGGGTGAGGAAAAGCCTGTGGATGGTAACTCCTGGGATTTTAGCAAAGCCTTTGACACAATTTCGCACAGGATTCTCTTGGGGCAACTGGTTGCTCATGGTGTGGAAGGTGTTTGCAGAGTAAAAATTGCCTGGATGGCTGGCCCAGAAAGCGGTGGTGAATGGAGTTAAATTCCATTGGCGGACAGTTACTAGTGGCGTTCCCTGGGGCTCAGTGTTGGGGCCAGTTCTGTTTAATCTTTATCAGTGATCTCAATGAGGAAATTGAGTGCACCGTCAGTACTTTCAAAATCACACAAAGTTGGGCAGGATTGTTGAGCTGATGGAGGGTAGCAAGGCTCTACAGAGGGATCTGGCAGAGTGGATAAACTGGGCACGGCCAGCTGTATGAGGTTCAACAAGGCAAAGTGCTGGGTCCTGCATTTCAGTCACAACAAACCCATGCAGGCTGGGGCAGAGTGTTAGGCAAGGTGCCCAGCAGAAAAGGACAGGAGGGTGTTGGTCAACAGCCAGCTGATCATGAAGGAGATGTGTGCCCAGGTGACCGAAGGCCAATGTCATCCTGGCTTTTATCAAAAGTAGTGTGGCAAGCAGGACTACAGCAGTGATTGTCCCCCTGCACCTGCCACTTGTGAGGTGCAGGGGGACAATCACTTGAGTACTGTGTCCAGTCCTGGGTGCCTCACCACAAGTACATTGAGGAGCTGAAGTGGATCCAGAGAAAGGCAGCAAAGCTGGTCAAGAGTCGAGAGAACAATTCTAATGAGAAGCAGCTAAGGGAGCTGGGGTTGTTTAGCCTGGGGAAAAGGAGGCTCAGGGGGACCTCATTGCTATCTACGGCTACATGAAAAAAGGTTGTAGTGACAGGAGGCTGGTCTCTTCTCCTGGGTAACAAGTGATAGGACAAGATGAAATGGCTTCTGCTTGTGCCAGAGGAGGTTTAGTTTGGTTACTGGGAAAAAATCCTTTATGGAAAAGGTTCTCAAGCATTTGAAAGGGCTGCCTCAGGGAAATGGTTGAATCATCATCCCTGGAGGTATTAAAAGTTTTATTGATGTTGTGCTTAAGGACATAATCTAGTGGTGGACTTGGCAGTACTAGGTTAAGAGTTAGACCCAATTTAACCCTTTTCCAAACTAAATGGTTCTCATTCTATGATTCTTTTCTGTGAAAGTGCAAACATATGTGTATGTATTTATAAGACAGAGAGAACTCGAACATAAAATAAATCAAGGCCCTAAAATGTCAAAGAAAATTCACTAAGGCTTTTCCATTTGCTTTTAAAGATGCCTTTTTATATTTCTGTAGTTTGTAATAAATTGAGAATTACAGTATTTCAGAAGCTTGGATATCAGTACTTTCAAAAATGTTAGAGTCCCATAAATGGCTTCAAATTGAGATCCCAAACTTTTGGAAAGCTTAGAGCAAAGGTATGTTACAGGAAATGTTTTTCTTTAAGAGAAGTAGAAGAGATTTTTTTTTTTTTCCCCCTGAAGAATCAATCAGTCATTTATCACTTCCTAAATCTGGGTTTTGGAATAGGAAAAAAGATTGAGACAGGTCTTTCAATAATGTAAGTGTAGTTTACAGTCAAAACACAACTAAAAAGACATTTTTCATGAGTAAGCCTGCTACCAACAACAAATGAAGTCTTCAATGGTGTACTACATAGAAAGAAAAGAGCAAGAAAGGGCTGGTGACGTGGCCTGTGAACAAGGAAGGGCAATTTTTCTAGGATCTGGTGTGAAACTTAGAACACACAATATCAGAATTGGCACAAAGTTATCACTTAGATGTTTTTGGACCGGTTTAAAAGCAGAGCCTTCTACGAGTTCCTTCATGTCTCTAAGTATATGAGGCCTAGAAAGAGCTTTTCTGTTACTTGGTGTCAGTGTATAAAAATCCATTTTCTTTGCCATTTTGGCATTATATACAAAAAGTGTTGTGCCTGCCCAGTACATACCAGGAAGGACAGGCTGACCTAGGATTTGTTATGAATTTTTCCCCAATCCCAAGTTTCTGTTCATTGTCTTTTATTTTATTGCTACCTGACATTCTTACTCAATTAATAACTATCAATTAAAAAGTAGAACCCACTAATGGTAATATCAGCAAAACAAAAAATGCTGCAGCACTGGAGAGACTGTGCCAACATATAAATCTAACAAACTGAGAAAGAAAATAATTACAAATGTGTGAACTAGCCTGTAGTAATATAGATACATAGATATAGATGACAGAAGCCTGTATTAATATAGATGCATAGATATAGATGATAGAGATAAAGATAGCAGTCATTCAGAGCTTGTTGTTTTTTTAAAAATCACAGGGCAGATTGATTTGATAGTTTGCAGAGTCACTTAATTATTGGCTTATTAGTTCTGGAAGTTGTACTGATTCAGAGAAGGATTTACAGGCACCTAAGATGTAATGGAACAGATGGAAATTTGTCATCCCAAACCTCCTCTGGAAGCTGGTTCACTTTTATCACTGGCCAGATTAGTATAGCTACATGTTTTGATAGAATTACTTTTATAACTAGAGAAAAATAAGCAAGGTATATAACTGTAGTGTGTAGGGTTTTTTTGTTTGTTTGTTGGTGCTTTTTTTTTTTTTTATATTGGCAAGTGGAGATGTTTCTAAAATATAAAAACAGAAAAATAAATGCACTCTCAGTTCTTTCTCTCAAATGTTCAGCATACAACTCATCTTGAGAAACACTAAATGTCAATCACGGTTCACTTATGTTGCTCACTCCTTTTCCCCACTATGTAATATATTTGGTATGTTATGAATACTTATAGGGTCTACTCACCTGTCTACATTTACATACTGTCAGTATTCACATGGTAACATGGGTCATGGTACAACACTTGCGTAGACCGAGAATAGGTTTCGGAGGGTTGCAAGAATGCCATGTGAGTGAAGGTAAGTTATGGGTTGTATAGAGTGAGTGCTTTCTCACAAGCAAATGTGACAGGTCTACAAAGCTGGGATTCAAATTCTTGTCACTGCTTTCACTGGTGTTGTAACTTAGACCCCAGCTTAGATTTGCACTAAACCAGAAGTGGCTAAATACAGCTTTGAGTGCTCATGCTGACTAGCTCCCCAAAGTCCACTCAGTAGTTGCCTAACCCTGAAAGTTCAACATTCACTGGCCTAGAGAGAAAGAGGGATTGTGACCTCAGAATTATAGTTTGGTTCTAGAACTCACTGCAGGAAATAGTGGGATCAACAAGAGAAACAGCTACTGTGGGAGAGATGCTGAAAGTCTTACCTCACAGCACCTTACAGTCCCACGAGTAAGGCAGTGTTGAAAAATACACCAATATCAGTACACCACTCACTGGTTTAATTTACCCCATCTCTATGTTTCTTCTGTTCACTCAGTATGAAAGAGTTGGTGGAGGTTGTTGCTTAACACCCAGGTTTTCTCTTTTAGTGTAGAGGGATGTGACTAATCTGGGTTTACAGCTTTTGCAAGGAGACAGGAAATCTAAGAGGCTAAAGGCATTCCTAGATGCAGTTTATGGATCTAGCCCTTAGCGATTTTTCACTCTGAAGGTTGTATAACTACTCTGTCAGAACCAGAAGGCAATAAGAAGGTCTAAAATCTACTTTTAAGGTTTCCAGTTAATAAAACATAAATGGCAATAGTTTGAAGTCTGCCCTCCCCCAACCTTAAAAACATATAAGTGAATTATAGTAATTGGGCACTTAAATGTATGCAAAGATTCCTGGACTGAAACATGAAATAAAACAAAGGATTTAAGCAAAAGTACTTTTATTAGTAGTAAAGGGAAATGTGATATCTAAGAACTGTCAGATGAGAAAGTTTGATACAAAATGTTTTTTATAAGTTAAATCAGTAAGGAACTGCCTGGAAAGAACTGCAAAATGATTTCACAATTTTCAATGCCCTTGGCCATGAAGGAGTGATGAAATCTGATGAAACAGAAAGAACTGAACAAGGGGTAAATAAGTCTAACTATACACACACAGGCAGGAACTACAAATTAACTATTGCTTCAGAAGAAAAAAAAATAAGGAATTAACATCAGACATCTCTCTGAAAACATCAAGTCAAGCACCCAGTATCAAGTAAAAATGTGAAACAGGATATTTGGATGATTAAGAAAGAAACTGTAAACAAAATAGAAAACATATATATATATATATCACTGTATAAATACACTGTATCGCTATATCACTGTATAAATACATCATACACTCTTATGTTGAATAATTCATGCAGCCCTGGTCATTCTACTTCAGGAGAAAGAAGGGCAAGACAGAGAGAGAAGATTGACAGAAGAAAGAAGTAAATTCACAGAATATAGGACAAATTCAGACTACCCATTATAGTGCACCATCCTGATTTGGGAAGCATTTGAACTGTACATATTGGATATAGAGCCCTGAAGATGTCTGGAAGTCAACAGCTGAAGGTATCCCTAATCTGTAGGGATCCGTGGAGGCCTTATAACAGGACTGTACACCTACCAAGGCACACAGCCAGGTACACACAGACATGGCTATGTGGGCTTGTGGCTTGAGTCGGTGCAGCTATTCCTACTTTAAGCACAACCAAGTGTGTTCTTGAAAAAGCTGACACACAATATCAGGGAAGGATTGTGAGAAGTATAGGCAAGGTTAGAAATTAATATATAGGCAAAAAAACACATGCTGTCCTACAGTTTCAGGATACATTGTAATAGTTCGGGTTTTTTTCAATCTTTTTCCTGTAACACCTTGTGGCTACTGAGGTAGCTGGTATTAAATCCCTTCCCAAATCATGCATCCAGTTCAGTGTCTGAACCCAGAAGGTAGGTCAAATTGCATTTCCTAGAGGTCATGCCCCATTTCCCAGTGGAATTTTTTTTTTATTATTTTTTTGGTAGCAGAGGGTGGTAAGGTGCCACATAGCTGAATCCTCTCTCAGCACCAAAAGGTAGGTATGAATAAACTCCATATCTGCTATCATGCCAGAAGCATGGCAAAATTATGCAAAATATGGAGCTTGGCTAAATAAAATTAGTAGAAGTATTACCGGTGTTTTGATATTGCTTTATGTTGTGTCTCTTATTGCAAAAATTTGTATGCAACTGACTTAATGGAGTCCTTTCAAAAATGTAAAAATGATATGTAAAAATTCTGTGTTATGGGGCGATACTATGACACTACTTTGCAATCCCATTTTTTTAATGAGAGGTGGATTGTTATAAAACTTTGAGCTACATTTAATTGAAGAATAATTTAGGCAGGGAAGATTTTGGTAAATTGACACCATGGCTATAGGATTTAAATCCAGTATTATTTCAATAACAGTGGAGAGAAATTACTGAGGTGGGAATCATTCTCCAAGCACTGCTGAGCATTGAGTTTACTCTCTATAACTCACATGTTCTTCAGTAGCTGAAGTTTTTACATTGACAGAGAAGGTCTTGTAAACATCATTGCTAAAATGGTACCCTGAGATGACAAAAGCTTAATTAACTTACGCAAAGTCCAAATTGAAGAAAATTAAAAGAAAGTGCTTGGCCATTGCTGGCATTTGAGAACCCAGTAAGCCACCATTTACCAAAATCTTCAAGCAAATGATGGAAAAATACAACCAGTTAAGGATTTTTGGTAATGTTTCAGCTATGACTTTCAGTTGCCTCCTCCTCACTCAGACAAATAATTTGAATCTTATCCAGAGTCACCAAGATATTCTTAAATGAGGCCGTTGTCTCCATGAGACAATACTTAAATCTTTCCACTGCTAGAAGAAGCTAAAAATGGGCGTCATATTGATCAGGTGTCACAACAACCAACTTGATATCACTCTGGTGTACATTCAAGATGAATGACTCATGAAAAGCTGTGTTACCCTGAAGGAGAAGAAAAATTTACCCAGTTCTGTCCTCTAAAACTTACCAAAAAAATATAATGCACAAGTACTTATAATAGCCTAAACATCAATACTTTGCAGTCAGAAGTACCAAGTGAAAAGTGTCTATATATGCCAAGGCAATAGAATACTTCATTAACAGCAGTAGTCTCTCAACTGTCATACCAGTACATCTGCTAAGCTATAACTATGTTCAGAAACAGTTTCACTGGAGACAGAAAGATCTGAGCCTTTCCAGCATGCTTTCTGATAAACCTTTCCAGGCAAAATGGAAGAGCTTTGAGGAGGATTTAAGTGGAGACGTAGTCTGCAGCAAAAAAAGAGACTTCCTGCAAGTAGATCCAGTTAAAAATTCTTTAAGTAGTTGGCAAAATGCCTTTTCTCAGGGAGACATAGAAACTGGCTTTGCTCTTTGCAGACTAATCATTAGACATGTCTGATAACAGAAGCAGAGGAGAAGGAAGTGAGGAAGAGATTAGACTGGCCATTTTTCAGCTTTCTTACTCCTGAAGAATTCTTACCTTGGAAATCAGGGTATTTTCAAATTTTTGACAGACCGAACATGGCAATTTTCCTGTTTCCTTCTAAAAATACCAATTTTCTAAAAAAAACCAACAGAAAAAACAGTCCTACATAATTAAAATAATTCCCAATTTTATCAGAAATTTCATGAAAACTTACAAAATGTATTTTTTTTCACAATGAGCAAAATCCCCCTTATATTCTTCTGTAATACTGAAATTATTATTTTCAGCATTAAAAAAAACCAAAAAAACCAAACTGTTAAAATATTCTTCTTTCCTGTTTCCATTTCACTGTGAGTGGTATAATTTCTGCTTCTTTCTGTTCTAGAATGAAAGGACATTTTAAAATGTCTCAGATTGGCTGGAGTATTTTAATTTTGCTGAGTATTTCTCAACAAGACCTATTTGTAAGCAGAGGCAAAGACTCACATAGATTCATCTGCAGGAGTATGACTAACAGAATGCTCTCTGCCTCTTGCTACCACGAGCAGTATCAGTAGGAGTAAATCTGTATCATCCCAGCTTAAACTTCTTCCCCAGCAGGATCTTTGGAAAAGTCTATTTAGCTGCTTCTCCTTCTCCTTTGCTCTTCCATATACATATTTCATGTATAAGAGGGGAGCTAGAAAGAAGATGGGGAAGCAGGGTTATGTTAGTGTGAGGAGCTTCCAGGGCAGGCTTCCGGGGCAGTTTTGCCGGCTCTTCTCTCCCTAGCAGCATCGCCATGTCCTGCTTCGCCATCCTCCTGAAATCATCATGCTCTTCAGATGTGGTCTTTCATTCTTGTCATTAGTCATAATCCTCAGTTTGTCAGATGTGTGTTCTGGCCTCTCCCATACACCTCTGTTTACTCTTCCTCCTGTTGCCAGTCTGTTCCTCCCTTCTTCTCCATTCCTTTCCATGCTTCTTTTCTACATTTCCATTCTCTAATCCCAACTACAGTCCTTAGGGGCTTTAAAAAAATGCCTCATAGCGTTCACTGTGCCTCCAAACCAATCTCATGATCTTATGGTTATAACTCTTGTTTTGCTTCCCCTTTCTGCTTCCTTTGTCTCCTGCCATTATGCCATTTCTATTCAGGCTGTCATCTCTTCTGGAAAGGGATTTTTCTTGTTCTTTGTTTTGCAAAGCACCTGGCATGTTTTTGATTCTGTCAAACAAATAATAACAACAGATATGAAATTTGCAGTGCAGCAGAATCCTGATATCAGGAAGTAATAGAGGCAAATTACACTATCATTTTCATTGCCATGTATACACTACTATTTGACAAAAAATCTCATTGACTGGGTAGGTAAACATCAATAAACTCAAAAATTCCCAAGCAAACACCTCAAACATGAAGGAAATGTCGTTGTGTTTCACGTTGGATCTCAATGAGCCACAGGGTTATACTTGACAATTTCAGTATTGGAAATAAAGGAAATAAATGAATGAGGTGCAGTTTTTCAGATGGGGATTAGGGTATAAAATTAAGTGCTGGCAGAAGATGTAAATAACTGTTTAAAACAGAGAAGCAGGACAAGGGTGGAATGGGTATGTTCAAGTTAACTCTGCTTAATTAAAAAATCATACACAAGGTAGATAGATTGTAGCATGTAAGCTAATGTAAGCTATTGGGCTAAGATCCCTCAGCCCAATATTATCAGAAACTCTTAGTATGGCTGAAGAATCTTATAAAACATTTTAACTGACTCATCTCAGTCATTATATGATATTAGACACCTGAAGACAATGTTTATGTTACTTGTGCTCCTAAAAAAGCCCCAACAAAACAAACCCAGAGGTTAAAAAGGAAAGGGAAAGAATAAGATGTGGATTTTACTGTACATTCAGTGACAGACTAGTCATATGAAATCTCTAAACAATACAGCTTTAACACTAATGGATGTAGGCCAGGACTGAATGGAAATTATTTTACATATGGCTAGAAATCTCTTAACTAAATTATTTGAAAATTCCTGGGAGAAAAGCAATTTGTTATAGACATTGAGACAAGCCAATGTAACACTAATACTAAAGAAAAACCAGCAGAGGAATGTCCCTTGCTATACCAACCAATATTCTTATAGCTGATTCCAAAGTATTATCTGTCATTCCAGCACATGGGTTAGATTATTTAACAGTGTGGATCAAAGGGAAGAGACTCATTCAAGAGGAGACTAGTATTAACACATCATTGAATACCACACATCTCTGTCACCAAACTGGAAAAAATGGGAGCAAGATGTTTTATGATAAACTGAGAAGAGGATCTGATATTATTAATAGCCATAATATCTGAGGCTTAACAAACAAAAAGAAGAGCTAGAGAAAGCAATCTGATGGAGGCACAGAAAGTTTTCTTCTGTCTCTAGTAAATTGTCCTAGGGACTAATTTTACATGAAGGGAAGGTATTAACTAAGCTAAATCTCATTTCCATTAGGTTTTTTTGCACCTGCCCTTTGAAGCCCTAGTAATGCATGGAATGCATGAGAAAAGAATTAATCAAAAAGGCACTCTGAGGAGAAATCTTTTCAAAAAGGAAGAACGTTTTTACTCTGATAGGCCTTTTTAGTATTTTGAAGACAAGTAAGCCTTTGAATTAGTAAAAATGATTGACATGTGAATTTATTCAAAGCTAAAGGTAAATGGTAGTCAAAAATGGCACTTTGATGCATAGGTATTTAAAACCTCAAGTTATATTTGTACTGGCTCTCTCTCTCCTGATATTTTTTGGTTAGCACCAGAATGAAGGTCTCCAGATCAAGAGATTCATGAAATAGGGTACAGGGCCACCCTGGACTTGGCACAGCTTTACTCTGGGCTGCCACTAGTTCTCACCACCCAAGTACCAGTCTCACCAGACCAGAGCCCAGGTGCAAGCTAGCAAGTATGAAACATCAACAAATGGGAGATGAGGATCCCTGTGCAACACATGGCAAATCAATGAGATAATTTCCTTGCATCTCTATGACCCAGGTACTCATTATCATAATGGTTCATTTCTAGCTGCCATGCTGTCCGATATCATTCCAGATTTGAATTAGACACTCTATCTCTCTGGAAAGAGATGGAAACCCAAAATGGTTTGGAGAAACTGAAGGCCAGTCAAAGACAGTAGATAAAGCCTCTGAGGTAAGGATAGGGATTCAGTTCTTGGTTGCTACATCTGTATGGTTGGATTTAGTACTTATTTATCCAGTCTCTGGTACATGTCAGGGCCATATCTGAAATCAATAATGAGAGAAAACGTGCAAAAGTTACTACCCACACTGTAACTTCCACATAAAGGAAACCCCATGAGAACTAGCTCTCTGAGTGTCCTGGGTAAGCCATCATGTATCCCAACATTAAATCAGGATGTGTCAGGGATTCACAGCCCCTAACCTTCTCTGAAATTAGATCCCTAAATTCATCCTTTCAACAGGACATACATGTAAAGAAGGATCAAAGAGATCCTATGCACTTTATCTAATAGCTGAGCAGTGTCAGAATGACATGGCAAAGTGTGGTGCCTGCAGACCGAGATACTAGCTCTTCTGGGAAAAGAAGGCCACTCAATGTCTTCCAAGAAAAATCTCCATTTTACTCAGAACAGCAGTCTCCTCATTCCCACAGAAGTGTCATAAACAAGATTTTCAGAGGAAGAAGGAGGGGATTTCTGAAAAGGAAAGGTGCATCAGGAATGGAAGGGATTGTACAGTGCAGGAAGTAACTTCAGAGGTAATTTTGGACTAGGCTTACCCTAACCAACCTTTTCCCAGGCAAACAGCTCAAAGTGTCTGGTAACATATGAATACCAATATAAGAGTTTCTCGTTCTCCACACCAATGCTTTTTAGAGGTTGAAAATATCATGTTAGCCTTTTTTGTAATACCTTCCCACAGCCCAGTACTGTAGAGTCAGTCTATCTATGCCTTTCTCACCCAAGAGATAGTTAATATTTCCACAAGTTCCAGAAAAGTAGGCCATTCATCAAATCACAGAAAAATAAGGCGAGCCTTATCCATAAGGATGCCAGACAGGTATTACATGTCCATCCATCAGCATCATGAACCATGGATAAGCATGAGGGGAGTCAGTCTGTTGTCTTGTTCTGGCATTTATGCTAAAAGAGGAGAAAGAGTGAGCCCAGTAACAACTGGATGTCATCTCTGTGAGATATCTCCCTACTTGCAGCAAACACCTTCTACCAATTTACATCATATTCATCTGCTTACTAATGCTCACCGACCTTAGCTAACAAGGACTTCCGTCACCAAAAGGTGCTTTAAATTACAAACAATAGCAACAACACAATAAGGTCTGAGCACTGCCAAATATAATATACTGTCTTGCACAAGTATGCTGCAATGGTTCAATGACACATTTGCACATACATAAGTCTTTGCTAAGATATCTGGCTTCTGTTTCTGTGGTAGCCAAAGCAAAGGTCTCAACTTAGACCTGAAAATTCAACCTTAAATATCATGTAACCACTTCTGAAAGCATTATGATACATACATATATATATATATATATAATCTTAAATTTAAATAACTTGACAGCATCTGGTGTTAAAAAGGTAAATTCACCTTTGCACAATCCTATTACAAATATACATGTGTAAAAATGACATTAGTTACTTTAAAGACTTAGTTTATACAGATCTTTCTTCCCTTTTCAATACCTATTAAGATACTTTTCTATACTGAAAGCAGGTAATATTTCTAAGGTATATCTTCTTGCTTTTTCAGCAAATAATTCAGGAGCAGATGACACAGGTCAAGCATTAGTTTTCATGTGATTTTCAACAATCCAGCTATATTAATGTCATAAAACCCATAAGAAATGTTTATAAGAGTACAAATCAATGTGAAGAGACTTTCCCCCCATTCATTGCGAGGAGTGTAAAATCACAAAAGGTAACTCTTTTCTCCTGCTTCCCTGAGATAATCCCTTCAGCAGGTGGGTTTTTTTTCTGCCATTCAGCTTTCCCTTAGATTGCACTGCCAACAGAAAGATTTTGACATTATTTTAAATACACTCCATTAGCTTGTAACATTGGTGTTAACTGGGCAGTCCATGTAAGCCTGACATTCTGCTTTTCCATATTCAACAACTCCCGCCACTGTAAACACGCTTACTTTTCTTGTTTGTTTTGATTTGTTTTGACCAACACTAATGACTTCTGCACTTAAGAGTGGTCTCCCTGACTCGTAGTTTGTTGGTTGTAGACAGACGTTGCTTTTGTTGTTGCTGGGTAGTAAATATTCCTTCCTCACGATCATCTTCTACTTAGCCTGTGGGGAAGTATGGGTGCTGCTAGGTAAGAATTAATGACTGATGCCAGCTGGGGAGAAACTGGAGTATAGTGCTGCAAATAGCTTCCTACCTCATGGCTGGGAAAATATCCCTCAAAGGCAGCTCTGCACAAGAAAACAAACATGGACAACTGCAGAGGGAATTTGGTGTTGGGACACTCAAGTAACTACTGCAGGAAAGGTACTGTCTGGGAGTCACCCTGCTGTTAGGAAAGCAGCTTCTTGGGACAGGAGGCAGTTTGTGGCTGACTTGCAACAAAGAGCACACAGCCTAATTGGGATGCTTTTGCCAGCAAGTAGAAGGCATAAAAGAGGATCACCTCTTGCACAAATTTAGGTAATGTAGGCATTGAGACAATTATTTCTCTTGAAAAGAGCACTACAAAGAAGTGCCTGAAAGCTATTTTTTTTTCCTTCCCTGCCCACATTCCTGCTATTGGCAGTGGATGAACTGAGGTGTAGGGGAGCTATGTAGTAAAGAGCAGCCTTTCCCTCCACAACAGCAATAAATCATTTCTCCACAGCACTAAGTGGTTAAGGCCCAGTAATATTAAAGGAGAATCCTCATTAGGAATAAATCTCAGTGTCTTGCTGGCCCAATTTCTTCGGGTAGGCATATTGGCCTGGATTTGAATCTAACCCTGTCTTTTTCTCCAGCAGCCCATGAGGGTAGAAATATTGTCTACTGGCAAAGGAGACACTGCTATTTTGTATAGATTAATATAAGGGATGACTTACGGGCTACTCCAGTAAACAAACCAGGAGAGAGATCTGGAATGAAATGGCCTGAGGGGAAGAGCTCTTCAACTCCTTCAATTTCTGAACAAAATCCTAATCACTCAAAAAATGTCATTTCTGAGTGGCCTTCAGGAGGTATCTGGGTGATTTTACTAAGTTTCTTCTAGGCAAATCAGATTTCTCATGCAATGTACCATGTGAAACATCAGGGGAATAACATATTTAATTTATGACTATGACTGAAAAGAACATGCTGGAGAGAACAAATCTGAGATTCCTGCACCTTCTTGCTGTTAAGCTACACATGTATTCTTGGCATAGGCTGTTTGTCCCTGAGAAAAGGAAATGGAAGCATTTTACAGCAGACATGTTAAAAATGGACATGCAGCCCTTCAGAACACCAGTGGAAGTTAGCATAGTAACACAGGGTGAACAACAGTCAAGAAATTGCCTGAGTAATGTTTCTACAGACATGAAATGAGAGGGATCAATGTGGATACATCTATCTATCTATCTATCTATCTATCTATCTATCTATCTATCTATCTATCTATCTATCTATCTATCTATCTATCTATCTATCTATCTATCTATCTATCTATCTATCTATCTATCTATCTATCTATCTATCTATCTATCTATCTATCTATCTATCTATCTATCTATCTATCTATCTATCTATCTATCTATCTATCTATCTATCTATCTATCTATCTATCTATCTATCTATCTATCTATCTATCTATCTATCTATCTATCTATCTATCTATCTATCTATCTATCTATCTATCTATCTATCTATCTATCTATCTATCTATCTATCTATCTATCTATCTATCTATCTATCTATCTATCTATCTATCTATCTATCTATCTATCTATCTATCTATCTATCTATCTATCTATCTATCTATCTATCTATCTATCTATCTATCTATCTATCTATCTATCTATCTATCTATCTATCTATCTATCTATCTATCTATCTATCTATCTATCTATCTATCTATCTATCTATCTATCTATCTATCTATCTATCTATCTATCTATCTATCTATCTATCTATCTATCTATCTATCTATCTATCTATCTATCTATCTATCTATCTATCTATCTATCTGCCATTCAGTTTAGCCTCTTGCAAGCCAGGTTTGAATGTTCGAGTAAAAGTAATGGATAATTTTTCTTCTCAATGAGACAGTATCTTTGGATCAGAAAGTTTGTTCCTTAATGTGAATTCATGGTTTTCTTCATAATTCTAATGAAGTAATCACAGAATCACAGAATCACAGAATGGGTCAGGTTGGAAGGGACCACACCGGGTCATCTGGTCCAACCTCACTGCTCAAGCAGGGTCATCCTAGAGCACACAGAACAGGATTGCATCCAGATGGTTCTTGAGTATCTCTAGTGAGGGAGACTCTACATCTCTGAGCAACATAATAGCAAGATAATTTCCATTGCACTTGATCGATCCTATGGACTCTCATCATTCCTTCTGTTTTGTTTTGGCACAAAAGAGGAAGGCTTTAGTTATGGACTTGGGGCTATAATGTCTCCAGTTTATAAACGATTTGACATACTCAGAGTCATGGAACTCTAACACCAGTAGCACACGTACATCTTTGGGCATAGCTATGGCTCAAAGCATTGTGTGTGTTTTTCAGTGTTAGCCATGTTGTGATTCATCAGATGACCTCTAAGTTGTAGTTTATAATTATTAATTATTATTAGCAGCACAGTTCTACAATTGGTTATTTGGTTCAATTAAACACAGAAGCCTTGGTCCATGGATGAATAGATTTTCTATTCCTGATTTAGCTCTTCTGGCACCAGGCATTATGTCTTGTTTTGTCCAAGATTCATTTGGCTGGCTACACAAGTTTCGCCTGGCTGTATCACATCTTTTTTCATAGTCTATCAAGACATCAGTTATTTTTTAACTTGTGGTTCTTTTTTGGTCACTCTAATTAGACATTAATTTCACCCAATTTGTATGGTATAAGTGCTGAAATCTGCTATCATTATACAAGACTTAAAGAGAGCTACTCTAAAATCATCTGAGAGTAAATACCATCATAGTTCATGTCTTATTTTCAGGCTTTTATTGTAAAATTCTCCTTTCATGTCTCGATTTCAAGTCTGCTTGAATGAGTTGTGTATTACCAGTTGCTTTCCCATCTGTCTCAATTTAGTCTCTTTGACAAATTCCAATCTGGCCTGAGGAAAAATCAGAGTACTGAAACCACTCCACATTACATTATTAGGTATATTATATTAAGTGTCTCTTTACTTAAAAAATCTTCATACTCCTTAACTCGCCTGCCAGCAATGTCTTGTGGAGCCCTACAACTTAGATACTGTGAATGACTTCACGGCTCTCTTTCCACTCCCTCCCATCTTCTGACTTCTCACCACATACCAAAGCGAGGGTTTTCATCCAAAATTTCTAACCTTTCATAATCTTGTTGGATGCAACCTACAGGGTGTACACATGACTCCTTTCACTTTCAAGCTGCCTAACCCTTACCCACCTTGAAAGTGCTCTGAGAATTTCATGGATATTATAGACACGCAAATTTTATCCCTTAGCCTTTCCCAACAGATTTGGCTCTAAATGCATGTGTCAATTATTGTAACTTAAAGTCTCAAAAAAACAAATCCAGAGGAAAAACTCTCACAAAAGTAGCTTGCATTCTGCCACTACTCTTTCATCAGGATATTGCAGATTTTATGCCTATTTTTAGGCCGTTTTATGCCTAAGGTTTAATCCTTTATATTTTTCAAATCCCTATATTGAATGTGTTATAAAAACGGGGAGCCCTGTTATACGTTGGGTTCCACAGGCCATTTGTTGGATGAGGATTTTCTTTCTTTTTTTTTTTTCCCCCTAAACTGTTGTATTCCCTCCTCAATTCATTTTTGCAGGAACTTTAATTGCAGAACTGCCTATTTCCAAGTAAATAGAGGGCTGCACTATGCAAACAGTAAAGATCTCTGTTTAAAAGCAATTGTTGGCAACATTTGAAACCCTTAAGGGAATATGAGAAAACATATAGGCCACAGCCGAGGATATCTTGTTTTACTAGAAATTTGTTTTAGACTAAGTAGTCTTTTTTTTGAGTAGTCTTGCACATTAAAAATCTACCATATGCAGGTCCATTACAAGTTAGTGGGGAAAAAAATTCACCAGTTTCCATATATCACTTAATTGATCAGAAGTACAATCCTAACAGATCCTGAAGATGGAGAAAACTTGTTGTGATGTTTGCTCAGCAAATCATAGCACCAACTCTCTGAATACCCCTGCAGCACCTGCTGCCAGAATGGCTCTTGGGCAAGAACTTGTATTGTGCTTTTCTAAAACAGCACTTGTCATTCTGTACGGGATCTGTTCTCTTCCACGAAAATCTCAAATATCACTTGTTTAAAATAAAACAAATAAGAGAAACAGCCCAACCAACAAACAAAACATACCAAATACCAAATGCATATCATGAGCACATCAGTTTTAAACCACATGCAGGGAGGCAATGAATTAAGGATGTTTTAGTTCTAACATGTCACAAACATACTTTTAAAAGGTGAAATGACCATTTTTTGGCTGAATTTCCCTTCACTCCTTTCACACAACCAGTGGACTACTTCATGCCATTACTGGGCAACAGAATGCTGGCTGAACCTGCCCTTGTGGAAATGTGTCTCTGTATTGCCTGGCATTATGGCTGTAGTGACACGATCACCCTCCCAGCAGAAACCCAAAAGTCACAGAATTTAAATCATTCCCAAAATTGCTATATATGAATTACTTAGAAAGTTAAGGACAAATTATTATTTTTTTTTTATTTCAACTACTAACCAATAAATGTAAAAAAATACCAACAACAAAACAAAAATAAACCCCGTTCATCCCCCACATTAAAGCAATAGTTTTTGTAACATTCAAAACAGTGGAAACTATTCATAGTATATTACTATTAGTGGAGAAAAGCAAATTTAATTTAAAATCACTTTTTCAAACTCCCTCAGTGGATGCCAGATAATTCAAGCTTAAACAAATATAAAAAAACCTCATTTTAAATTGAAAATAATACAGACAGAGCTCAATTATTGAGATATTAAGGGCAACATTCAATTTGAGATACATTTAAGCATCTTTGCCTCCTGGAGATTTTACATGACAAGGCTTTAGATAAACACGGTTTTGCAAACAGCAACTATCATATCTGATCACATAACCTCTGACTAAAGCAGTATGTCAGCAAATATTTCTGATTATTTAAAATATTAAATAACTGTAATTTACTAGGCAGGTCTTCCTCAGAACAATCACAAAAATTTTCAAGAATTGATATCCACATACAAAAAGCATTTAGATGGCCTGTTACAAGTCTCTGAATAATAATAATAATAAAAAATCACCTCTCTCTGTAATAAAGCCCAGTTTAAATACATTCTGGGATGTACCAGTGGTGGAGGAGCTGCCTTTCCATGATACTCGGCTTACGAGGAAAACTGTAGCAGCCAAGGACAGATAGGGTAGGAATCACTTTACCTAACTTTAGCTATATAGATATTAGACGCCTAATTTAAGCTAATCATCTGGCTTCCCTCTACATCTAATGGAGATAAGCATTCCCAGAGGGAGATTCATCCTGCTTTTTTTTAGGCATCTCTCTTCTAGATGCTTGCAGATGAATAAAGTTAAAAAAGATCAGTCCCACTGACAGCCTGATAATCTGTCATTAGCAATGCACAATGTCCAAATTCTTTGAAATAAAGCCAGAACTGAATTTTTTTTTCATCATTTAGCCTTTCATTCTCCCTGTGACCCAACTTTTTCTTCAGTTCCTCCCATGAACATCAACTTTCTCTGGCACTTTTTTTTCTTACCCTGGACTGTGTTTTCTCAAACCTGGGGAACTGCAACCAATGTCAATATTTTGCTGCTCTACCAGTTACAAATCCATTTACATGCATGTGCTCTAAATTGCAGTAATGATCTGAAAATGTAGATAAGTTATCTGATTGATTGTGGTTGATCGCGATTGTGCTTTCTGGGTCTACTCTACCACTTTCAAATGTGTAAAAATCTGTGGCAACATTAAGGCAGTCAAGGTATATAGATGAATGCTAAAATATATTTACTATTCAAAGAAGATGGCTTAAATCAAACCAGGAAAATTAAGGAAGAAATACCATTAGGGCCCTCACTCGTACATGCGTGAGCCCAAGTCACCACACATGCTTCGAGGCCCCTGTGCTTCAGAATATTGAACAAGTCCTAAAGGTGAAGCCTGGCCTCAAATCTTTTGCATTTAGGGTTTGTAGGTTCTCAGCAATACCAGCATTGCTGCATCGCACCTTTGATGACCAAGCCCTTAGAAACAGTAGCCAAGATTTATAAGGAAGCAGGTGTCTGAACTTAGAGACTCCTAGATTCTTAGCTGGGTGCCTAAAGCAGCAACAACTGCCAAGCACCCTGCCCAGCTGCCCACAGATGCTCACCCCAGCAGTGAGGCACTTAGAATTTGTTATAACACAAAATGGATGTTTTTTAATTGTGTATTTTTTAATTGTGTTCTGATGGCTACTTGAAGTGCCTTGGCCGAGTGCTTGCGTGCATTAATTCCAATATTGGGCATGCAGTCTACTCTGCGTCTTACTCCTACAGATTTTTTAGAAAATTAATTTTAATAGTTAAAAAACCAGCTTGAGCTGCATAAGTGAAAATAACTCCGTTACTACTGAATGACAATCTAATACAAAATAAGAATAGTCACCTTTTTTTCTTACTCTGCCCAAATCCAGGCAATAAATTAGGCTTCTCAGCATGACTGTAAAGTGCTGTGAATTGTATAAACAATCATATATGGACACTGAAAAATAACCCTTATGCACATTGCATTATAGTTCAAAAAATATATTTACAGTCTATTACAAAGATTACAAATGGAAGTGTCTATGTATCGGGATTATGCTAGTTAAAAGCTTTTTACAGATTTTCTTCAACAAAGGTGGGTGGGGACAAAAAATTAGTATAACCAAACTGATTTTTCTAGTGAAACAAATAAATAAAATGACAAATATAACACTGTACAGTGATCTAAAAAGGGGGAAAAAAAAGGACGGGGGAAAATGATGCATTTAAGTTTTTGATAACTATCTTTGGTCCTAAATGTGGGAAAACACATTATGTAGCACTGAATATACATGTTTGTTTGTGATGCTCTGCAAGTAAAATAGAAAAATATAGTGCATTTTCAATGTATTCAGAGCTCACTACACATAAATGTGTGTACAAAACAAGACAGTATAAATAAAATTTACAAGTTTTACAAAGGAACATTTACAAGATTTTTCTTTTGTTTTTATTTTTTTTGTGTGGATGCCCACATTATCAAACCAGACCAATTTATGACTGATCCCTGGGATCTTTCTCTATCAAAATCAATAGAAGCAGCCCAATTCTCTTTGGAAGTACAGCATTTCATTGCTGGGGTAGTTCACAATTTTCAGATTTTTTTTAAAGCGTTTCTCTCTGGTTCATGTACATTCTTGCAATATCTGTACAGACTCTGTTCATTATTGCTTATGGTAATTAAATATTTTAATCAAACAAAATTTATATATAAGTAAATGGTGTAAAAAGATATTCCATTGAGCAACTACCTTTTCATCTCTGCTCCTGATGAATGACTGTTGTGTCTGTGTGACCACGCACACGCATGTTTGTTCAGAGCAGCAAAAGCTTGAAAAAAAATTGAAAATTTTGAACTGCCCCCTGTCTCATGCTCTACAGTTCTCATATAAAAGCTACGTCCTGTCCTTATTCTGACAGCTGGACTGCATACGGCTTAAACTCATAGAAAATATACACCAGCTATTTCTCTTAGATTTGCTAATGCAGAGTACTGAAAAAAAAAGTGATGTGCTCAGATTAAATGGTTTAGGTAACACTGGAGAACTGCACCCGTACTCTGAGACACTCCTACAATCACTTGTCCATTCAATGCTGTGTCTCAGCAGGTTTACAGTTGTAGATCTACATCTTAGAATATATCTCTGTTTAACTCTAGTCCATTAAAATCATCTTGCAAACAATTTGCTAAAAGTGCCTAGAACTACTTAGGGGTCATTATTGCTTTTCTTTTTCTTACTTTTTTTTTTTCTCTTTTATTTTCTTTTAAAAGATAGCATATGTATAACCTTAAAAAATTCTTTAAAAAATATCAGAGCTCTTGGCAACTTGCATTTTCCTGACTCCCTGCCAATTAGCTAGCCATGTCAATACGGTGTTGATTTAACTAAAGGAAATGGCACAAAGGGATACCAAAGTTCAGATAGATATACATTGCTTGGTCATGCTTCTTAAATCTCTAGGAACTCAAATAATCCTTCAGAGGTACCCAGTGTAGTAATGTGTCATTGAATTAGCACTAAAAAGGTCCAAAGATATAAACATCATATTAAAAGAAAGTCTTTATGAAGAATAAACACAAATGATTAAAAAAAGATTCAGAAATCACAGATTTAAGGAAAATATTTTGTTGAATTCAACAATAATATCATGATTTTATCTGACAAATATATTCTTTTTTAATTTTTTATGTACATTTAAAAAGTCTATTAGATAAAAAGGAGGTTAGAGAGCTCAAGGTGTTTGTATGTTTATTCAGGTAGTACTTTGTTTATTGTCACTGCTGTTTTCCTTGCCACCACTGGTGGATCCTAATTCCCTTTTCATAAATTCTGGTGGCACTTAGGAGTTCAAGTCTGTAGGTGCTTCTTGTAGCTCTTCTATTCACTGCAGGAAGGACCCAGGAAATCAAGTGTCTTCTAGCAGCACTTCATATATACTGAAGGCCAGTGCTGTTCTCTCAGTCTGTCACCTCCCTCATAAGGGAGAAATGTCTATCACACTTGGATGCCAGTGCCGTGTAAATGTAGCATTTGTGCTCTCATAGTCTGAATGCTGCTCATGATTTTCTTTTGATGACCAACCAACGTGATCCCTAAACTCATCACATCCCTGGGGAAGATAAATGCGTACATTGTTAATTTTTCAACTTAGACTGCTATTGTATGGTATTCAACTGTGAGTCAAAGCTACGCAGTGGTTTAGACTACAGGGCTCTGACACTGAAGATACACTGTAACCTCAGCTCAGTACTGGGAAGTCCATATAGGCACTGTTCAACAACGACGTGAACAGCAATGAGTGCAATTGCATGACAAGTGTCATGTAATTCCACTGTGTGGCTCTCCACATCTGAGAAGGAGGTCAGTATGTTTTACATTATGATAATCTTTTAGTGTAGCTTTTAAGGACACCCAAAGACAAAGACATGTCTCTTGTAAAATACTTTGGGTGGTTTTCAGGACAAAGTTATGTATAAATACAAGATTTTGGGGATAGTCTGTTTCCTAAAGAGATGCCTAGATGCCTTTGCATATTGACACATACCCATCATGCAAATGAATAAGGAGCAGCAGTTTCAACTCTGCTCCTACTAATGCTAGAAGCTTGTGGACTCTGATGACAGCTCCCAAGCTATAGGCTGAGACCCCTAGTGACACCAGGCAGATAAGAATAGGGTTGAAATCTTGAGAATATTGTGTTAGAAACTCGTTTAGAAACCCACTGCGCTCTAAGAGGAATTACATGTGTTTGGCAACCACCAGGACAAGAAAGTTGTTTGCAGGGTGCCAAGAAGACCTGTTTTAAGATGACACTACTGATACAGGCCATGTTTGCCTTCAGAAAATTGCTTTGCTTCTACAGACTTATCCTGATGCAAAGTCCTGTCTTGCAGGACACAGACAGCCCCCAGCCAATTAGAAGAAAATTCCACGTCTTCCCAGAACACATCTGGAAAAAGGTACCAATTAGGTGGTGGAGGCAAAGTTGTTATTTTCCTATACATGCATACTTTGGAAGGGGCCACATTCTCCTTCAAATTCTAGTCCCTTGGTGTTAGTTCAATTGGTCTGAAAAGCAGGGAAAAAAGTGATGCCACACAAGGTAGCAGGGTATTTCCCTTTCGTGAGGTGCTCTAATACAACATCATCAGCTGCTAATATGGCTGGTTTGACCCCAAGTACCATGTTTGTACTCAGAGTAAAGTTTTGGAATTGAACATTGTGTATTATTGTACCTAGAAATTCCCTAAATGCAAGTTAAACATGCCCAGTACTAACTTACTCAATAGTCATCCTGGCAACTGATTCAAGAGAGTTGTAGCCTGCTGCTGTGAAATTATCCTTATATCTTTCCATCTTAATAGCTTGTAACCATTCGCCTACGGAGCAGAAAGTGGTAAAATCGGGAGTGTTCTGGTCCAGAAGAGGGCTAATTGGTCTATGGAGAAGGAAAAAGGAAAGTAAGTTGCTTCCAAAGAGAGTAAAACATCAGGGAGTATTTAGCAAGGTGAGAGTCAAATAAGTTTTGGGTATTAAAAATGTCAAGAGTAGAAAGTAATAGGCCTTTATACACAGTTTAGATTATTCTGTGAATAGCTCTTGACTGCTCTGTAGCTCACAATATGTACTTCCTAAGCTTATTCACATACAAGATGAAAGGTCAGAGTGAGCAAAATCAGCCTAATGGACTACTGTTACCAACAGAAAATCAACCTTATTACCTAGCATGACAGCAGCTGTCTCTATGTTGCTGAGTAAAATAAAGATGCTATTCTTTTATGCATCTTAGAAAATATAGTAGTAGCTATTCCCATTTTTCAATTGGATGGGACAAAACAAAGACAAGGGAAGAGCAGAGACACAAAGTCTTAAGGTCATACAGCAAATCAGTCAGTAGAAGAATCAGGAGCAGAACATAGGCCAGTTGATTCCCTAGTACAGTGGTCTAGCTAGCAGATCAAAAGATTACCATGATTAAATAATTCACCTGAAATTTATGAAGAAGCCATTAAAAACTACATCATGAAATACAATGAGATGCAACCACTGAAAGGAGTTAAAGCCAGAAAATGGAAGATAAAAATCTAGAGTGTAGCATGTCAAGGTACATTGGCCAAGCATGAGTATTGTTAATTACTATTTCTACTGTAGCAGTTCCTAGGGCAAGGGATGCATCATATAAACATACAACAGGCAATGATCCTTGCCCTCCAGACTATGATTTTAAGAAACAAGGGAAACATAGACTAGTGGTGAGAATGTGGAAAGAATGATGAGCAGGCAGTAGTTTACTGAGAAATGTGTTAGTTCCGTGATATTTACTTTATTTTGGTTGTTTTCTTTTCCTAAGAAAGTCCTTTTTTGGCTTTGTTTAGCATGGTAAAAAAGAAGGGCAAATGAGGGAAGAGAAGAACAGGGAACAGAAAGAAGGAGGAACTGAAAGACAGATGAAATAAGTGTGAACTGGAACCAGCCACCAAGCAGAACATCCAGAGCCCAGCCATGTGCACTGTCATAAGAACACACACTAAAGCTTTTCTTACCTGCTACAGGTTCCCAGTGGGGTTTTCAAGCTGTTTGGATTTCTAATCATTTTGTCCAGAATGCCAACTATCTGCTCAAACTTTGGCCTTTCACCACGTTCCTTCTGCCAACAATCCAGCATCAGCTGGTGCAGTCCTGCTGGGCAATCCATGGGTGCTGGCAAACGATAGCCTTCTTCGATTGCTTTTATAACCTAGTAGCCAAAATAGTTAATCATTTTTCATCGACAGTAATTTAAAGAGTATGTATTGCTACCCAGTTCAAATATCTAAGGAAAATCCTAAACTAAAAATAAAATAAAATAAAATAAAATAAAATAAAACTAAAATTTGCCATGGGTGTTGCAAAAATATGAGTCTGTTGTTTTGACACTAGCCTTCAGGTTTTCAAATAATTTTCCCAGCTTTATCTTTGGGCTTATTAAGCATATTGTTCTATATGTGCAGAACATAGCTGTATTACCTAGACAAGTGAGTAGCAGGGAACAACAATTAAATTCACTGAGGGAGAAGCAGATAGATTGATAAATGGAGTTATTTCAGAAAGCATTATTACTAGCCCCAAGGTTTTTATGAAAGAGTATGTGGTAGAAGCAACTGACTTTTAAATGGATGGATATCTGTGCATGCACATATAAAATACAAGAAGCCTGAAGGTACTATAAAAGGATCCAAGAAAAATGTTTAGCAGATAGAAATTGTTAGGGAAAAAAGTTGTATTCTATGTCTAGCCATGTTATAGTAATGATAAAGCAGCAGAACTGTGCTGTGTGAGAGAGAAAGACCTGGGTAAATGTTATTTTAATATATCACAGAAAGTTAGATTTAATAAGAGATGCTGCTAGATGATGATATGATCAAAAGACAGCATAAATGTCTGAACTGAGAATTACACCCACCCGTTGACTTCCTTAGCCAAGTCCATTTGGATTTAAGTAAAAATAAAAATGGATAAAGTAAAATCACAGCAAACTGCTGTAAACCTTGAGGGCAGAATAAAAAAGCACATCAGGAAGCAAAGCAGATAAGAAAAACTAGTGAAAAAGGGCTAAAACACTGTTCATGGGGGATTTCAAGTATACTGACATTGACTGACACAGCAGCATTAGAATTGCTAAAGAAGGGTGCTTGTTCCTGATGGGGAGTGCATAGGACTGTCTTCTCTCATTTTGTATAGAAAGCAAGATCAGAAGCTGTTCTAGATGTAGTTCTGGGAAGTAGATCTGGTATAATAAACAAAGTCGGTGAATATCCAGGTTTCAGTAAAAATAATAACCTCAGAAAGAAAATATTCTGTAGGTTGTGTGAGAAAATGCAAAAGCAGTGGACTGCAAAGTAGACAGAACTGCAGACAATACAGAATGACCTTCAAAAAGCTGGCTGAAATCCAGCCAGGTTTTGTATCAAAACCTTTTGCATAAAAGAAATTTTGTGAAAAGAGAAGGCATAGCCCAGTGGTAGGGCACTGACTGCAGTTTTGTGTCACAGAATGTCCTTCTGACCTCAGGGAAGTTGCCTCATCTCCCTAGGCCTCAGATTTCTGTCTGAACATTTAGAATGACAGTACTGTCCTACAGCTCAAAAATGACTGAGAAATATTCAATTCCTGCAGAAACATACACACCTTGAAGAATGAGTGCAGTGACCTTTTACAAACATTGAAGTTGTCTGTCAGAGAGGGTGTGGAGAGAGGTTTTCTGCAGAAGAAGAGGGAAATTGGAAGAACAGAGCTATATAGTAAAGAAAACATTAAAAGTAAAATGTAAGATCCTTTAGAGATATATTAAGAGGAAAAAGAAAAGAACAGCTCCTTATGCTTAGAAGTAGTAGTGGAATGAAAATGAAAAATAATCTACAGCGTGCACAGGACAATTGCTTTGCTGTGAAAAGTAATGCAGAAATTTCTGACCCTCTAAATGGCAAAAGGTATTAAACACCTTGAGCATGCTATGTATGATTTACCATAAATGAAGTAGTTGCTTAAGAGGTCAGAAGATAGAGAACACCAATGAGAAGTGAAAAAGTAGGTGCCAGCAACAGTGCAACCACCAAAATATCTAATACCTTAGAACTGGCAAACTACCTACATGAGATTTTATCCAGGAATGTAAGGGAGAGTGAAAACATGAATGAAGGGATAAGAACAGGAGTTTTCCCCATTCACTACGAACTGCAGAGGAACTTGAAGAGAACTGGGAATCAAGATGAAGATATTGTTTTTGAAAGGCTTTTGTGATACCTCAGAATCATCTTCTCTGATGTGTATTCTGAGCAAAAAGTGTGAAACCAGGAAATATAAAATAATGACTCAGCTAGAGATGGATGGAATTGCTGTGAATATCCAAAACACTTAAAAAATATTCTGAAATATTGATAGTAAAGTATGACAAGTGTCCACTCTGCTAAGAAAGGAGGAGGTGAGGTTTAAAACATCAGTACTCAAAGAAAATGAAATAGATGCAGGATTTTTCTATTTTTTTTTTTTTAATAAGCAAATCTACAAAGAGAAAACAGCTGGAGTTCTTACTAATAGAATTGATTTATATTATCTACACTTCGCAAAATTTGTTTTTGAAATTCTGCTTTTGCTGCAAAAAGAGTGAAAGGGAATACTGTCAAGACTATGCTTTTATCATAAGCAGGCTATCTGAGGATGTAAAGCAGGATAAAAGAGAACTGGGTCTGTTCACTTTATATACTGGATGCCAACGAGGGAGTATTGAATATGGGTAACTGGACAATGTAATGTTGTAAATCTGACTATGGACACATAATAATAATACAAATTAATGATTATAATAATGGTAAGAAATCCAGAAGTATAGCCTTGCCCTCTTCTGAAGAACTAATCTGCACTGGGGCCAGAAACAAAATGAGAGCAAACACATCAGCAGTCTAACAGGGGAATGGGTGTTTGAGGGCTATGTTACTAGCAAGGGCTAAGCTGAGGCTAGCCCACTGCTCAGGGAAGCTGGGACAACCCTCTCACCTGTGCTCAGCCTGCTGTGCCTCTGCAGGGAGTTTGTAGGATGAGTGTTCTTTTGGTGCACCCTAGCTCCAGGTCATTGCTAAAAGGAGGGTTTTGCTTGAAAAGAGTTCACAATGCAAATATGTATCCTCCATCAGTCTAAAGCAATGACTTAGAAGAGGAATGGCAGAATTAAAGAAATGCTATCTAAAGATCCAAAGTCAGGGAGGTCTATTACTTAGGAGATCTGGTCTGCTCTATGACTACACCCACATCCACTTTTAGGCAAAATGATACACTTAAAATATAAAAACTGAGTACAAAATCAGAAGAACACATTTAGAATTTTTCATTCCTGTTAAATGCTCCAACTGGTGACTTTGAAGGAGAATAAATAACAAATCTTTAGGTGATTCTAAATTTTTGCACCATATGGATTATCTGTGGGATTGGTAGGATGTGTATATGGTATGGGACAACATGCCTGAAGATCACAACATACAAGAATATTTTGAATTATTTTACCAAGCAATTGATGCATCTTTTAACTATGTGCTATTGAAGATTATCGTGAAAGATGCTAAAAAGGGATAAAACTGTAAGAAGTGGCAATTAGTTATTTTTTGAAAGAGGCTCGTTCATGTGCTTTACATGCAGTTTTCAATAGAAGGAATACTTTTCAAAATCTAATAAGAAGTATAAAAATATCAAAATTTCTCCTCTATTTAAAAGCTTTTCCTTATTGTTCCCTGAAAGATAGGTAAGGTTTGCCTTTGAGGCATCTTATATTCCTGTCAGACTTCTTTTATGTTTGAATCTAGTACAGAAGGAAGGTGTCAAAAGAAATGAAACTCTACTGGGTGTCTGGGGAATGTAAATATTTCTCTTTCTCTGCCCCAAGGACTTGTTTGCCCATATTTTGACAGTCCATGAAATCTTTGACACTGAGACCTGTCAAATATTAACAACTTTGCACTGTGCCAAACTGACTCATCATCTATACTTTTATCTTTTTTTTTCAACTTTGATGTTGATCATTCAATCAAAAATTAAAATAACAATTAAAAAACCAACTCAAGCCCAAACCTGAAGAACTTTAAATTAGAGACTCTTTCTGACATCTTTCACACCTGTATGGCTTTTTCCTGTGTAATTTCTATATTAATAGATACTCCTGTTAGAAGTCAAGATTAACACCCATCTGTTCTATTATTGCTGACCTGTTGCTCCGGATCATATTTTATGCAAACAAGGGTACTGTTAAATCAGCATAATTAACTTGAAAAAGCCAAAGTAGGTCATTAACTGCCACTCAGACTTTTAACAACTTTTTTCAAATGATTAATCATTGCTCTAAGGTCAGAAACCTCAGAATTATTTTTTATTGGAAAAAAATTAATTCTTTCCATGCTTAAGCATAGTAAAGTGAAGAGCCCATATAACTATTTTTGATGTTCCAGTTTTAATTGATACTTAGAACAGAAACCTACAATATCCATGTGGCAAAAAAAGATTTTGACTTCGGTAAAAAGTGAAAGCTCCGTAACTTTTTAGTTTTGTGACAACCGCACAGTACTTTGATAAGTCTTATTTCTAAACCAACATTTTATGCATTTATAGTGAAATACGTATGTATGTGTTTACAATATGTAATTTTTGTTTTACTGACACACACGCACACTCATGGACAGACAAACCTACATCTTGGTTTGACATGTCCCAGTAAGGCCGTTCGCCGTAAGACATTACTTCCCACATAACTATTCCGTAACTCCACACATCACTGGCTGATGTAAATTTGCGGTACTGAATGGCCTCTGGAGCTGTCCATCTCACAGGAATTTTTCCACCCTATGGAAAAAAAAAAAAAAAAAGGAAGAGAGTTCTTTTTTTCACCCACAGGATTTTCATATCATCTTCCATAGAATGCATTTATAATTATTTCCATCAACATCAAGAGCAGCACTTACATGATCTGTTATGGTTGACTGATTGCAGAATTTTCAAAGGTGTCTAAGGAAGTTTAGTGTCTTAAAACACTTGGAACATAGATACTTAGATACTTGTATAAGCCAAGTTGGATGAATTTCTCTGGAAGTGCTTATCACTCCACTGATTTTAAAGGGCTGCTTAGATGTCTGATTTTCAGTAGCCATTCAACTCCTGCCTGGCTGAAGCTAGGAGAGGGGAATTCCAACCTTTGCATATAAATCCCATTGACTTGTCATATGGCTCCTCTGAAATCTTGGTCTGATATTTTTAAACCAGGATCCCACTTAGAGCCCAACAGCAGGAGTGACAGCCGTGAACACCGGTGTGGTTTCTTGGATCCCTGTGCCTGTTGGAGCAGATTCCAGGGGCCCCTCCTTCCCTCAGCATGGGAAAATAGGTACAGGGAGGCCCCATGGGTGGGAAAGTGGCGCTGGCTCAACAAAAGAATAAAGAGCATAGCGTGCCTGATGAATGCATATTTAAGAAAAGCGTCCCACCCAAAAGCAAGGGAAAATATAGGAGTTGAGCTTTGTCACAGACTAGCCTCAAGCTAGTCAACCCTTTGGTGAGATAAAATCTAGCCTGAAAAATAGTAATAGCCTACAAATATTTTAATTGACTCATAGTAAATTAGATGTTTAAAATTTTTGTGGGTAAAACTTCCTTATTTGTTCAATCAGAAAATCATGAGAAACAGAATAATGAAGATACCATACAAAATGTTTAGAACTTTGTCAAATAAAAATGTATGTACTTACAAAAATATTATCTCCTAATTAGAGACATTTCTGCAGAGACTCTTCCTTTTGACCAGTTAAACCCCCCCCATCAATTAATGTATTTCTCTTATCTGTACTCTCCAGAAGATACACTTCTTCTAAATAACCATATCTCAAAACTATTACAACCCATTGATTCATCTTACGGTTGTAGTGTAGACAGCCTCTGGATCATCTTCTATAACTCTGGAAAGGCCAAAGTCTGATACTTTACAGACAAGGTTGCTGTTGACAAGAATATTGCGTGCTGCAAGATCCCTGTGTACATATCCCATATCGGCCAAATATCTCATTCCAGCAGCAATTCCTCTCAACATTCCCACTAGCTGAATGACAGTAAATTGCCCATCATGTTTCTGGAGGAAGAAAGGAGCAGCAACTCTTGTTAGTACAGCTGAGAAGACAAATAAGAATTAGTTTTACGACTTCAGCTTTCCACTTATTTACTCCCTCTGTGGCAAAGAAACTCACTTCAAAAACACTTTCTTCAGAGATAAAGCAGTGCATCCAGTTAAGAAATGTGAGTAATTAATGTACTGATAGTAACAAAACTTGCTACCCACTGTATATTTCTCGCTAACTGTGGCAAGTCACTTCTAAGAGAGATTATCTAATGAAGATTTCCTAATGTTCTTATAGCTTGCTTCTATGCTTTTCATCTCTCAGAATAATTATTTGTATCAAGAAAATAAGAACTATCTCCTTTTTGTAACCCTAGCTACTGATAATTCTCATTCACAGCTTGGAGTTTATTAAAAAAAGTCTGTTCTCTATAGAGTGTTTACATATCTTCTCACACTGACATACGTACCTGGTAAGGAGTCAGATCTGGAGAGTTCAGAACACACTTAAAAATACTAAATTGTTTGGAATTCACTTTTTTTTTTCTTTGTTCATCTCTTAAACAGAATCATAATTAATTAAGAGATACTTTTATGCTGATTTCCACCATGCTGGCATAGTAAAATTCTGCTCCCAAAAGGCAGATGATTGGGCTTCAGGTATCAGTGGTTTTAATTTCAACTGGTGGCTATAAGAAAACCCACTATGTCTATGCCACACTAAATCACATAAATTCCTAGGATGTCCCCATATGATCCTATCTGATCCTCTCATTTCTGATCTGGTTTTGCTGAAATAACACAGAGAACCTGATAGTATTTGTCAAAGCTCCATTTCAACCTGAAAACTATTTTAATTATATTTAATTAAATAGAATAAATAAAATATAAATATAATTAATATTTTAATTATATTTAATTATATATGCATGTATACATATATATATGCACAGGTATAAGACGTATCTTTAAAAGTGTCAGTATATAATATATGTCACTTTAAATATGTTTATATATGTTTTCATTTTGGTACTTACCCTAAGAAATGCATCTAAGGCCCCATTCTCCATGTATTCTATTACAATCATTACTGGTTTCCCTGAAAGAAAAGAAGACAGATATTTGAGAACTGTAATACAAATGGAGTGCCTTTTTTTGATAAAACACACACTATTCCTTTGAAAGACTGAATCATTCAGACACTGAACATTTCTGAGCCCTCCAGCACTGTTACAGAGGTCTAATTTCTTAAATATCTGCATGGAAAGTGGTCATGATTCATAAAATTGAACCATACAAATCAAAAAGTCAGTGTGTTCTCCTAACTCCTGCTGTGTGAACAGGACTCTGGAATAATGACACTTCAGATAATATGAAAGGACATGAGAAACCTTATCTCTCTGCATGGTCTTTGAGGCTAAATGAAACTAGAAGAATAATATGTTTCAAAGTACTTCATCTTTTAATCATGCATGCATCTGAATTTTTTTCCTCAGGTTGTAGCATAAAGTAAGTATTGTTTTAGTTAGTTACGCATCAGGAGAAAATCCATTAGGAGTGTGCAGTCTGTTTACAATTTGAATCATTGACCATGAATAAGGCAGAGTAATTTCTGCCATCATGTTGTTATTTGACTGACAGACCGAGCTGCTGCTTACCTCTGGTAACGACTCCTTCCAGGTGAACCACGTTGGGATGGTCAAACTGTCCCATGATGCTTGCTTCACATAGAAAATCTCTCCTCTGCTTTTCAGTGTAGCCAACTTTCAGAGTTTTTATGGCTACTGCAACGTCTCTCTTGCCAGGAAGCTTTAGACGCCCACTGCACACTTCACCAAACTCTCCTAAAATGAAGTAGATCAATGCTGAATAACTCTGAATACCAGTATTTTCTTTTTTAAGCCTTGATTCAAATAGCCACCTAAGTGTGTGTTTAAATTTAATGTGTTCATATTTGAAATGGATTACTTCGGCATTCGCCTTAAATGCATTGCTGACCCTTATGGAATAAACACTTCAGTTAAGCTGGCAGAACTGTTATTTGAATATTTTAAAAGACTTGTTAGTAATTTCTTGCATTTTTTCAAAAACAGAAAATAAAAAATGAATTGCCTTTCATAAGAAAACATTATTATTGAAATAGTAATACCATTCCTAAGTAAAAATATCATTCTGCTCTACATGGTTTCCTTGCTATCTTTAGTTTCAATGGGCTTTTTTCTTTCAAAAGGCAGCTCTGGCAGAACTGCTTTTAATTTAGCATCCTTATGGTGTTAAATGAAGCACTACATTATTACCTTCAAGCAGGATAATTTACTTTACAGATTATGAAATGAAAGGTGTGACTCATAACAATTTTGTTACATTAAACAAACACAAGCAAATGCTGCAAGTTTGTAAAAGGTTCTAAACTAACAGACAACTGGAACTTGAAGAAGCCTGTGATAAAAAAAGACCAAATAGCCAGCAAGAATACAAAAAAAAAGCCCCAGCAACCAAATCTGGAAGAGAAGTGCTTGGACTCCATCAGACAGGAAAGAGGATGGAAACATGTGAGATATAGAGATAAATGACAATATATCTACCTCACTATTAACGAGATTATGAAAGATTTAAGAATTGTCCCTTGCCTCACAGCTGTGTCAGCAGAGAGCAAAAGTGAGATCTCCAATTCTGCAGAAAGGAAGAAAAATCTCCTTGTATACACAGAAGAAGAGGGTAGTAACATATGTTACTGAATAAAAGGCAACATCTCTTTAAAAAGAAGGATTAACTACAAAAATATTTAATAATCTGGTACTTCACAAATTCATCTGGAGTTTGAGAGATATGGTTCCAAGTCCCTTCTCCAAATCAAATCAAGTCAGAAATTTATCTCCTGCATTCCTGTAGAGTGTCTTAACATTAAGCAGTTACATATACACAAGTATGCAGACACACCTACATCTAAGAGATGTTTTAGGGTGAGTGCTGAAAAAAATGACTGAACTAGACAAGACCTACACAAAGAGTTTGATTAGAGAATCTTCTTGGGAGAAACCTTGTGGGATCGGGACTTAAGCAGACATGCACACTGGCAAGGTGTCTGGCTGTCAGGGGAGAGAAGTATGCTCGGAAGTTGGGCTGAACGCCTGAAGAGACAGATGTTGGGGTGTTTTAATGGATTGGCTACAAAAAATCTTGTTTGTGGCACCGTCAGTATTTGAACACTACTGTTCTCCCACCAGCCCCAAACTGAGCTTTGGGAAAGAAAAAAGCAGCACCTGGGTCTTGGCTTCACATTTCATCCAGAAGGGTGGAACTTTGACCATGCCTTTGACTGTTTTTAACTGACTTGTTTGAGCAAACCTCCACTCAACATGGCTCTTTTCACGAACCTTACAGGGATGACTGCATATAGAATCAAATTCCTGTCCCTCACATTCTATGCTAGCTGGAGCAAGACTAGCTCAAATCAACTCCTTATACCTCTGTTAATACCGTGCTGTACCTAAGCTAATTCACCACACAAGTGTTCCTGCCTGCATATCATCCTCAGCCATCCTTGGGCACTGAGCTAAGAATGCCACGAGGTATAGCTGTTATATACACAACAACTAGCTGCTTGTGCCCCTAGCTTGGTGCCTTAACCTCCCTCCTGCACGTCATTAGCAACATGGATGACTATTAATGAATTCACCATTCACCTCACTCACAGCTCCTAGCCGCAGGAACTTCCTAAAGGATAACAATTTTCTCTAGCAGTATTTTCCAAAATTGTTTCATTCTGTGCTGAAAACAAGATGTGAGTATAGGAGTATGTCTGTGTGTCTGTGATATTTCAGAGCCAGGTAATTAAAATACTTGGCACAGGAGACACTAAGGCTTAACTCCTTTCCAGCTCTCTGTGATCTGATTTTGATTGATTTCCAAAGGCAGATCACACACACTTGGGCAAACCAGAAACTTCAACTTGTATGTTATGCATTTCAGGCCAGGATGCTAGCCAATGAACTACTTTTATTCCCAAGAAAAATAGTATATTCAGCTGAAATTATGCCCAGAAATAAACGGGAAAATATGACAACAAGAGAGGGAATACTGCACAGCCGCACAGCCACTAGCTCAGCATGTCAACAAAGCAGAGGCTAAAACAAAGGATGTGTGGTATGAACAACTTAACAGAGTGGACACCATATTCTGTATCTGACAGGTGGCCACAGCGGGATGGTAATGAAAATGTTGGCGAGGAAAGCACATATCCCTCATGCAAATTGAGTACAAGCATACTTGCACCCTGTTTGTGTCTGAGAGACGTGGCACTACTCAATAGTTGATGTGGCCAGCATTGCTGATGCATATTGAGATTGCTAAGTGGCTTTTCTGGTGCTGTCACTAGCAGAAATTCCATATTCTTCTTTGATGCATGAGTTTCAACTGCTGCTTTGGTTCTGTTTGCTTCTGTTGTTCCTGGACTGCATTTCATTTCACTCCTGCTTGCTATTTACATCAACCTGTTAAAGCCATAGCTAAACACAATACACAATATGCTTTCACCACTGCATTCCTAATTAACTTTCTTCAGATTGGCTACTGACACGTTAGTTGTTTTTGCTATCAATTATACTCATTAAAATCAAGAATAAATTCATCTCCAGTCAAGAAAATTAACATTCTGGAATGTGTCATAACAGTGAAAATGCATTTTAAACTGTATACTCTGCAGCTCAAGTGTTTTCAGCATTTTTCTCAGAAGGCATTAGCAAAATCCAACTGAATATATCTTTGTGCTCTGAACTGTTGCTATGCTGGTAGCTTTTTAACTCAAAGCAAAAGATAAAGCTCAGCAATTTTTCTATGCTAATCTTGCATATTGTGTCTTTATTAAAAGAGATGCTGCCATTCTGGCATCACAAAAATTACTAGTTAGAAAGGGCTAGATTCTTATGTTCTTACTCATTGAAAGAATAATTTGCTCAGCAGTGTGGTTAATTTCAATGGTACTACTCGTTGATTAAGACATGATTCAACATGACTGAGGTTACTTTAAAAAGGCATTGTGAATTCTAAGTGAAAAGATTTTTTTACAGGTAAAACAACTTATTCTAGAGATATTTCTTCTTCTGTTTTTAAATAATACTGCAACATGTAATTTACAGTACCAAACTACAGAGTGATTTTAAAAGTATTCTACCAATACTTATATAAAACAACAGAAAAGAAAAAGAACATTTCCTCCAGGAATTCAAAGTATTTGATATTTTTCTTACTCATGGAAACTTAATTTCACTACATGGAGTAGTGCAATAAAAATGTCACATATCTTATTAATGCAAACAAATGAAACTGCCTTTTTAGAGCATGAACACCATGGCTTAAGTAGGTGGTAGACAGTTCAAGAGAAAAAAAAAAGCAGTGCAGTGCTGGTGCAATTACAATCAGTCATAAGAAGTTAAACAATAACTTTTTGTATTCATAAAATATCAAAAAGAAAAATGGTAGAAGAAAAACAGCCTTAGGGAAGATTTTGTTATACAGAAACAAGACCTTCCTACACTCTATTTAAGATTTTGTGCTGCAGCCAGTTTTCCTTACTCACATGAACTAAGCTGCAGAGGTCAAAAAGCCTCCTTGTAAAAGGCAGGCGAGCAGAATTTGCACAAATGCCTAACACCTTTACTCCGACAGTAAATAATAGGCAGCACAACTGGCCCACTCCCCCCAGTTCCAATTTTAACATCAGATACTTGATTAAAAACCCATAAGCTCTCAATGTCAAGCAAGACTTTTAATTTACTCATTTATTTGGGTTTTTTTAGTTGTTGTTGGGCTTTTCCCCTGTTTGTTTTTATATTTTAGAAGCGAGTGCAGCTTCATTGCTCTTAACCACTCTGGCAAATTCAAAAAGTTCTTCTATACCTGAGGTATAATTATTTGCCTGTCATTATGATGTATGAGTTTCGATCCCGGCTAAATGGAACAGTTGAATCAGGAAGCCACGGCAGCCTTACCTGCGCCAATCACACGCTCAATTTTAATACAAGAGGCATCTAGCTCCTTGGCGAATTGATGGACAGCTCTATTTGGGTCCTCGTAGGTTTCAGGGTCAATGTAGGTTTTGGTGCCTGGAAATTTAACTGTAATGATGTAAGAAAGCATGACTGTGATGAAGCAAAAGCACTTATTGTGCAGTCAGCCCAGGAATTTCATTATGCAGAGTGCTCCTTGGAAGAGTGAACCTGTTTCCATGCCGCCTGAGCCAGAGCCGCTCTGAGAGGCAACCTTAGTTTTAGGCATCATCTGCAAGCATGCTGACACAAGTATACACAATCCCATCTCTAAAAAATGACTAACATTAGCATCTGCATCTCCTCTTGAACTGAAAGAAATAATAAATATTAAATAGTGCTTAATGGAATAAAATGCAAGGGTTGAGTGGGAGTAAAAACAAAGCGGGGAAAGGGTATAACACCAGCAGAGGAGGTGAAAGTTTCTTTTCCGTGTAAGGACATCTTATCCTCTTCACCCAGGATATGTAAACAGCATTTCTTTGTGTTATTTCTCTCCTCTAGTGGGATTTGAAAGGCTCCTCCACTCCCTTGAATTTGCTTAATCTACTGAATATAATATTGTTTGTAGACTGTGGCAATAGTCAAACTATTCGCAGCACTCAGAAATTATATCCTTAGGTGTATTTCTTGCACTATAATATGAACATGAGAAACACCTGTAGCCAACTTGTAAAGGCACAGGAAGGGAAAGTGGCCTCTGTGGCACAATTATCTCCCCTCTCAAGCACCTAAGTGAATAATATGCAGCAACTTGTTTTTTGCTCATTCTTTCTTCATGTTTAGTACAGCTCAGGCAGCATAGTGCTCTGACCAGCATGCAGTTTTTTCCTCTTAGTTTGCTGATGATTCAGGTAAATTATCTTTTGCTATTCTGGTCAAATTACAAACTCCTGGTGATAGTAGAGCAATCCTGGAAATCTATTAATCAAGCAATTTTTATGAAATAAATTTGCTCACAAGGATTATACTCTTGAGCTTTAATTAAGTCAGTGAATTAAAAATCAATATGAAAATGCAAAAATGCTCTTCTGTTAATTGATATAAACAAGAAGAGGATCAAATGTCAATACAAAACATAAATAATTTTCAGTTGTTTTGTATTCCTTTACTTTTACATTAAATATATTAAATTTGAAAATATATTGAAAAACAGCTTAGTAATCATATGTATTTATGTTTTAAATGGCAGTAATGACCTAGATCCACAAGCCATAAGGAAAAAAAAAACCCACAAACCTAGAGAAATTGTTTCAGTAATATAATGACTTTACAGCCAGGGAAATTATTTGAAATATTGCCCAGATGTTGTTATCTGTCACCTAATGTATTTAAATGGATGTTCTTGTAGTTGTATTGGAAATTTGTATGCTGAAAAGTTTTGACATTATAAATATTTATTTCTTAAAAACAAAAGAGACTGGACAAAATGAGAATTAAGCAGTAGGTTGACCTCTGGTAGTAGTGCTTTAAGGCAAGGAGATGGAGAAGGAGACATCCTTTTGTGTTTGTGATAAAGGGTCTGGATTGCAAGTAACCTTGCGAATCTCAAGTGGGCCTCTGATGGTTCTTTGTTCAAGCTGTCATAAAACATTTTGACAGGCCAAGGCTATCCTGGCATAGCAACATGAAATAATGCTGACCTGCATTTGCAGACATTGTTAGATGAAAAAGGGAGGAGGAAAACAAATATAAATCTGAATTTCTTGACTAAACTCCTCCATTGTACTTGTATCTTCAAGTGCAGCACTTGAGGTCAAAGGGAGATGAAGGGAACTGAAATGAAATATATGATGGTCCATTAAATGCACTGCTTTAAAATCTGCTTTGAAAAATGTTTGCTTGTAAGTTTTTGTTCTAAGTAAGTGCTTGTTGTAAGTTACATTTTTGAAAATCCAGTCTGGTACCTCAGCGCAGAAGAATGTTGTCTAGCTCTTACAGAGCAAAAGGCCACCAAACTGGTGTTCACAGCTCTGTGACCAAGCTGGTGACCACAGCATTGGGTTCCATCTCACTCTGTACATGGCTATCAAGTGAAATTAAATGCTACACCTACAATCAATAGATGAAGGAAAACTACTTTGGCAAGAAGTGACTTTTATCTGGTGCCATGATTTAAGACCGTGTATGCTCAATAATCAGGCTAATTTGCTAGATAACCAGATTTTTAGAAAGTAAAATGAGGGAAAGGAACACTTATAAAATCTCACCATTTCAGGATCAACTAACAATTACTAAGAGGCAGCTTTCAAATTAATTAAGCTACACTTTTACTGAAATAAAAAAGAAAAAAATGTCACTAATAATGGAGATAAGAAATTATTTAGTTAGGGTATCCCTTTTGTTTATATACTGACATACAAGAATACATAGTTGATCTTTTCCTTCAAGGACATATAAGGGATTTTAAAAGTAGAAGTAGTAGCTCTTCTGGAGATGTGAAAAGCTTATAATGCATTATGAGAGGCAAATTTCAAATCCATCACTCCCAGAAGAGTAGCATTTAAGTAAAATGAGAGCTTTGACAAATTGCAAAGTGCATGATACACAATTCTTATCTCATTATTATTTTCCACCTTTCTGGCACAGTTTACGAATTGATTGACTAAAGCTGCAATGATGTCACTACTTAGTTTGACACTTAGTCCATTTAAACAATTTAGATAGCCACACAACCAAACTTAGGAAATGTGACCAATTTCCAGGTGATTTTTTCAGGGAAGAAAGGTAAAACAGAACCTTGATCTGATTTTGAGCGGAGTTTTGGCTAGAACTATTCATTTAAAGAGGAATGCATTGAGAAAATGCTTATAATTTATGACTAGTGACTACTTCATTTTCCATGTGACATTACTTTTAGATAATAGCTCATGATTTTAACATACCTAAAATAAGCCCTATTTTTTTCATAAAAAAACCCATAATAATCTGATGGACTTAAAATACAACTGCAATTATTCGTAGACAAATACAGCATAGCATGACCAAATATCATGAGAGTGACCAGATATGGGGGAAGACTGGAAAGACTGACATTGTTCTCCATCAGAACTTACGGTCAGTTTAATTCTGTGATTTTTTCAATTATGGTTGCTTAAAACAATTTCACAACTTAGTTTAACACACTTCCTGAGTTAATGACTAATTCTAAAACAGATTAAAACATTCAAACATTCCCTTCCCTTACATTTTCAATTGTCATTAACCCAAGAAAGATGTGTTTTATTGAGTTTTTCCAGGGTTCTAGTTTAAGTTGAAATGGTAGACATGATTTTAGCAAGAGAGGCTTTAGGTACTATTCTTAGCTAGGCAAGTGATTCTAGATCACACAACCATAATGAAGAGGCTGACCTTTCTTTTCATATTAAATATTCTATTTTTAAGGACATTATGTTTTGTAAATATTACTGGTGCTACTGTATTCACAGTAGCAGAACACAGCTTTTGATCAGAACAACTTCATTTTAGGGTGATGCAGTGACTCACACTTCCTTAATCTGAAGTTTGCCTGAGGTAAAGATCAAAAAGTCACCTAGGAAAAGGTCTCTTGAATACTGCACCTCAGAGGGATCATTAGGACAATGTGAAACATGTATTCAAAGCAACCAAAAGAGAACAAAAAATGCAGAATGAAAACAACAGTATATCATAGACATGTATAGAAATAAAACCATCTGTGTGAGCAATGTTGACTTTAATCTGCATTCTTTTTGTGTAGGTCACATTTTTATAGTGTTTCACTTCCCACTTGATATTTACACAGCATTTTTTAATTTCTTATGGCATTATCTTTCATGGAGTTTTTGGTTTAGTATTGTCTACACTATTGCAATTGGGAATTTTTGAAAGCGGTGAAAAAAAAGCAAAACACTTACAATGAAAGTAAAGTTCTTCATCCCCTTCTTGATCCGCTTTGCTATAGCCACAATGCCTGAAAAGAAAGGAAAACACCAGTTTTACGAGTAAATAATGACTTACTTCTCACATCTAAAGTCCTGACAAAATCAGGTCTGCAGGCTGGGATTTTCAGGCATTGAGCACCTAACTGCTGTAGGCCCTTTGAAACTTTCACCTATAATTCTATTGACAGCAGAGTTTTAAATAAATCATGAACAGTTGCAATCAAAAGGCTTTTGTATCAAATACCAGTTGGGACAGGTCCTAGAGAAAAAAATCTAGTTCTGGTGAAAGGCTTCTACAGATAAAACAGAGGATTAAAGAACTTGAAAGTAGAACACTGTTTTACATGAGGTTATTCTTAAACTTACTGCTGTGTCTCTTTTTCTTGAATGTAAAGTCATTTAAAGGCTGATCAGATAAAGTGTCAGACTTCTCCATGTGAGAAAACTGAACAGAAAGAGAGACTTTGAGGAGTACAGGTAAAGAACCTGCTAGGGGTTCCTTTTACAGCACATTTACGTAGGACAAAAAGAACATCTTGATACAAGTATCTTGCCAAAGTAAGAGGACAAACCATATAATTGATAACAGGATTTAAATGAAAACTGTCCTTAATAAGAATTATTTCTGTTTCAGTTTTGCAAATTACTATCCCAGGTTTGACTACGTCTCAAGAGGTCACAAGAGTGGTGTCAGATGTGCTTACACACATCAAAGAAGCAATACCTTCGTCCGATGATGAATCCAAACACCATGAAGACCAGGATGATAGTTCCTGCCACAGCAACCACAGCTATGATAATAACAGGATTCTGTTCACTGGAAACAGCTGTGGCTACAAACAGAGCATAGAGTTGAGATTAGTTAAAAATTAATCCCTACTAAGGGACTTCAAAAATTTAAGTCAATCATCATGAATTGTAGATTGTCTACTGTTGTAGACTGCTTTTGTCTGAATCAATTACACTGATAAAGTTAGTCTAAAGAAGGGCCCCTATTGGAAATTCAACTAAATTTAATGATTGTCTATATTAAATAAAAAGAAGCCAAGCTGGAATTTCCTTGGCCAAAGTGGTGCATCCATTAGCTGAAAGCCAGCACCACTTCCACTCCCTACTACTGCTTTGCTGCATCTGTTTTGACTGCCTCCTAAAAGGGGAGTTCTGGATATCCCTGTAAAGGGGGACAGTAGGAGAGTAATCCCTAGCTCTGCTCCTAGCCTCCCCTCTAAAACTCATTGATATGACTTTGAGGGTTTCCAAGGAAATAGTGTCTTTAAGAAAAATGTTTGAGCTGAAACACTATTAACACAGATTTCCTAGGTAGCATATTTCAATCTCTTACTGCTATTAATCATTGTAAATGGCTATTATTATTTACCATTTATTTCTGCTAGCAACAAAAAGGTGCTTCCACATTAATACAAAATGGAATTCTCCATGCCTCAGAGAATTTACACGCTAAAATACCCACACATTATTGCTCTTTTTATTCAGATATGCCAATTCTATTAATATATGCAGATGTATACATGTCACATTAATGTAAACTGAGGATGTAAATACTTAGCCTGAGAAACCTTGAGGCTTGTTAAAAACATTGCTTGCCTGACATCTAATAAGGGTGGCCATGTACTCAGACATATTAAATAAGCACAGCTCTCCTGAACTCCGGAGATGCACGGGTTTGTAACAGTGAGGATCTGAACTAGAGGATGCGACATCAGGGACTGTGCAAGTGAGAGTCAGCTGGAATCATAGAATCACAATATCATAGAATCATTTAGGTTGTAAAAGACCTCCAAGATCATCAAGTCCAACCTTTGACTGAATACCATTATATCAACTAAACCACAGCAGTAAGTGCTGCTTACAGTGGCACTTGGAACACCTCCCTGAGTGGTCCATTCCAATGCCTACCCAGCTGTTTAGTGACAATATTCTTCCTGATATCCCCTGGTGCATCTTGAGGCTCTGTCTTCTTGTCCTGTCACTAGTTGCCTTGGAGAAGAGACCACCTTACAACAAGCTCCATTCAGGAACTTTTAGAGCATGGTTCCTCCCTGAGCCTCCATTTTTAGAGGCTCCTCCCTGAGCCTCCATTTCTCCAGGCTAAACAACCCCAGCTCCCTCAGTTTCTCCTCATCAGACTTGTGCTGATGCAAGCTCTGTTGCCCTTCTCTGGACATGCTCCAGCAATTCAATGTCCTTTTCAAAGTGAGAGCCCCAGAAGTGGATACAGGGCTTCTGGTGTGGCCTCACCAGTGCCAAATACAGAGCGATGATCACTATCCTAACCCTGCTGGTCACAGTATTCCCGAAACAAGCCAGGATGCCATTGGCATTCTTGGCCACCTGGGCACACACTGGTTCATGTTCAGCCAGCTGTTGATCAGCATCCCCAGGTCCTTTTTCACTGGGCCACTTTCCAGTTCCTCTTTCCCTGGCCTCTCATGTTTCATGAGGTTGTTGTGACCCAACTGCAGGACTCAACACTTTGCCTTACAAATCTCATACAGGTGTCTTTGGCCCATCAATTCAGACTGTCCAGATCCCTCTACAGAACTTTCCTATTCTCCAGCAGATCAACACTCCAGTCCAACTTAAGTGTCATCTGAGAGCTTACTGAGGGAGTCCAAATCATCAGTTACAATATTAAACAGGACTATCCCCATTACTGAGTTTAGGGGAACCCCACTAGTGGCCATCCACAAGCTGGATGTAGCATCATTCACTACCACCCTCTGGGCCTGGCCATCCAGCCAGTTTTTAACCAGCAACGAGTGCACCTATCTAAGCCATGGGCTGCAAGTCTCTCCAGGTGAATGATGTGGGAGTCAGGATTGAAGGCTTTACTGAAGTCCAGGTGGACTACATCCCCTCAGCAGGTAACTTGGTAATAAAAGGAGATCAGGTTGATCAAGCAAGACCTGCCTTTCCTAAGTCCAAGCTGGCTGTATATGATCCATTTGTTGTCCTGTATGTGTGACCACACTCAAGATGATCTGATCCATGACCTTCCCTGGCACCAGGGTCAGGCTGACCTCAGCCTGTAGCTCTCCAGACCCTCCTTCCAACCCTTCTTGTAGATGGGTGTCACATTGGACAATCTCCAGTCATCTGGGACCTCAGCCTTTTTCTTATCCTTGGTTACACTCCTCCCCATCAAGAAAAGGATAAATATTTTCCTTGACCCTCTTTTTTGTTAATTTATTTATAAAATCACTTATTATCTTTTACAACAGTGGCCAGATTGACTTCTAGCTGAGCTTTCGCATTCCTAGTTCTCTCTACATGACCTAATAGCATCCTTATATGCTTCCTGAGTTGCCTGCCCCTTTCTTCCAGGGGGTTATAAACTTTCTTTCCCCTGAGTTCCAGTGAAAGCCCCCTATTCAGCCGTGCCAGTTTTCTTTCCCACTTGCTCACCTTTCAGCACACAGGGACGGCCTGTTTCTGCGCCTATAAGATTTCCTTCCACCTCCTCCTGTTTGTTACCCATACTGTGTGCATTGGTGTAGATGCACTTCAGCTGGGCTGATTTCACCCCCAACACAGGCATGACAGCCCTAGACTCACCTCTAGAGAGCCTGGTCTTATCCCCTTCCCCTTTCAAACCTAGCTTAAATCCCTGTCAATCAGCCCTGCAAACTCATGGGTTAGAATCCTTTTCCCCTTTTCAGACAGGTGAACCTCATCTGTCTCCAGCAGGCCTGGGGCCATGTAAACTGTCCCACGACTGAAATGCAGCCCACAGATGAAAGAGAAGGGAAAAAAGGAAACAAAACTGATAGCTGATTAACTAAATTAATGGTATGATAATATGGTTTACTGCTGGTACTGGTAACGGAACAGGAATGTCTACACCAGGATTTACGAACTCCACAGAATTGGGTTCCTGTTACAGACTTCAGAGGTTCCCATAGAAACAAATAACCCAGACTTTTCTTGGGAGAAGTGAGCCAATCAACATCATTTATTTTGTCACTGACACTGACCTGTACCAACTGTTTCCCCCCAAAATAACAAACTCCTCGTTATACTACACAGATTTAGAATACTCTGCACTGGAGGGAAATTGCATGCATGCACACACCCCTCTAATTTTATTTCCTGAGGAAACTTGTCATCTTTATATATTATCTCTAATGCACATGAGGAACATCACACTATTCCTATAACTCTTTAACTAAAAAAGAATGCTTACCTTTAAGTAACTATAACTTTCTGAGATACACAGGTCAGTAGGATGCTACTGTAGACTTGCCTATATTCCACTCATGCAACTTTTAAGAAATCAGTGGTGACTGTCTTGTGCAAGAGCATAGGGGCATAAGTCAGGCAACTCAGTCCCTGCAACTTATCTAGGCCATCAAAACAGACAATCCCAAGGAATGTCAAATTTCTGTAAAATACAGCATTTCCTTAACTGTTCCCATCTCTCTTTGAACTTCGCTGCAAACCTCACTTGGAAGTGAAGAAGAGGCAGCATCCTGTCATAATGGCCAGGGTGTGAAGCTTCATTCATCCAAAAAAGTTTGGAAAAATCCCCAGCCCAGCCTGTCACCTAGTCCAGTAGCCAAGATAAGTGCATAGAAGCTGACATATGTGAGTGGGCTGCTCTATGTAAGTGCCTCACAGATTTTGGGTACTGGCACATTCTGGAAGCAAGCAGATGATGTTTTTTGGGCTCTGGAAAATGTTGGGGACATGGTACACTGGCCAACTGGTAAGACAGGTGGGATGCAATGTATGATTTATTTTTATACCTTTGAAAAAAGAGGGGAGGGGGCTGATTGTAGGCACGGTGTGGTATAAATTCAGTGACAGCAGTGTAAGACATCTGCCTCTGTTCAGGTACTCTGCTGCTTCTCCTGTGCTTCTCCTTCTCAGTCTGCTGGTGTAAGGGTGAATCAGAACACAGCTTTTGGAATGATCCCTGTGGCTTGGCAGAAACAAAGATGCTAGGGTGTTCTTTGAGGAATGATTTTGGGATGCAGAAGGTCTTTTCAGAGGGTGTATACATGGCTACCTGTCACTGGCGATGCCACAACAGCAATGACAGGGAATCAGCACCGGGACAGGAAAGCACCTCTGCTAAAACTGTGCTCAGGCTCAGAGGGTGACACAGGGAGCTGGTACTTGTGCATTTGGCTACAGCTGACACCTGATCTGAGCTATGAGATGTGCACATCCAATGCACAATGCTTAATTTAAGAGAGATAAATTTAAACCAGCTTTTAAATACATGGTTGTAGAGAATGCATATCTAAAGACCCTGGAGGATTTAAAAAAGGATATCAGCTGAAAATGCCGTGCTGCTGCTCCAACAACCTTTTCTCACACAAGCAGCTTCAAATGCATGATTTCTGGGAAAGAATTCTTGGCAAAGGTCACCATGAAAGCTTCAATGAGAACTGGATCCACGTATGCCAAATATTACTTTCTTAAGTACTGTGCTTTATGCCTTCTATAGAAATTTGTAGTATTGGTATTTCAGACTTTGGAGATCAATTTTAAATATGCATAATGCTTCAATCTTGTTTGATTTTCTCTGATCCATGGAGAAAGGAAAAAGCAAAGACTTCATGCCAGGTTTTGTCAAGTGCTTCTACTTTAACAGTAAGAGCTGTAAAGAAGTCAAAGATTGGACTCAATGACCTCAGAGGTCTTTTCCAACCTAATTGATTCTGTGATTCTGTAAGTGAAAAAATCTGCTTCCATTACAAAGCAGAGGATCATCTTTAGGTCCACTGGCTACAAACCACTTGACTTGACTTTTAAATACGTCAGTGAACCAAGAGATAGAATTGACACTTAAGTGGTATTTTATACATTTGTGTGTTTTTCCAGAGGGACTTCTGTTTCTAATAATCAGCCAACGAAAAAATACAACTAGAGCCATTGATTGATCTGCGGCAAACACAGTGTAGAATAGAAATGCCTTTATAAAACATGTTTACTTCATAATTTTGAATTTTTTCATAAATATCTATGCAATGCCCAACATGTATGATATGATCCAATACAGGTATAATATATGTATATTTTATATATCAGATCATATTAATATAATGGATATAGTTCCTCAAATGTTGAAAAATGCTTATACAGTTTCTATCACAATTCAGAAAGCAGTACATGATACAAAATTACTTAATTAATAGCACCAACCAAACCATGACAACCAGAGGAAGTGCCAGGACAAATCCAGGTAGGCAACATGACTAACTGAATGTGGTGGTCATTATATATATTCTTACATAAATATATATGTGTGTATTTTTTTCTTAAAATACTTTGACATTTTTAAAAGCTGCATTCAGAAATCCTCTGGAACAATGAGAAGCCAAAGCCTCTAAACTGTAGCATAACACGGTTTAGTGTTCACCTGCATGGTACTTCCCTTGAGGTATATTTCCCAAAACCAATCCAATTAAATGTCTTCCTTTAATATGCTAACAATAGACAAATTTGATGAGTCTGTAAGTTCTGATAAAACTATAAATAAAATATAAGAAACAAATACTTTCATGTAAAACATTTTTAGAAGAGTTTAATGAAATTTACTATATTTTTACCAACATTTTCATTATTTCTGAAAACCATATATGGGAAATTTTGGATGCTTATTCTTGCTGGGAATTATATTTTATAATGTTGTCTTGAGATAATGGAAAATATGCTACTTCTAGAATTTTCTTTAATGAAAACCCATGACATTTTTCATGGCATCTCAAAGCACGTATCTGGCCTGTGACAAAAGAAACCTGCTGCGCATCCTGGCCAAGAATCTTTGTGGTTCATATGCATTTTTTCATCATCTGAGTCAGAAAAGGAGTACAAGAGAGTGGTCAGTGATGCATTTATTATAGGATTTCCTAATCTCCCATATGTTGACCAAACTCCAGTCAAAACTGTTTATCTTTGAAATCCTCTCTGCTAATCTTAGCAGCTACATTCAGTATTTAAAAAATACTCAGATAATTAAGGAAATGTTGGGGAAATATTTTGATGTACTAATTTTAAACCACTATGGACAATAAATTATCTAATTAGCAGAAACTTATTATGACAGACTTCTAATTTGTTTTCCAGAAAACTATTCAAAATAAGAAATTACTTCTGGCTGTACCTCAGGTTCCCATTCTGCAAAATGGGGATTCTGCTACTGACTCTTTCTACAGATGGGAAGTCTGCTATTAGACACAGAGCTAATAATATTAGTAATAACAGCTTACTGCTGCTATTATGATAATTACTGTTTCAATTATGTCTATTAGATATGTGGTATTATTCATTATTTATAGTTTTTATATTCTGTGTGGAACTAAGGTGGAATCAAGACCTAACTACTGTATATTAAGAATAACCACAAGTTGTTCAGGCGACACCTGGCTGCAATTAATAGGACACAATAATGTGTGTCTGCACACAGTCTTAGATAGACTGCTGCATAGGGTGCACAGAGGGTATGGCATCCATACCCTTTGAACTCACAGGTTATGTATTCCTGCATTCCCAGCTCCAAATCTGGCTGACATGATGTCAAGGTCCACGTGAAGCAAATGCTCTAAACCAGGGTAACCAAATCTGGGTCTACAACAGGGTGGTGGAGCTGCCAGGGACACAGTTCCTGTGAAGGGGCTACCAGGCCTCACTGATGGAAGGAGGTTTTTTGTTACACAGCTTACAACTTATTATATATGAGCCTGAAAAGAACTTAGTATCTTTGAAATTCCCATTTCTTTACTAAACTAAATTGCCAATGAATTCAAAATACACTAAAGATGGACTTACAGATGAAGACACGCACATAAATAAAACTAACGAGTGGGGTTTCTTTTAGTTTTTTTCTTTTTTTGTTTTGTTTTGTTTTGGTTTGTTTTTTTTTCCCCAGAAAATCAGATTGAAAAACAATAGCCTGGAGATTTCTGTGGGTTGAAATCTCCTTCTTCCTTCTCTCTCCATTTACAGAGGAATCTAAGTGAGATATTCAGCTCACCACTACTCACTTCTTTTGTGGTGAAAAAATAAGTGTGTATTTTAATTAAAAAAAAAAAAAAAAGTCTTTGTGTTTTAGAAGTTCAGCAAAGGAGAAGAACCTAATATATAACAAATCTCCTCCAGCCAATTATAGGACTAATTTTCACTTCTATGTTAAAATAAATTATGGAAGCTCATCCTTCAAAAGACAATGACAAAAATCCACCTTCTTGTAGAATTAAATTATTTCTAATTGTAATTACATTGCTTATGTCTCTTTCCTTCCTTGCTTTACTTACTACCTCTACAGAAAGGGTTAATTTCCTGTAAACCTAATTCCTTACCTGTGGCTTCTTCCAGTGTGGCAACATCCAGTCTGGGGCTGTAATTTCCATAACCAGCAGCAGTAAAAGCACGAATCTGGAAAACATACACTGTTCCCGGCTTTAGGTTATTAATAGAAGCTGAAGTGGACTTGGTTTTCACTGTTGAATAGGTCCTCTCCCTTTGATCCTGGAAACAATAAGAAAAAAAGATTAAATGACATTTACAGATCAGATTTTATCATGATTGCAGAACAGCAACTGACAGCCAGCCTGAGTAGTTTATTTCAATTTGCTGAATGCTCTTTTCCCCCAACAACAAAAATAAAGCATACTCTATGGAGTATTACAAAAGATTGTCAATGCAATGAAGAGCTCTAAGTGTAACATAAAATTCAAATGAGATGCTCATGTTGTTACTCAGAAAACATCCAAAAATAAAAAAAATTATTGTTTTTTTGGCTCTGATTAAATTTTGTGAAATTTTGATAAGAAATAACTCAACCTTAGCTTTCCAGAGGAACCTGTGAGGTCTAAACAGTTCAAGGACAGGGAAATTTTTCTTGCATGGTCAGAACATGACAAACATAGAGCTGCCCAACCTGCCTTCATTCTGCATTAATTCAGTTAATAGCTGTCAGAATTTTTTTTATTTTTAGACGACTTCAAAGTTATCATGAATGAAGTCCTAGACATTGTGAAATGAATGGGAAAACTCTGAGTGACATCATTACTTTGACATTGTACCCTTCCATCACCTCTAAAAAATACAATATTGCCAATGTATGTGGCTGGATTTTGCATAATTTCTGAGGTACTTAACTCAGTTTTCACTTCAGATTTTTATCTCTGGCTTTTAGTCTTTTCTCAGTTTTAGACTCTAAGGCATAAAGAGGAACCCAGAGAAAGAAGCTCAGTATGACACTTCACAAATTTGAAGCTGTAAGATTACAAACCCTATGAGTAATAACTCACTTTCAAATAGTACAAAAGCTGTATCACAGATCATTAGAGTATTCAAAAAGCTATACTTATTCATCACATTTACTGACACAGATTATGTTTCAGCATAGATATGTGAAGCCCTGTTGATTTTTGGTGGCAGATGCAACCCTGATTTGAAGGGCAGAAGAGATGAATTAACCAACCATCTGAATGCACCACATGACCAGAGAAGCATGAGCCGTACACAGCAGTGCTAATGAGACGGATACAGAGGGAAGGAATAAATCTGTAACTCATTTCAATAATACTTCACCAGCTAAAAGTGATGGAGAGCCTTCCCTGTCACACTCAGTAAAGCAACAAAGGCTTTTGCTGAAATAACAGGGCTATATTGAACATACATGATTTTATTGTGCAGATTCAGTAAGGGCTTCTCCTGGTTCTTGCCCAGTCTGTTACGTGACTAAGCCCAGTCTTGGCTAGCAACAATTTTCCATATCTTCTCCAAGGGAATTTAAGTGAGGACCGTGGCAGAACGTATGTTGGTATGTGAGAAAGAACAGGAATGCTTGAGAGATGAGAAACAAGTGTAAGGAAACCATAAACAGTCAGGTTCAGGACTGGAAGCCACAGTGGAATTTCAGTTTGGGTTTTGATGCATAAACGAGGCTTATTTGAATTGCCAAAAGTCCTTGTATTCAAAAATAAATAAATAACAAAAAATGAAAATAACCTGTGCTAGAAATCTCACAGGACAGGCTTTGGAGATTTCAGGCAGATTCCATTCTAGCCCTAGCCAGAAGTGAGAGGTGAAAAAACACTTGTCAGAGTATTTCAGAATAACAAAAAACGTTTGATTTAATTTGGCTCTAAAAGGAGCTGAAAGTTCAAATCCTTTTATTTTTCTTTTCTTTTAAACCAGTGGAACAAAACTTAAACGGCCTCTCTCACTCTGAGCAAGAAGATTATGAAGTAATTTTAAAGCTGAAATGCATTTTTTTTTGGAGTGAAAACAACCATTTCAGTATTTGTCCAGAAATTGCCTCAGTTAAAGTTATATAGTCCAGTTTACCTGTGACTGTTAGAAAGAGCTTTTTATTCTCTTTTATTAATTTCACTGCACTAAGTAGTGAAACTGCACTGGAAGATGTCCTTCCATTAAAAAAAAAAAAACAAAACAAAACAAAACAAAAAAAAAAAACAAACAAAAAACACTTTAACATCAGTTTTTCTCTTTGCAAACATAGAAAACTGGCAATGAAATTCTGCTGGTTATTCAAAATTAGTATATAGAGAAAATAATGAAAGAGATATTCTAAAAGCTATCATTATATAAAAAGCTGGGTATCTTGGTAATTTTTCTGTCATTTTACATTACCCATTTAAGTTATTTATTTTATTTTAACAGATTAGAAACTGCTCTGCACATTAAAAAATCCAAGGTTTTTGGTTCTCAATTTCTATTTTTTTTTTTTGTTGTTTTTGCTTCAGAGGACAGTTTTGCCCTTGATAAATACGTAAAGTTTTAAAAATACTTGGACTTTATTTGTGTGTGTATGTACACACACATGCTGGAGAACAAAAATTATCTGCTAAAATTAGTAAAATTTCTTCCTAAGAATTATTTATCTATCTGTACCTATCTGCTAGATTTTGGTTTAAGAATTATTAGAGTGAACAACTTAAACTGGAAGTTAGCATCAACAAATAAAAATTGTATTCCTTTCCCAAATCATATAAAGATCTTTTGATAAGTATATTTGTGTAATTTAGCACTGAAAATGAAATATGACACTTGATATTACATCCAATCTGGGCTGAATTTACCTAATTCTGTGTTACCTAGTAAACTGACATGCTCTTTTTGATATAGGGGTACTGTTACCTTGCCTGCAGAAATGTCTCCATAAGTGACTACAAAGAAGCCCCTTTATTCTTTTTTTTTTCATTTTAATTTCTTTTTTTTTTTTTTCACAAAATGTTTTATAAAAATTAGGAGTATGTTATGTTATGCAGTCAATTTCCTAGGGAATCTGGAGGAGCCAAACTTAGACTGGGTCCCATGACAAACATAGAGCTGCACAACCTGCCTTCACTCTGCTTTCATCCAGTTTACGGTTGTCAGAATTTTTTTATTCTGCAGTACTTCAAAGTTATCATGAATGAAGCCCTAGACATGCTGAAATGAATGGCAAAACTCCGACTGACATCAGTAAGATTGCAATTTCACTCTACCAGAAACAGAGATCACTTAATCTACTATTGAAAAGGAGCCTTTAATTCATTATTGTGTTGAGAGAACAAGTGAAAGATAAATTTCACAGTCCTGGTCCTTTTTAAAAGGACAAATAAGGAATATTTATTTCCTAAAAGTCTAGGAAGTGTTTTGAAAATTTTCAGACATCAAGTAGAAGCTGCCCAGCTCATAAGGAAATACAAAATGCAGTCAGGAGCTGTACTTGATACATCATTTCAAGACTAGAATTACATTGATACAGAAGGAAATGAAACAAGCTTCAAACACAAAGTAGAATACATGTGAAAACAGCAATATAATGGTAAAATATCCAAGTACAACTTAACAATTAAAAAAAAAAAAGGAAAGGCAGATTTCAAGTGTATATTTCATTTTCAGTATGCCAAAATACAATATATGAGACATATGATAGCAACAATAATTGCAGGATTTAGCTAGTTATTAAAAACAAGCAGAATCACTGACTTTGGAGAGACGAGGTAGTTGATAGCTGATGACTTTAACACTGTTCCACAACGCAGCAAGCCAACATAAAGCCAACAACATATTGTTGCACATTACAGATAATCTTAGCACTTACTTTCTCATAATACTTGATTTCATATTCAGTGATGACTCCATTGGGATGTTCTGGTTCCTGCCAGGAAAGCTCCACGCTCCTCTGCAGCACTCTTTCTTTCATTACGCCACTAACTTGCGAGGGAGCTGTTTGGACAAGATGTGTCAATAAATAAAAAGCAAATTTGTTGGATGCCTAAAATCAAATGTCATTACTGATCCACCCCATGCTGAGCCACTTTCATTAAGGTAAAAGAAAGCACTTTTTCATAGCTTACAATTCAAAGCTAATGAATATTCTAGCATATCCCTATTACTGTTCATAAACTTAGAACAGAAATCCAACTAAAGTGCAAACAGCAAAAGGTATCATTGTTCGAATTAGTACAAAACTGAGATTGATGGGATAGGAAAAAAAATTAAGCAAATTAATTCTGATGACGAGAGTAAATTAAATTTTTAGATGGATGTGTAGTAAATTAAGAGTCTAAATATTTATTGCATATGTTTCTGAAATGCACATAAAAAGAGAACTAATCTTTTAGAAACAAAATCACATTTTAGGCTGATTTGATATGACTAATTCCAGTTCTGCTTAGAAATAATCTCTCACATTATCTGATTACAACATGACGGTGATGAAAACAACTTTGTTAAGAGACTAAGCCCACTCTTTTTCATTAGTTCAAACCTTTCCAGGACATTTTCTCTTTAGAGCTAAGTTTCCATATTTGGTCTTAGCATTTTTTAAAGTGCAAGACAATTTAAGGAGTAGATCTTATGGAACAAAGGGGACACTGTCTTCCTCCGCCTCACTCTACAGAGATATAAATAAATGCACACTTTGTGCATGCACATGTACACACACTGAGTTTCCTAAGAAATATCGCCCACAAACAAGGACCTTTTGAAATTAAAACACCCCAAACCCAATATAAAAGCATTATAGAGATATTGACTCCCACATAAAAATATTTAAGAGAGAATGCAATAAACTGTGAGAGACTGAAAAAATAACTCACTTTCTCAACTTATTTTTAATGAGAAAGACAGCAGATATTTTGCTGATGTGCAGCATCAAAGGAGGCCAAACATCACAGTCTTCCTCAAACATACACAATGGATTTAGAACAAAAGTCCTGTAAAACTACAGCACTTTGAAAAACAACTATGGTATTGGAACCATGCAGAACTTGATCTTGTTCTCCTTCAGTTTAATGGAAATCAATTTTGCTCATGCAAAAGATAGAGAGGACCTGACCCTCAGCCCCCTACAGTTAAAAGCTAAATGCCATTTACATGGATAAGGACTTGGTCTTGGGGCAGACTCAGACACAGGAAAGATGTCTGAGATAAATTTATTAGAAATAATATACTAGAAATAATACTAAAGTTATTAAGTTAGAGATAAATTTATATCTTTTACTAACAAAGAATCTAATACTGATTCTTTATTGACATTTGTTTAAAAAAACTGAAAATTTTAAATCTTTTAAGTAAAAAAACACCACCTTATTTCAGAACTGTGTGTAAAGCTTTCACTATGTAAAATTATGTAGTCTTCAGAATTCTTATACCAAGCAACAAGGTGATCTTCACTTTCTCTATTTTTTTTAAAATAACATAAAACATCTAGAATGCACACTCCTGTATCATCAAGTATAAAAACAAAATGATAAAATTTAAATACCTACAGCACAATCAAGAAAATAATCCTCTAAAAACTAAATTGGATTGTTAAATTCTTACTGCAATTTTGAAGTTTCTAGGATTTTTTTTTTAATTATAGCATCTATGTTCATGTAGGTTTTTAAAATGTGTTTACATTTCATTGGAGGCTCCAAGAATACATGAAAATTAGGGATGGAAGCCATGCATGATAATTTTCATAATGAACTATTATGCTGTATATAATCAATATAGTCAAAGGTGAAGATCTCTTACTCTAGGCTGCCTAACTGATAAAATCATAAAATTGTATTAGACAAACACCCTGGGTTGCTGCACAAAACCAGGATCAGTCTCACTCTCCTTGCACTCTATTTCTAAAAGCTTAGAGTATTTTCACTCTTTAATTAGTGAAATACATTCTTTTTCATAGCTAGGACTCCAGAATGCAGCAAACTAATTTACTGTCTAGTTTTCTTTGACATGATTAACTAGTTGTCTTCTTTGCCTAAATAAGTACCTCTGCATCCTGAATGAATTTCAGAGAGGTCATTATGTTTCATGTATAATTTTCTCTCTCATCCAGATAAATGTTTCTCAAATTGCTAATCTTACATTTTTAGATGTCTGAAATTGTTAATGTTGGTACTTATCATTGAGCAATTTTATATTACCTAGGTCACTGGAATTTGTTCTCCATGTTTCCTGCTTTTTGTTTTTGCTTATCAAATTTTTTCATTCTGTTGGCCACAGCATTCATTTTTCTTAAAACAATGAAGCAAAATAAACTTGATATTAGTTAACTCTGTGCATGTGGGAAAGAAACAGGAATGTGAAGGAGGAGGGACTGAGAGAGGGGGAAGATTTTTATTGAGGAAATGAAATACACTGTGCGACAGTCCTACTTAACACCTGTGCAAAGTACATAAAAAACAGGCATATTCCATTCTTAAAGAATTTCCATTCAAACTAAAACCTCAGTGATTTACCAACGTTGCAAGACATCATTCAAACTGGTTTGGTTTGGGGTTTCTGTATGGGGTTCTTGGTAATTTGTTTTTCTTTTGAGTTTTTTGCACCCAAAACTAAAAATGGTTGTGCTACCTTTCATTGTTAGAAGAAGCACATGAGGAAGAAGAGAAAGTCCAAAGCTACAGTCCAACCTTGCGTATGTTGGCAGCTCTGAAGACAATTATGTTGCATGTAATTCTCATACCACGAGACTCCTAAAATGCAGCATGCTACCTAACCTTGTTTTGACTCCCCATGATTTTCAGGGGAAGAAGGGAATCATTAAATTGACTGGAGCCAGAGTATCCTCCTCTGGCAAGGAACACCAGTTTGTTTTAACTCTACAGAAATCTCTTCAAACTAGAGCAGCCACATAAGCCAATGCACTGACATGAGAGGGTAGGCTATCTTTATCCTGCCTTTTGGGCTGCATTTCTTGATCTCTGCCTAATGAGAGTGTATGGGTCAAAAGCATTTTGTTCTGTATTCAAGTATAATAATTTCCTCTGTATTCTCTCTGTGGCTTTCTTACAGATGGTTTTACGTTAGTGTTTTATTTGTTATGGCTTCCTGATACCTCCTTTTAAACCTTTAGCCAACTTCTCATTGCCTATCTATGCTAATTAATTAACTTTTTATGGTTTTGAAACAACTATATTTGAGCAAGCTTGAAAATGAGTTGAAGAACACAATTCATCCTTAAATACAATATAAATTAGGGAATTAAATTACCAAAACAAAATAAAGATAACTCTATAAAAACAGGATTAAAAATAACGTATTTGTTCCCATTTCTAGCTAAACCAATAATGATAATAACAATAATAATAAACTACTTCAGGGTGTTTTTCTTCTAGTAATCTACTTCTTGCCACTGCATCTCTAACGAAGTCTTTCATGAAAAAGACACTTCTTACAGCATTTCTAGACAACTATATACCCAGTCCTGAATGACTTGAGCATGCATAATCCCTACCGTATCACTTCAATTTACAAAGAAATATCACTTGACAGAATCATTATTTCCATAATATTTTACACGGGGGGACACAGGCTGTTCAAAACACCATTTGCTATCAACTTGCTTTCTGATATACCTCATCTCTACTTTTTCTCCTTCCTGCTGACACAACATCCAATGCATCAAACACACACAGCCTCTCAGGGCTAACAGGCAGATGTACCTATACACACAGCATAAGAAAGTACTTTGAGAATGACAGGCCCTCAGCACACTCATTCACCTTTTTTAAATGCTTAAAATATCCCATTCAGCAAAAGAAAAAATTGATTTTCCCCAGGTTTCAACATCACAGCCACTGAGAAATATAACTGTGCTGGGTTTTACTGATAAAGCCTTCAAGTTATACAGATTTCAAGCTGGTCATCATTTTCGGATCAAGTTATAGAAAAAGTTAAAACTGAGGTGACAAAAAGAGCAGGATATTCCAAGGATATATTCTGTTCCAGAGACAATATTCCATCTGGCAGACTGATGTGTTCCATCCATACTGCTAAGCCAAGCATATGGTACGTTATTAATATGTGCAAATATTAAGGTATAGAAAACTGTAGTGATTGTTTTGGACAGCACTACTTTTAGTCCAGAGTAATTTGAAAATTTTATAATATAATACTGCTTATGCCATTAATCGCTATCCTTAGCTATTCTCAGGTTCTCAAGACTAACATAACAAAAAAACCACCACCACCAACAAAAAAAACAATAAAGACTGAAAAATTAAAATATGTGAAGCTGGACTTTAACACATAAGAGGAATTAGGCATAATGTACCAATTACTAGCACAAAATCAGCTGTAAATATCTTTTTTATTGAAAAAAAGATGAGTCAGCAAAAGGAACATACCTATCCATTTCTCAGTGATTTCCTAAAGTCCTGAATATTGAATGTGTCTCAATTCCATCAGCAGCATCAGTCATGGAGACTTTTAATTTGATACTTTTTAAAAAGTGTCTCTAGAAGCAGCATCCTGCGTACTTAGTAGTTCATGTATATGAAACAAAATACTTTCAGTTCTTAGGAATAAGGGTTTACAAGCCTGCAGTCACACTTCATACAGAAAATTTCATAAATGAACAGGAGTACATTGTGCAGGACTAAACCCTGTATAAACAAATGCTACCAAATCTTGCTTGCAACTCCAGTTTCATGACTTGTCATACAAATTTTAAAGAATGAGTGGGCTTTCAGACTTTCTTAACCTTTTTTTTTTTATTATTATTATTTCCTTATCTTAAAACAGCAATAGTGTGCTGAAGTCAATCTGAGCTTCCTCTTGTACTTGCTGAAGTCAAACAATAGCACTGGTACTTTGATAGTACCCTTATGGCACTTCCTAAAGGACAGAAAGTTGCCTTTTGTCTTATTTTATTTTAATATCATGAAGATACACAAGAATCATTCAAAGCCACCAGCTTTTCCTACAGCAGCAATGAGATCAATTTTACATCCCCGTAAAACTGTATCTTAGGGCCCAATATAAGTTTTACGTGACATAGACCATTTCTCTGCAACAGTGCTGAGGGGTGTTTTGAGTATTGAGCCTGAAGGGGACTTTGCCAACAGAAGCAAAACGTAGAAAAACAGGGATATTGGCATCCCAATGGTAATAACCTACTGCTGTTTCTTTTTAACATGTCTTTGCTGTGTCCTTTTTCAGCAGAAATCTTTGGATAACAGAGTTGTTTTGCCTCTACATCTATTTTAAGTGAGACTGTAATCTGGCATTTTACCAATAACAAATGTAAAATGTGTGTGTGTGTGTGTGTGTGTGTGTGTGTGTGTGTGTATACACACACACACACATGAATATATATACACACATATATGTATATGTATACACACACATATATATATACACATATATATATATGCATATGAAAATAGTAGCAGAAAATTATACTGTTGTTAGCTCTTAAATGGTAGTTCAGGAAGAGAATACAAAACTCTCCATACTCCATTACAGTCCTGCACACAGATTACCCAAAGGGCACCTTTCTGCACCAGCTTTTGCACCGATTTGCTCCCGAGAGAAAGAATATAAGTGAAGTCATAACCTGGCCTCTAACCATGTTCTGGTTTGCTCTCAAGGGAAACAGGCATCAGAATTGCCAAAATTACTAAATAAGAGTGGAAGGAAAACAGATTATACACCTTGAAGAATTGCAGCTGCTGCTGTCAGGGATCTGGGGGTCAGCATGTGGTACCACACTGCTTTTTGTGCTGGTCTGAAACAGGATACCTCAGGATACATGCCCTCCCTTGCTTCAGGACACATGCCCTTGCTTACTTCTAAGGAGCTGCCTGATGTAAAAAGAGCCTTGACCAGGTTTGCTGGTACTGGGCAAATTTTAACACTTTACCGTATAGGTATTTCCCTTACTTATATATTCTGTTTCTTAGAAAGATACAAAAGCATTTTTGCAAGGAAGAGAAAAAAATATATTGTTTATTATATTAAATTATTCAAATTATTAAAAATTTCACAGCACTGTAATATAGAACTCACTTGAGTGCTACTAAAGCCATGATAGAAAACTGCCACAGCTTTTCCTTGAAATGCTTGGAAAAAAAATGCTTACATTTCACTTCATGTTTACACTAATATGCACAATAATTTGCATGCTATTCTATATCATAATTCATGCAAAAAGATAACAGAAGAGATCATGATAGCTCTTAAACTGAAAATTATTAAATGTATTGATAGACATGGACAAGATTTTCTGTTTTGTTACAGTGTGTTTCTCTCCCCTCAGTTAAGCCTCCACATGACAAAGCAGCCCATGATAAAAGGTTATTGAGTACCACTGTATTATGCCATTAGTACCCATTGCTTTGGATCAATGGCAGAGAAATTCCCCACTGTGTTTACAAGCTGCAGCATTCAAGAAAAGACCCAAATAAATCAGATATTTTACACTAACAATATCCTACAGAGAAACCATTTTAACTTCCTCGCTGACACACTTTACTTTCCAGCTCATAAATATAACACAGTGTGCTTACAGTGCTGGGTAAGCCATCAGCAGAGGCACACACAGTTGCTCTGAGCCACTTGGGGATGTCATGAGTACATGGGAACAGGCAAGGTAGTCAAGTAATACTTGACTGCATTACTCCATCTCATGTTTTGCCATTACTTTTATGGCTGAGAAACTCTCAAAATACTTGCTGATCGACAGAGAGGAACAGAAGCAGTAGTTGCCCAAACACTGTACTGTCGAATAGAAATTAAAAAACAGAATCACAAAATATGCTGAGTTGGAAGGGACCCATGAGGAAAAAAAAACAATAAATACGTTCTGATCTCCTCTAATATCACTAGCAAATTTCTAAGAAAGCTTATGCTCAAATAGCATTATTACCAAATATGTAGTGGTTTACTAATCATCCGTACCTTTTAAACATCTGATGCAGTTAAAATACATAATGGTTTGGTAATTCCTTCATCAAACTCAAAACTTAGCAGCTGGATCAGTTCTGTATGCTGTCTACTCTGGCAAAATTCTGGGGAGGAAAACCAATACAAAGAAAGAAAAAGAATCTACCAGAAAGAAATGAAACAATTTAGAAAGATCGAGCTGACAGCTTGTCTATCATGTTTTGATTTTTTTTCTGGTCACAGTCTACATCTAGACCCATTCTATGAACTCCCCTGTTTCTTCTGCCTGACATTTGGTACAAATATTACTGTTATGTCTGCATCTCATTTCTTTGAAAACTGGCAACTTGGGCATCAATCAGTGCTGAACGGATGCTGAGTTGCGTAACAAGTGACAACGTCGTCTCCCAAGATATCCACAACTCTTGTTTTGTGAATAAGTTTTGACATGTCAGGCACAAACCTGATTCTTACAAATGTGTTAGAGTAACAAACCAGCCTTAAAAATAAGAGAGGGGCTTTTGTTCTCCTGAAGCATTTGTTTTCCTTTGCAGAAGAAATATTTCTGTGTTAATTAGCTTTTTCTTTTGTCCTGTGTTATTTTGTGATTCATCTTTCATAACTTTTTCTGTTTTCTTTTTTTTTTTTTGAGAAACATCTGCCGCCAGCCTTGCAGTAAATCCTTGGCACACAGATATTATTCTTCATTAAAGGAAACAAAACACCACAAAACTCTCCAAAGATGAGGATACTCTTTTCCCTGGTGGGATACTCAGACACATAATGTTCTCCTTCTGTCTCCAGTCATCTCTGCTGGCAAGTGTCAATTACAGACATAGGTTTTAGGGAACAGAAGGATAAAAAACAATTTACAAATACTTTTCTCTGGAAGCAGACAGGTGTAATGACTGAGACTGTTTGCTGTAATTGAATTTCATGCTGTCATCTATGCAGTCACAAATAGATGTCAGCTTCAAGGATGCTACACATGGGGAAAAAAATAGCAACAAAACCCCCTTCATACATTCTTATTGCTACTGTATAAGTTTGCCGCTCTAGTTTGACTTCAGCAAAAGAAATCTTCACTTTCAGAGAAGTGTATGAGGTAATTTACTATAGTGGCTTTGGAGGCCTATGGAGTAGTTAGATTATGTTTATTTAGCGTAAGATGTCCAAGACAATTGAGTGAATTCCAGCCCCCATAACAAAGCATTTTGTTTCAGACATAGCCAACCAAAATCTGGAAACAAAGTGCCATGCCAAAAAATTAAAAACAGTTGATCAAATATTAACAGAAAAGCATATAAATATTCTATAAAGATGTCAGCACAAAACAATAATTATGTGCCAGAGGTTTGATCAAACTGATGTTTCCAAAGATATAATTGTTCTATGGGGAAAAAAAAAATATTACTCTACTAACATTCCTCAAATGTGTAACAACTTCTGTTCCAGCCTTCCAAATTCCCGTGAAATGCATCATAATGGCACTGCTAACAATGGGCATATTTCTGAAAGCAGCATGGGCCGTATTCACAAGGAATACAGGAAGAACTCCATGCAAGAACAGTTTGCATTTTCTCTCATGTTATGAGCTGTTTTTCTCCCAAAGAGCAATAAATCTCTAGAATTTAAGAATATGGATAAACATCCATCTGGGAATCTCTGCTCCAGTGATAAATATCAGACATAAGGCTGAAGTTATTGACACAGGAGGGAAAGTCATGTCCATGAGGAGAAGGTGAGGCACAGCAGACAGCCCAGGATTGCCTAGGTCAGGACTTGTAGAGGAAGCAGTTTCACTGGCCAGAGCGAGGTCACCACTGTGAAGAACTGCCACTGACATAAACACAATATTCAAAATTTCTCCTGATGTACAAAAATTCACGTTTTTTCTGTCAGCTGAGAAAAAATTCCTTTGCTACAACACTGATTGTCCCAAATGAAGTAACTTTGGATGTTTGCACAAGCTGTTGGAAAAATACTCTTATGCAAAAGCAGAAGGAAAACTCCTTATCTTTGGGGGAATGTATTTTTCAAAGTAAAGCTATTTGATTGATTTGACTATACAACAAAAATTAACATCTCACTATTCAACAGAAAAAGCAACTTTAGACATAACACGCATATTTACTTAAAAATAAAGCTAACAAATTTTGTATGTAAATAACTTTAATATTTTTTTTCTTTTTTTACACCAAAAAAATAAAAACTTGCAATAGGTTTAGAGGTCTTATGCAACTACATATGATAAAAAGCATGATTTTTAAAAAATGTACCCCTACCATCTATTACACAAAGAGTAAACTTTGCATATAATTTCAAAAAGATCTTATATATTCTTCCCTTTGAGTAGACATTATTTCCTAGAACTCCTTACTGCTTAAAGTAACTTTGGATTTGGGGCAATTTTTTTGTTGGTTTTTTTTTGGTGTTTTTTTGTTTTTGTTTTTTTTTTGTTGTTGTTTTTTTGTTTTTTTTTTTTTTTTNTTTTTTTTTTTTTTTTGTTATTTGAGAGCATGCTATGGTTTAATGCTTCTCCAGGTTCTGCTCACCAGAAAACTTTGCTCAAAGACTTGTCTGACGCAGAACTGGATATAAGCTGGAAACACATCAATCATTTAATGAAAGAATTTACTATGTGGTTTTAAAAGCTGTACAGAATCTTTTTTTTTTTTTTTTTTTCAGGCTTTCTAGTGGCTTTACTTCCCTGAATACTATGAGAATCTAAAGGAAAGCAAAGTTCTGTATTCAAAGGTTAACTTCTTGGAGATTTAGAATATGAAAATGTCAATTGCACAAATTATAAACCCATTTAGCTTTCTGATTAGTTCCACTTTTAGCATATCATTTAGGGCTCATTTCTGACCTCTCATCAATTATATTTTAGTTTAGCTGCACTGATTTTATCTAAGTTATCCTTACTTTATACCAATGGAAACAAGATCAGAATCAAGTCCTAAGTGTAAAGTAATTAAAAATGTAATTACCACAACTGATTATGCAACATAGCTACATCATTAATTGGCTACAATTTTTATATATTTTTAAACAAAAATATTACAATTACTTTACCAATTTCACAGAGATTGGTCTTTACTTTATTTCAGAAGTAATTGTAGATGAGATACAGACACTCTAACTTAGGCACCTAGGTGCACCTCCCCTTTAGGCGACTACAGCACACATAAAGTGCTTAAGTTCACCCAAACAGGTTTGCTCCCTGTGACAGAGAGGTTAGTGCACTGGAAAGATCCAAAAAGAGAGCCTGCCTGTTTAAACTGAGAATTTCAAAACATCACTTTAAGACCTCTGAAAAACTTTCTCCATTGACTACACAGTGAATTTAGGCACTTATTTTAGAAGAAACAGATAACCTAGTAAAGCAAATAAAACTGACATATAATATAGTACTAATAATAATAATAGTACTTTTTAGGTGAGGTAGACCCCATCTTTCTCACACACTATCTACAATTTCTTCTTTCCGACTAAATTTTCCTTTGCTTTTAAGGAAGTATTCCAATATCCTTAAAGCTCTTGAAGGTAATTAGCCAGGAGTTTGCTGTGACTTACCTCTCATGCAAATCTTGTAGGATACAAGTTTCTACATACAATAGTGTAAGTCTAATTCCTGGTGAGCCTAGAGGTGTTTTAGCAAACTGCTATTTAAATACTGTGACTACTTATATAACTCCAGCTTCACAATTGCAGAGAATCAATTTAATGATGAAAATAGTCCTATGTAGTATTGAAGTCTGAACTAATATTTTTTAAGGAAAAAAAATCCACAAAACAACAAGACCAGAACAGCTTCTGGGTTGGATTCTATTTCAATTTTTACTGGTGTGAATAAGTAGTGACTGCATTGACTCCTTTCATCCTGAATGTTGAATTTCAATCAATATCCAGGATGAAGGAGATGAAAATGGAGCTCTTTGCAGTAACATAAAGCCATGCAACAACACGTCAGAAAGGCTAAACTTAAAAAAAAAAAAAACCCAACTGAAAAAAGCTGGTTCTGTTTTATTGTACATTTACTCAATATATTGGAAAAAATAAGCAAAACTGACTAAGTATCTTGAATAGTTTATTATGGTTCTATTTATCTTAAATAATAAACTTTATATCTGATTCTCCATTCCCTCACTCATAGTTAGGGTATTGGGAGAGAGTAGGGTTGGTCTGTCTTTCAGACTGCATCCAATGTAAGCTGTTCTGCTAAATCAAAGTATGGGAAATGGTGTCTACATATCTAACAAGTCCTTCTAGATTGTAAAGGAGACAGCAAAAAGGGCATAAAACTGGAATGTCACAAAAGCAATTAAACTTGAGTCTTAACAACAGCACAATCCTGTGTTTTAACGAAAATTACTGTTTTCCTACCCAGACTGTGCAGATCATTTTTCAATTACTATTTTCCTATGATGGCCTCCAGGTCTTCAGTAGAGATTATTGCTACCTACATGTATGCATAGCACAAAAGTTGCACTTGCCACCAACAACAAGAGACTCAAATTTAGTGTTTCCAAGGCTCATCACTAGCACAGCAACTGAGCTGACATGAGCAAGCACAGTGTACAATATGGGTCATATTTAGATCATAGCTTAGACCAACAACCAATTAAAAAACAGAATGTGCAAGGTTGCACAATATGTAAACAGGAATAAAAATATGACTACATCCTCTGAACAACAGTCTAATATCTTATTAATTTGAAAAAGCTCCAGTGTAATTATTTATATTCATGAATGCATTATAATACACATATTAAGATGGATATACATCAGAATTATAAACATCTATAGCTGCTTTCCTTCATGAATATGGTCTCAGCACCACTTACTGTATGAAATGAAAAAAATAAATCATTGGTACTGGAATTTCCCACAATAATAAATATACTGAATGTTCATTACTCTCCCTTATATGTGCAAGTAAAAACCCTGACTTAAAAAACATCTATGCTAAACCACTTAGAAACTTCTCTTATGAACATTCAATGATAAAAGTAGTCAATCTACTCATTACCTAGGTATGAGGTTTTGAAGATCTTTATGTGAGCACTGCTAGAAAAGGAGAAATAGTAGAGATAACTTACAGGTTACTTAACTAATCAAAGCTGTACTGCACACATGCTCAGGCATAATAAAAGCAGCAAAAAAATCCTCCTTTTCTTCTGTCTAGCCAACAATAGTTGAATTAGTCATTAAAAAAAAGCTGGCAATGATATGCCCAAGTTTTATTTTAAATCTCTACTTGAAAGCTTTTTCTTTTTTTAACCTTGTCATTTCTCTAATCCAAACTAAAGGTTTATGCAATACACATTTAAAGTCAGATAATACTCATAGAACTTTTTTAATAACATCTGTATCCACAGGAACCAATCAGATCTTAATACATGCAGTATGTGTGCAGATTAAATAGAGTAACTATCTTCAAAAGGACACGACTGCAAACTTATTTTAAAAGTGGAACACACAACTGGCTCATCTTTATTAAAAGAACTATTACTGCATGTATTACAGTCTTTAGGGTAATGTACAATTCACCATTAAATATAATTCTCCTTATCTGGACTCAAATTTCACACCCCAGTGTGCAATACCTGCCTGGACTGATCTCATCTAATTTTTCACCAGACATATAAAAATACAAGTCCAGCGTCATTAAGGCCCTTTGAGTTAGTGGAGAAGGAGATCCTGCTGGTCATTCAGATCTCAGCTAAGCAAGTCTTAGGTGTGCCTTTAAGCTAGATTGTTTCTACAGGTGCATCCTAAGATGGAACCTACATCACTTGACTAGTGGGACTGTTTTCTCATTCTACATCTTTCATAAGGTTTGCAGCTCTTTTCTAATTTCATTATCATTATTAAATTTTAAATCATTCATCCAATATTTGTTTTCTTTGATAGAAATACATAGATGTTAATTTCTGGTATTTGTCTCAATTTATTACTCACAGCTGGAAACTAGCCTTCCTAATTTAAACCTCTGAGTCTATTTAGTAAATGCCTAAAAACTTTCTTGAGAAGAAATCTAATAAAGGAAAGGGGCTGCCCTGAAAGGCCTACAGAGAAGCATCCTCTCTGGTACAGCTCAGGCACCCAGCTAGGGAGGCTGGACTCCCCTCTGAGGGATGGCGGAAACATCTGCCACTCTTCAAGAGGTAAATGAGGCATATCCTGTGAAGAGTCTGCCTTCCTCAGAGTTTAAAATTTGTGTCAATACACAACACACAGCCAAGTTTGGCAGACGGAGTCTACCACCTACCCACCTTTCTGCTGCAGTCATTACCTTTTCTCCAGAGTGCCTAGAAACCACTCTCACCCCCTAGATACAAAAAGACTTTTGAGTTTTGGCAAGTACTTTCCACAAGATTGAATTCTATGAAACACATGTTAAAAAATACATAATAATACACGATAAATTAGGATTGTGACTAATGCAGAGTTGCAAAATTTAGCATGTGAACAGCTGGCCAGCTGACCTAGAACACAACAGCCATATGAATGCCCTGAAGTTACAGGATCATCCCAAATTCTGTTTCAACTCTACACTTTACTGTACAGCCAGGCTAGTCAGATTACATACTCTAGTGTTAAGTATGAAACTTCTCTCCTTTCCAATTCTGTGGTAAACTGCTTGCCAAAGAATTTAAGAGAATAAAAGAGATCATCAGTTTGGTTTTTAAAATACTTAGAATGTATTTTTATATTTGCATTTTGTTAATATATATATTTAATATCAAGGTAGGTCTCAAACCACCCCACGCCCCCCTACCGCCACCCCAAAAAACCCAAAGCAGGAAAGAAATTCTAAATCTGTAACACTTTTTGAAGAAGATGGATTAGATTATTGTGAAATTATCCCATTTGATCCTTTCCTCTAGTTTTCATACTAGTCCATAGCTCAGGGCATATGGTTCAAGAAGGAAGAAGGGAATACGGTCCCAAGGAGGGAAAGGGAAAGGGAAAAGTTGAGGCTTTTTTTATCAGTGCATTCTTCCTGAAAAATCAGATGCCTGCATATCTTTCATTAAATTTAACATGAAGAAGGAAAAATCTGGAAAAGTTTTGGCCCAGTCCAGACTGTGCAACAGTAGGTGAAGTGCCATGACTGGTCTCAAGTACTGGCTCAGAAGTTCCAGAAGGTCAGGAATGCAAGCAGCTGGCTAGAGTTTAAAGGAAGCTTAACTTTGTGGGAGAAAGCCATTTTAATGACTTACCAGAGGCTTACAGAAGGTTAAGCTGTCTGAATAGATACAAACAATGACAACGAAAACGTTAGACAAAGGAAATTCTCCTTACCTATAGAATATCAATGTTTATCAGAGGAGCTTTATCTTGTTCTTAACAAGTTGAATCATGCAAAACCAAGATCAATAAGGGAGGATGCCTTTAAAGCTCCACTGTTGCATAATGAAAATTACTTTGAAGAGCTGGCTGTGTGTTCATGGAGAGTTATCAAACTGCCCCTGCAGGCGCTGGTGACATTAGGCAGCTCAAAATACAGTATTTCACTTGAAGCACATCTGACTCATTCTATTGGCATAAACATCACATGTTTAGCATTAACTGCTTTTACAACCAGCTTTATAAATATAGTTTACTTCCCTTTCCAACGGCTGTCTTCTCCTTTCTTTTGTTGCAAATATTTTTGCTTGTTACTTTTGCCTCTGACAGTTTGACAGTTATTACCTTAAGACATTCCAGGTGTTCTTTAGTTCTTTCCAAAGAATCATCTAGGTACCCAAAGCCTTCAGCACATTAACTGGTAACTAATTTTTAAAGGTACACCTAAAAGAATAAAGCTCAAAGGCAGAAAATACAAATAAATATAAAAGGATGACAGGAGTACTTTATGCTTTTTAAAAATTCAGTGGTATTATTTTTATGGCAAAATGAAGAAGAATCTAAACACTAGCACTTTATAACATGGCACTGTAACACTCAGGTTATAACAAATGGAACACACTACACCCTTAATTAGGCTATTCATCAGCAGAGTGAAAGGTGGATCGACACTATTGCCATTTCCTCAAGATACTGATTTCCAGATTGTCACCAGTTATCCAGACAGTGGCAGTTTTGCTGGAATGCTGGTTTTGCTTAAACAGCACCCTTTGCCCCAGTCATTCTGGGACTGACAGTACATCTCCCTTATTTCCTTTGTTTCCACAGCAAAGTCCTTTTGCCAGGAATCAGGATCTAGGAAGACAAACCAGAAATGTCCCCTAGCCTGTATCAGCTTTTCCTGGACAGAGACACAGCCTTTTCTGAATAGAAGCTGGTAAGGGCAAAACTGTTTCTCCTCCCAGAATAAAGCAGACAAGAGAAGAAAGATCAACCTTGCTTCTGTATATGTGTTATACTATTATTCCCTTCTTATAAATGTATGATGAGACTGATTTGAACTTTTTTTCTCTATAGAATTCCTATCTTCCTTCCATATTCACATTTTGTTTGTATTGAAACGTAAAACCAAAGTCCTTCTAGTTCTTGACTCAATTATGATTTATGTTGTTTCATGTATTTAAATGCACTCAAAGTTTCCAAATGAAGTTGTAATGCTTGAATAACAAAATGCTAGAGCCTAATAAAGACTTCAAGTGTCTCTACTGTAGAAGAACCAAAGAGAAAGGAAAAGACAAGCTTCTTAAATACAGGAAAATAGAGATATTGCAAAGAAGGCTACATCCAGTCATCAAAAGGATGGATAAGAGAGATGACCCAAATTTACATATAGTTTAGAGCAAGCTCGGGAAGTTATACTTCTGGGTCTCCTCTAATATTACTACAGAAAACCTTTACTTAACTATAATTTAACTGCAACTTACGTAACTTAAACTTTTACTTAAAACAGAAAATCTCACTACAGCAGACTGTGACGTTTGCTGTGGTGTTTGCCCGTGGCAGATGAAGAGGAGGATTAAAAGTTACGTATGTAAATCAGGGATGTACTAGCGTTGAGTGGTTTGTTTAAGAGATAATTATGTTTGAACAGGGATTGTCAAAATTGGGCTCTTTTGTACATCCTACAATTATCTTCCATCCTTTTAATTGAACATGGTACATTCTCTTCAAAATAATAAACAGGATATGGTACTCCTTTCCATCCCTCTTTGTTTTGGAACAATGATCTAAATCTAGTCAGTAGAAAGCATCCATACTACTAGCCTGCATCCCCCAAAGGACTGGAAGGGATGTGATACAGTGTGTACCACTTGAGAAAGAGGCCCCAAGAGTAAAATGCTGCTAAGGGCTGGAAAAACAAATTATGTCTTTGCATCATTGGAATCATCCAGCCTTGTGTTAGATCGCAGATATAATTAAAAAAAAAAAAAGAAAATTATCTGAGCAGAATAAAGAAGCGATCTTAATGAAATTAATTTTTGTCTTCTTTCTTCCTGACTCTTTTGTCATGGTATTCAAACACAGTTTTCTTCTAAATAAAATTAATGTGTCTTTTTTAAAATTCTCAAAAGATTTGTTTTTTTCAAGGTAGCTATTTTGAAATTGCAGTCTTAGAATGGTTTATTTAATGCACTTTATAAAACTACTTCTCTCTTAGACATATACTTTTATGCACTAACTTAGTGCTTCCATCTTTCTTTTTAACTTTCCTAGTTTATTTCACTACTTGCATTTTTTACAGCTTTGAGATAAACAACATTACCTGTGCACATCAGGATACGGCTCTTTACCTCTCTGTACAATGAAGGCTGCACTATGGTCTTTCAGGCAAGATGTATCACCTGACACTTTTTTGTTTGGTTGGTTTATGCATTTTCTGGTCTCCCTGACTCATTGGAGCATCAGCTGTGAAGCTAATACACCTGCTTTGTTTTCAGTGCTCACAAGTTAAGTCTGCTCACCAGAAACAATCAATACTACAAATGACTTGTGCATTAATGACATAAAAGAAACAAAAAGGTGTTAAACTGATGACCCTCTAACTATCCCATCTTTATTGAGGCATTGTCTGCATATTTATAAATGCTGTTGGACTTCTATATTTCCAGGACATTGATTTTTGCCAATTAATGAATCTCTATATCCCGAAAGAATACTCTTCTTTCTTGTGCTAGATCAGAGAAGTTCTTGGGAAAACACTGTAATTTTTCATTTTAACATTCTTTTATTTATGAGAAACAGCAAACTGAATTTGCTGGGATAATTATCATGCCCAAACCAACCAATAATAAATATCATGAAATAAACAAACAAAATCCACCAAAGTGATGCTGATAATAAAATAAATCACTACATTATGTTTCCCTAACCAAAAAAAAAAAAAAAAAAAAGTAGCATGCCCATGCAAAGGCAATCCTGAGTTTTGCAAGACAGATTTTATAGCAAACAGGTGCTACCATAGCAAGTATTTATTTATTTTTAATAGGTTCTCTCATTTCACTTAAAACATATATTGTTTATTAGCATTTACTAAAACATCAGGGAAATACCACTTTTAAAGCATGTTGATTAAAAAGTACAGAAAATGAGGAATTTCATTACCAACAGAGATACAGCTGCCTTAGGTGCTAGAAATTTTCATCTAAGATAAAGTTGGGGAACTAAAGTACCTTTAGCATCAATATCTGGCACAGTGACTGGAAGGTGTCTGGATGCCTCATGCTCTTATGGTGATTTCAGACCGAAAACCCAGGTTCACCATCATGCAGCTTTAGGCACTAAGTGGCACGCCAAAGTTAAAAATAAAATCTTTAAGACTCAGAGCAAGTCACCTTCTGATTTAACATCCCTATGTCTTGCTGTTGGATTCATGAGTCTTAAAAACCTCCCCCAACTTTATCACTAAAATTCAGTCTTCTGGGTAGGTGCTAAACTTGATAAGGATTAAAATTAGGCCTGCGTCCTTATCTAGACAGTGTATGTGACTGAACTTACACAGATATATTGTCCCAGGGAGTCTGGAAAAACTTTGTTTTTTGTCAAAAAACTTTGGTTTTTGTCAAAATATGTTCTACTGTGCAAATAAAATCTCAGTTGGCCAAAGTTTGCCCAAATGGTCAGCAAAACTAGCACAAGGGATAAAACAGCATGACAAAACACTAACAACAGCCTAACAAAAGGATGTTGCAAATGAAATTAACAGCGTTTACTAACCCCATAATTTTTTTTAAACTTTCTTCCTCCTTTCTTCTTAATTGTGGAAATGGTGGCATCTCTTTCTAAAGCAAGGTAAGAAGAGAATTCAGGGCACTCAGTTCACAGTGAAATTCCTGCTTTAAAAGCATCTGTTCAAGTGTAAATGTCAATCTAGTGATCTATGCTAACAAAATGCAGGAAAACAAAATCATGAGCTCACTGTATCTCTCTTTCAAATAGGGTTTTCCTGTGTATATCTAGGACTTGGCCACAGCTCAAGGAGAAACTGCTCCTACCACTCAGAGGAAGTTGTCTCAGAAATGCCATTCAAACATTTGCTGCACGTACGACTTTAGATTACACAATACTGAATATTAAACACTCAGGTTTGACTTATTAATTACACCCATGCATTCCTGCTCTTTATTTTTACAGGTTAAAGTCAATTTATAGAAAAGTCACTTTGCATTGCAAAGGAAATTTCGGACATATTTTTGCAACTACTAGTACTGCCTGTGAGAACTACTCTGGAAAAGAACTGAGTGTAAGGAGCTGGAGTATCTCAGGAATGAGCAAGTGTGTGGGCAAGATGCCCTGATACTTCTCTATCACAGATGTGTATGAAATACCTTCCCTTAACTAGGGTCATTACAACCCTTTTTATTCACCAAAAATGAATTTTGCTCTCAAGATCTGGCCACCTGAGAAGAGGCTTTCAAAGGCAGAGAAAAAAGCAGGTGCCATAATTTTATTTTAAGAATGATGGCTTAAGGGATACTTTTTGTGCTCTTAATTTTTTTTATTTTTAAAATATAGACATTTCCATGGGAATATTAGGTTTCTAGCTGAAACAAATCAGCAGATTTCCAGAGAATGTAATAATTTAACTTCTATTTATGTATTACATACATAAATTGTTTTGGTTTTGTACATAGTGAAAAAAATTAAACTCACTGTTATTCAGCCTAACAATTCTGAACAAATTAAAGTTCACATGTTCTGATATTACACATAAGATTTTTCTTCATTACAACAGGATTTTTTTGTTTGGTTAGTTTGGGTTTTGTTTTTTTCCTTGTGTGTGTTTCTGTTATTAATATAATAACATATCTTATACCTACCTAGAAGTAACTTAGTGTTTGGTTCATAAGACACATATCTGTTACAAATGTACACATTGAAATATTGGGGTATTCATTGAGAAGAAAATTCTGCACTAATGTAAATCACATGGTTCACAATACTAAGATTAAAAAATGAGCACTATAGAATATGATCATACAGCAATGATTATCTATTCTAATATATAGTATTGTCTCAATGTAATATAACTTGTAATATATAATACATATATAATATATATAATGAATAATAAATCTTTAGAATACAGGAATGAATAACCTAGTTACAAATACTTTGACAAAAATATCTATTAATAATTAGATATTAGATCTAATTAGATAAATAATGTTTCATTTACTTATTTATTTGGTTTTAGCTCCCCCCCACCAAAATAACACCAAACACAAAAACAAGCAAATGCACCAATAAGATTCAATATTTTATAAGATCTAAATTTAGCAAAGTTCTCACTGTCAAAAGAATTTTCCTAGGTAATTATTTATATTCTTTTAATAGTAAAACAATTTCTAATATTAGAACTTTCTTTTTAAAAAACCTACAACAATCAAAAATGACTAGCATAATTATTAATTTTAAAAAGCACAAATATATTTTTCTGGGTTTTACTGTGAGTTTTTTAACCTGAAGTCTGGTTAAATGTGTATTTCATCAGTCTTTAGGAGAAGTGACATTCTAAGTACTCTGGAACATGAACTTTTCCAAGTCCCAAAATTTGCAGACTCTCACTAACTTCTGAATTAATACAAACTCTCACTAACTTTTGACTTAATTTCCTAATCTAAAGTTCAAAAGCTATGCAATGTTTTTTCTGTCATGTCTAATAAAAAAAAAAAAGTCCATGTCAGAGAGTTAGGAAAGAAGACATGGGAAATGTGTGTCGAACCAGCAGTTAAAGATTTTCATCTAAAATGGTGGAAAGAAATTTGAGGAATCTTTATTGTTATCTAGACAGAACCATTGTAAATTGGCATAATAAATGAGCATGTCTTAATTACTCAGGAAGTTCCTGAAATTAGAATCATAAAGCTGTCCTTCAGAGTAAGGACTTTTGTCTATTCCACCATGCAGACCGTTGGAAGGAGGTAAACAGGACATTAGCATTTCACCTTGTCCTTGGCATAGCATGCCATTGTTACTTAGAGTAAAAAGCTTTTTTGGTTAGAGAATGCATTTTTATATGTGGCTCTAATGACTCATGTAGTCAGCCTGAAGTCTGATGGAAGCCTTTGAATGCTATTCCAAAAGAAATGAAAAACAGCAGGCCAAAAAAAAACCACCCCAAAAAACAACAAACCAATCCTGATAATGACACTGTCTTTCAGCTAGTTTGGTAGCAGAGTTTATATGGCTCTGCAGATGAGAGATAATTTTAAGTATATTTCAAAAACAAGGCAAAAAGTACAGTGATTCCATGGAATTAATAAGACATATTCACAGCAGAAAAGTAACTGAATTATGTCTATTTTCCCCTGCCTTATACATGACTCCCTGCCATCCTCTTCCTTTATCAGAAATACCTGCATGAAACAAGATAGGATACCTCTATTTCTATCTTGGTTAGCAGGGCTCAGTCCTGCAGAAAAACCATAAAGTTGATTTGTGACATCACAAATACTGTTCCGTGTAACAGTTCTTATCAGATTTTGAAGTAAAGAGGTTTTGAACAATAAATCAGAAAAAGATGGGTCATCAGCAGAAAAAGCTTAAAAATACCTAGAAAAATATAAAAATGGAGCATCAAATGGGATAAAGAATTATTTAAAGGCAGTTTCAGTAACGGCCTGTTTTCCCAAACTGCGTACCACAAATATGCAATGAGAATGCATATTCCATTTCTCTGAATATTTATAATGCACTGGGCAGAATTCCCTTTCTTATTATTATTAATCAATAATGCTAGTGGTATATCCAGGCAGCAATAATACCAGTAGGGCATGGTAATGGCAACAGTGAAAGAATAAATCTTTTAATATTACAGTAATGATTGTTTCCAGTGGCTCCTAAAGTGTGTTTAATATTATATAAAAATATAAAGAGAATGGTAACATATGTGCAAAATTTAAAACTTTCCATTATCCCATATTTGCCAGAATTAATCAAGATGAATGTTTATGAGCATCTCCATAACAATCAATAAGGCAAAAGTCCACAAAAGGTGCATTCAGAATGTATACTGTTCAAAGATGGGCAATTATGCCAGATCAAAAAGGAATTTCATAAAAAATATTAAAAAGGAAAAACAATAATCAATAATTGCTATTTCCTTGCCAGAATTTCAACTCAGTTATTTTGCTGCAAGTGTAGCTCAAATAAATATGCTTATATAAATAAGTCATAAAGTCCTCCACATTTCACCCTTTCTCTTTTCACTTAACACCAAAGATGAGTATTTTATTTCAAAAGCCCATATTCTTTTCCCACAAACTGCTAAGCAGAAAAAACACAAAATCCATCAGTCTAAAAAATTTTAGCCAAAAATTAAGAGCTTGGTTCTATCTGTAACCACATTTAGGCTAGGATTATCACAAAAGTAAATACGTTTAAGGAAGCTTTGACTTCCTTACACATACAACCAGTTTTATTAGGAGATGGATCCTGTAGCAACGAATAGTTTATACTTTTGCCATTTGAAGAGTATACATGTCCATGGTCATACCTAATTGTAAACACAGTATTGAGGTACAGAAAGAAAACTTTTCTTCTTAGTATGGAGAATACAGAAAAACAAAAAAACCATTACCATAACTTATTTAAAGAGGAATATTAAAAATAGGTGGCAATTTTCATAAACCGTATCTAGTTATACTTGACAATGAGTCAAGTGTATGTAAAATTACATAAAACCATGTAAATGTGAAGTAAAAGGGATAGCGTTTGTTAGCTAATGAGCTTTACTTTTTAATCTGCAGGGCTGTTGAAAGGAGGGGCATTTCAGAGCAAAGAAAAGTCCACCATATGGTGCAAGGAATGACGCATAATAATTAACCCTTAACAAGGGAAGCACTGCATGCAATCAGCGTATGAATTCTCTCCACATTAGCTAGATTTCAAATGGTGACATAGTTTTAAACAAAGAGAAATCTGGAGGCTCCCCAGCAGCCCTCCTCAGGAGTGCAGTGGCACAGATATCTCTCTCTGCATCAACAGCTCACTCTCTTCTTCCAAGCTTTAAAGCTGGGGCGAAAGATTTTCATTTTTACACCTCCAAAACTTCTGCATAAATACTTTGTTTTGATTCGGTAGCATGGATGGGTGAAAAAGAGGAGCTCAGTGTAGAAGCAGAGTGCTTAATGGGCCTTTTGGAGCATGCTGCAGTTCAATGATCTGATTGCATCCACATGTAAACACAGGGGCAGGAAGAGGAGCCCAAATCCTGGGCTGCCAAGTGGGCCACACGTTCTTCTGCTAATGCTCTTATTGAAGATATGTACCCTTAAAGCAAAACACACTTGTTTGCACGGGAACACAGAGAGGATTAAATGATAGCTCGACTCCTTATCTCAGTATGACATCTAGGGTAAAGCACAAAAGAGGGGGGAAAAACCTGAAGAACTTTTCACAATACAAACGCATTATTGCATCCTCACTTCACTCAAGCACTTCAAGTATGATGAAATATCAGGATTTCTCTGAGCTTTCAATATTGCAAGCAAGATCCTAAGAGAAGGAAATTTATACGTGCCAAGGTATCAAAATTAAAACATCTGCAGTAACATTAGATGTTTAAACTTTATTAATTTTTTCTACACATGTCTGGATTGTAAATGCAAATAAAATGTCATGCTAGTCAGCTCTACCAAACACTGTAAGATTATTGCTATTAAGAGATACACATAGTCTGTTACTAGTTTTCTGGTGCCTACCATCAGGGATATGCTTTCTGGAAAGCAGGTTTATGTACTTTGACAGATGGGAAGGATAAAACTTTCTTTTTTTTCTTTTTTTAAGAGGATAAAAATTCTTTGTATTCACATGAAAATGTTGAAAACCTGTTTGCAGCTCTTAAATTTCAGCATATTTCCTTATGAAAATTGAAGAGGATTTGGGAGGAGAAGTAGGATCTCATTTCAGACAGCATAAATAGACAAAGTGTGAGAGAAGCTTTCTAAAGATATTTTTTAAAAAGAGACAGAAAAACAGGATTGAAGCACAAAGAAAGTTGAAGGGATGCAAGCATACAATATATTCTTTATCTTCCATGAAATGGTCACTGTTTTGAAGCCTTTGAGGCTTAATGACTAACGAGTGATGTGCCATATGATAACTCAAAGCTCCATCTCAGGATCTACCCACAGCAAACCTTTATTACTCCTGGAAACTACAACCTGTTTCTCAGTGGCTCACTGAACTGAACTCCCATACACTCTGCTCTGGCAAGTGTGAGAGCTTTAAATAAACCCAAAGACAGAGCTATCCAAGCACTGCCCTTCATTAGCAGGGGGCCTTAGAGAGAAAAATGCGACTTCCATTACCCCTTCAAACTAAATCAGAATTAATCTAATTTGTTTTGAAGCTGAAGAGGAAAAAAACCAAATACATATGGGGGGAAAGAGGAAGTGAAAACGGGCAGTGGAAGATGTGAAAGAGAGATGAAAGAAGAGAGAGGTGGAATCAACAAACTTGTAGCTGTGAATCCTGGCCTGCAGATTAACATAGCCCAATCTGCAATAAATTCAGGATATGATTTGCTCCAGCCTCAACAATTAAATCAATCTGAATGCTACTTTATAAATCATTCAGTCATTTTTTAATAAGATGAGCTTCTGGCAAGATGCTTTCCCTCACTGCCTCCTGGAAGAGATTACATTTTAAAAATCTTTAATTTCTGAAAGTCTTCAATATGCTAAAGTATGGGCTGCTCCAAAAAGCAGCTTTAGCTCTGTATTTCCACAAATGAATTGAGACTGAATACACAAAGAGAAAGATGATTTACACTCACTGTCTCTCACAGATTAGTGTGGGGAAAAAAAACCAAAACCAACCAAATAAATAAACAAACACCAAACCACTCTTTTTCTTCATAAGCCTTGTTACTTTGCTGAAAGGCTGATTCTAATACAAATATCAGAGAGATTTTTTGTTGAATCAATGCTTTTTTACTCATCCTTCCAGGAATGGGCGACACTTAAAAGCCAAATTCACCCTGATGCAACTGGGTCATACTAAATTAGATTCTGAGCTACCCTGAATCAATCATTTACCTGAAATGAGCCACAGAAAGGGTTTTCTGCTTTTGATTTTTTTCCTTGTCATTTTCTTCCTGAAAGATAGCACTGATAGAAAATAAATCATATATTTAGAATTTATGCCATTCTAAACAAATAATTTCATTTTCTGATTTTGAAATTGTTTGATATGATGTAAGAAAATGGAAAACAAGAAAATATGGTAAACATATTTTTAATCTGCTAGTAAACAAGTTCAGCTCTAAATTCTGAAAACCTCTGCTTAAACTTTCAGTCAAGTGAAGTCAATGCTATTTAAGAATATTCTGACTCTTGGTTACTTATTTTGTTAAAAATGGTTGTTTTGTGGGATCAAGTCCAAATTAATTAACCCATCTATAGGCAACTGCCTGCTTTAAATCTAAACTACTACATTCCCATACTCTATTTAAGAAGAACACAAAGTAGATATATTTGCCCTTTATATTTGAAACATTGCAGGCAAAGGATTAAAAACTCCATGTAACTGTGAAATAAACATTAGGCAAACTTTGCTCAGGGAAATGCTAAGCTAAGTTACTCTGGGTTTTCACATGGATGCCAGTGCACTTGGTGGAAAGATCTCTGCCAAGCATTTCTAGATTCTGCTGTATTCTTCCTTTCAGAGTCCACTTCTTGCAGTTTGCTTCATGTCTCATCAATCTCATAAACGCCGCAGAGGTAACAGTATAGAGGGAATCCATCTAGAAATGAATACACCTGTTGCACATTACCTTCAAGGTGAATTTTATTATGGTTTGTCCTTCCTTAGCTCTCCCTTTCAGGCTTTGGACAGAAAAAGAGTGAAGCCTTGAAGGCATGAGCCTCTGTATGTTTACATACAAATTCTTAGGAAGAAAGGATTAGGCCAAAGCAGAAATCCTACAAACACGGTTATTAACTTTTCATTAAATAGTTTCACATTTATAAAGCCAACCTAAAAAATTAGATACTATGTGTAATTTTCTATATAGCCTGGGCATACTACTCTTCTTTTGGCAAGATCTATTCTGTAGACAAAAGTAGTCATTTCTACAAGACTCATATATTATCAAGGATTCACAGATAAGACACACATTAATCTATTTCAGGTCCTAGTATCAGTCTGAGGTCCAAGATGCTTCAAATTATATATATCAAGTTAGTGGACTGTTCTTGTTTTTCAGTTGGCTTTTAAATTACTCGGGAAACTTAATCTCTACATGTTCTCAAGGTGTCTCAATATATTTAAAGACACAAAATCATCGCCACCAGAAAACAAAACCAACCTAAAACTGGTGCTATATTAATGACACTTATAAAGAGTTGTTTCAATTTAAATCAAACTTGTTTGGATTCCATTCGTTTGAATTTACACTAAGAAAGCTTCTTTTGTAATAGCCATAAAGGGATATATAAAGGTGCATAAATGCTCATCAGCAAAATATTAGTCATTGGAACAGAACCACCCCATGAGAATCTTATGGGTTAGTGCTGTAACTTAAGCACACTTTTGGGATTCCCGGGTTTACACTCCGGAAATGTGTGGTCAAATGCTCTTCTTTATCTCCTTTTCCTTTACTACACAGACTTTTTTTATGTGAAACTGCATCAAGCACAATACTTTAAGAAAATGTAGAATGCATAGTCTAAGTTCTCATGACAAACTCACAGACGATATTGCTGTCCATAAAAATCGGATTCATTACCCAGTGTACAACAAGCCAAAAATTAGACACTCAAGAGACATATTGATTATTTCTGAGTTGCACAAGCTTGGCTGCTCAATGGTATTTCCCAAATCAAGCACACCCATTATAAAAACTTTATACTACTCATAACTTCAGCAAAGGATTTAGTGTTCACTGGCTGTAATTTACATAGTTTTCTTATTAATTAGTATTCTATCTTCTATTGGTTAATGATTCTCTCGTTTCTCATGCTAATTAGTCCACATGCTCAGTCTTTCTCTCCTTTTGAGTCAGTGGGTTTCTTGGGTCAGTGGTCCATGACTCAGTGGTCAGGATCTCCCCCTGTCAGAATTACCTTTTACCCAGTTGGAGCTGATTCCAGCACAGTTGCTAAGTTGGCCTTGTTAGTTTCTTCCTTATCTTGGGACTTCTGCCAAATGTCCTTGTGGCCTGTAAATTCTGCATTCTTTGTGTCCACTATCAGTGGGCATCCTTCTTCCCAAGCTTTTTTAACCTCCCCCTAGGTCTGAGATCATTGAACACATCAAGCCCTAAACCTTAACAAGGCAATTCTACCAACAAGTAATTAGTTTTTCTAACACCGGGACATCACTTACAGCTTGCTAGCTGGTATTTAACAGATTAAATCTTCCTTCTTGTTGATTAGGGTTGAAAATATACAAAGATCAAACACTAAAGAATATCCTTTCTTAAGAAAATTTTACATATTCCACATTTTGGAACAATATGACTGATATGTTTGAGGGTTTTAGCTTTTTTTTAAGCTCTAATCAAACCTGCAGGGGCGGACTTCTCTGCTGTGATGCAGCCAATAGATTCCAGCAGCATGACAGGAAGCCCCCAAAAAGATATGCAAAAAAGTCCTGAGATCCTAACAAAGCCCCCATGATTGTTACTGCCAGTAATATTTCAAGATTAATTCAACAGTTAGAATATTGTACCCAGACAGTTCTATTATGTCAACATTACAAATTTTTATAATGTGAAATTGCTTCTGCAGTCATCATCTTATGGGTTTTTTATTCTGAATAACCTGACCAAAAGTCATAACTGACATTCAGACTCAGAAGGGAGTAGGTACAGACACTGGAACATTCCTGAAGCAGCAGGCTATCATTTTATCAATTCATTATATGTGGCATATAAGAAGACCCTGTCTAGAGATAACAGGGCTACCACCCCTGAGAACTGCTTGACTGAATTCATTGAAAGATCCACACCAATCTTTAAATTCTCTCATCCTTCTTCTTGAGGGGAATAAAAGATATTCAAGAAGGAATTCAATTGTTAAAATACTTTCTTCTGTGCTTTTCAAAGGAAAAAGCTCTATTGAAATACCAGGTCACCTCTCACAAGATGAGTCTTCAGTTGTTTGCACACAGAAGATATGAGTCATAAGCTGAACTAGCTAAACACTTACACATATTTGGTTATTCGCTTCTAATTAACTGTTCTTCACCCCTCCTCCTCAATGTCCCCAGAATATTATGAAGAATGAAATAAAGATTTGCTAAAGTTCTCTTGATTATCATCCCCTCTTTAGTTTCAGGAAACAGAGATTGGTCATAGCTGCAATATCCTAGACAAAATTTCTGCATTACAAGAAGTGTAAATGGGACAAAGAAGAGACGCAGACATATTTAAAAACTTCATATTACTGAATAGGAAAAGTGACACTCATATGTCAGCTCCCTGTGGCACTCCATGAAATGTACCACTCTTTTGCAGCTGAAACTGCATGTTCCCTGTCTTCCTCCACCAAGCTTTTCTGCGCTCAGCCTCCCTTCTCATTATGCAGGCCCAGACACTATACCAAACCCAAAATTGTTAAAGATTTCTACACTGTTAGTTCAAAAAGCTGCATACAATGCAAACATTTTAAGAGGCAATCATGTTGTTCCATCCCTTAAATTGCTATATTTGTATAGAAGAATGGAGAGTTGCGTATCAGAAAAACTATGCTGTTACTATGACTGGAACCCTCTGATACTGGAACATAATGTTCTCAGGATGTTATTTGGAATGAAGTTATTTTGCTGTGATGGCCAATAAAAATTATCTGTGGATTAAATTGACTTTAAATGAAAACAAATATTAGAAGGCACAAAAAATACTATTAAATATACTACTCTGATGTTGGGAAGAGGAAAAAAAAACATAAAAAATGGGGAATATTTAAGATCCTCCTTGTAAGAACATAGATATATTGAGTTTATTTTAGTCTGGGATTAGATTAAATAGAATTCTTTCACAGAGATATTTCTTAAATTTGTATTTTCTATTATATCATACCATATGCAAACTGATGGTATAATCCAGCTTAAATCTGTGTGAAAGTGACCCTTGAGACACAGGGCAATGAAGGACAACAAAGCTGGTAGAGGGTCTAGGGAGTAGGTCATATGAGGAAAGGCTGAGGGAGCTGGGGTTGTTTAGCCTGGAGGAATGCAGGCTCAGGGCAGAGCTAGTGACAGGATGAGAGGACACAGCCTCAAGCTATGCCCAAGGGAGGTTCAGGTTGGACATCAGGAAGAATTTCTTCATGAAAAGGGTTGTTAAGCATTGTAATGGGCTGCCCAGGGTGGTGGTAGAGTCACCACCCTTGGAGGCATTCAAGAAATGAACTGGAACAAAACTGGACATGTCAGTCAGTGCTATGGTGACATGGTGGAGATCAGTCAAAAAGGTTGGACTTGATGAACTTGGAAGTCTTTTCCAACCTAAATGATTCTGTGATGCCTGCTCAAAAACAGTTGAAACACATACTGCTTCAAAACAACCAAAACTGTATTGTCTCCTGATTGCTGCTGCTGCTGCCAGACTTTAACACCCTGGGACTTTGAGTTTCTCCACCCTCTCTTTTACTTCTTGAGAAACCGCCTTTTAGATCAGTGTCAATAAGAAGCTTCAGAAACTTCCCTTGCAACTATATAATTTCTATGGAGTATTTAACTTTCTTTTTGACAGAAAGCATGAATTTGCCTTCCTTGCTATCAAGTTCACATAGCCTGACCAATAACATTATTATCAATCTTTGCTTAGCTCTTAATCATAAGCTATTTCCTTTGAAATGCTGAAACACTGATTAAAAATGTATTTATTTTACTCTTCTTTTTTATTTTGTTTGGCTTTAGTCCTCTAAAATCCAGGGAATATTAACATTTCTGCACACAATGGATAAACATTTTAAGAAATGCCACTGCCATTGAGTGACAACTTGATTGACATATTCTGATTTGAGAAGTTCTCCATCTCTACTGGAACAGGCTAAAATAATCTGGAGATGTGTCTGCTTGGCTGACACACTTTCTAGATACTTCCTCTATTTGGTAATATGTTGTTTAATTTCTGAAATTTCTTAGAATAAAGAAATCAAATCATCACACTTCTAAGACTGGGAAGAGATCTCTGTGTCACAAAATTTAATACTCTGTTAACTACATTGCAGACAACATTTTGTGGTCAGGATATGAAGATTAAAAATACTGTGGGGTTGCTGCTTTTTTGGCTGGAAGATTGTTCTAGAATAAGATGCATGCATTTTTAACTTAAAGAGCATTTCCTATCTACCTTTCTCTTGCTAAACAAGCTAGGTACTTTAATTTCTTCTCACTTAGGGGAGGCAAAATGCATACAACTAACTCTGTTAAGTGTTTGGGAGGAGTCACTAAATCTTTTAGGTAGGAGCGAAATTTGAGTGGGAGAGAACTGTTGCCTAGGAGGCCTGATGCCAAAAGTGGTGTGGTGAAGGAGTAGGAGGTAGAAGTGCCAATAGGAGGGAAGGAAGTGAAGAAAGCAGTACCATGCAAACTCTGATCTCTCTCTCCCTTACTAGACTGACACCCCTGTGGTAGGTGATAAAACCCAAACAGAAGTGTTCTTATAAGGGGGCTTTCCGGACAGCACCCTGATAGATACAGTCCTGCTGAAAACAAGTTTAGAGTAGTACATCACAAAGAAGTGAAGTAGGTCTCACTCCTTTTGTCTTCTTACTGCTTTGGATTATTGCAGCCCAGGCTTTTCAAATGGTGCAGAGAGGTGGAATACATCCAGGCAAATCATGATTCCCTTTTTCTGTGCAGCCTGCCAGCTGCAGAGCAGAAGTGCCAGGATGCTCCTGAAGACTGTTCAAGCCCAGAGAGTTCCCCTTGGAGAATCTGCCCTCTGAGAAGAACTAACATCTGCCAACATCAATGCAGTGATAGAGGGGATAATGCTGCTTTGGCTTTGCATGTAATTTTTTCCCTCTGGTTTTGACCTGGTCTTGGCTGCCATGTGACTCTTTATGCACTTTTTGAAGGATAAAATATATAGACTATTTAAAACAGGTGATAAAAAGAGAGAGGAAAACAGAGGGGAAAGCAGGAATAGAGATAAAGGGAATTTCGCTGAAAGATAATGTATGGCATTTCCAGGTGTCTATCCAAAATATGAACCATATAGCAACCAGATTGTCTTCCGTTTCTAATACTTTAGGTGAATGCAGTCTATGTGTATAGCTTAACCAGACCATTCTATGAGAAAAAATAATTACATTATAAATTACCAAAAAAAGCTCACATCAAGTAATCATCTGATTAAATTATTAAGGAACAAAACTTGGAGTTGAGATCTTGGATTCTTTACTACACTCTGCCAATGATTTCCTTTCATATCTTCAGCAACACTTGATATCTCTCCATCAGAAATTTTCAGTGCAACATTGGATAATAATTCTTACCCTTATTTGTGATGGATATGAGGATTGGAAAATAATCAGTACATCATGCTTTCCTAGCGATTTTCCCATACTTAGGACATGAATCCTACAAGACATATCTCTGTAACTACAATATAGTTACTGCATTGAACAAAAAGGTCATTGACTGACCCTGCTGTGTGTATTTAATAAGAATGGTTCTGAAAGATAAGACCATTACTACTATTTGTATTTAGCAACAGTGTGTGAGGCAGTGAGATTATCCTTGCTTCTCGACACCCACCAGCAATTTTTCTTCTCCCAATGATGACAGCCATGAAAAATACTTGCTTTGTTATACAAGGCATCTTTCTTCTTTAAGTAATTATTACTATTATTATTATTATTATTATTATTATTATGCTTTTGGAAAAATGTGTTAGCTATAGGTTCTGCTATGACTAGTAGAGAATAAAAACAGAAATCTGAAAACATGAGATTTATTAAGTTCATTATATCTTTACAGACTGATTTTCTAATTGCAGCAGCAGCACACAGGAGTAGCTGATTCTAGAATCTGTAAATGGATGAACCCATCAAGCAATGATTGGTAGGTTGTGAAGACTGTTTAGTATTATAAAAAAAAAACTTTGGTTATCAAAACAGAGCAAATTATGCTAGTCAGGGTGAAGATGAAACTTCCTTCAATTTTGTCCCAACTTACTAAACTATTAAGTTTTTATTTTATGTAAATAGTTATACTTCACAACTGAGTGTGCTGACACATACAAGAAAAATAAACACAGCAAAAACTTTCCATTTTTAAGTTATCCATGCCTATTTCTTCTTCAAAATATATAAAAGGAGATGAACAAATTGGTTTGATTTGGCAAACAGACAGAAAGATGAAGAATGAAAAAAAAAACCTCTAATCCACAAAGTGGTAATATGAAAGATCAAATTTACTAAAACTATCCATGAGCTTGGCTTCCTGAAACACAAGGAAACACACAGCCTTGACTTTACAAGCAAGTCAAAATGTGAAGGCAGCAGTACACAGCAACTCTAAACCAGCACTCTATCTCCTGCTTTCAAAAGAAGTACATTCAAACTCTTGTTGCCTTGAAGAAAGCAAACAATAAGGAGACAATCATTTCTCAGAGGTCAAGCAACAGGAGAAAAATGTGCAATTTCTGTTTCAGTTGCAACACGTTCAAATACACATTAAGACTCTTATGCAGCAGCCTGTTTTACTTTACCCACTGACTTCTATTGTTTCTTTCCAGGTATAGCCCATTGCTGTAGTGTCAGTGTTCCCATACCAAAGGTAAGTCAAATGTATCAGGATAAGTTTGGAAAATTAAAATAAATTGGTGTCTTTGCTAGGGCTACAACACCCCATCCAATAGTATTCTTTATGTAAAGCACTTTCTTGCTCAGAACATATCTATACTAATTTCTTTATGGATTGCTATATTAAATTTTAATTTTCAGCTCATAATTGTAACAAACAGATTATGCAAGGACTTCAATTCTTTCTCTGTTTATAGCAGCTGAACTGTCATCCAATATTTTTGCCTCTTTATAGAACACAGCTTAAACATGACCATTTTCCTAATTTAGAAAATTCATATTGTCTCTGTTATCAACTATTTTGGAATACACTTCTGATTTCAATACCTTTCTGAAAAGCCTAAATCCTTCTGGCATACTTTATAGAAAAACTTGTATGAAGAAAGATATGTTGTGAAGCCACATATATATACTTTCTTATCTATTTATACTTCAGTGATAACCACCAGTTGTTGATAAAAACTGTACCTGGATTTAGCAGAAAGTCCACCTGCTAAATTTTAGTTTTACGTATGCCATGAAAATAAAGAAATGCAGCTGAGAACAGACAATTCCCTTCTTTTCACGCCTGCCCTTAAAAACTACTCCTTTATTAAATGCTGGGTTTCACTAGAAATGAAGACACAGTGTGGTTTTAATATAGTGAAATTTTAGTAAAATTATATATTAATTTTATAGAAAATGTCTGTATGTATGTTATAATTTTCTCCACTGAAAAAGGAGCTCCAAAAGATGAGCTTTATATTTCTTTGCTATATCCCAGGGAAGAACAGTTATATTAGCTTTTTTAAAAGGAGTGCAGCCATTAGTGTACAAAGCATTTTTGTCAAAGTTCATTGAAAAAAGCAAGAACATATTCTCTAAATTTTCATTCTAATTAGAAGTCATGGAATATAATTTTCATAATTAGGTGATAAAATGGCTACATGTTCTTGAAAAGTCAACATAGAGCTCAAACTGAAAAATAATAAAAAGAAAAAAATGTGGCATATTCTTTCAGGTTATCAGGCTTATCTGTAATATATTAAACTGCATAAATGCCAGTGTAAAAATATTTTTTGACCAAAAGTTCTATATTAGTGGTAACAAAACTTAGTGCTCTGGAGGCAGTATGGTCCAGCACGATTAGTAAAGCCCTGAGACAGCATTGAAATATAAAAGGTGAGATGAGAATAAACTTACTGCCTCATAGGTCCCCAAAGGAATCTGGACACAGCTAGGAGATAATCCCATTTGTAAGATGTTCCCTATGTCCCTCACACTTACTACAGAAACAGTGTCTTCTGTCCTGTGGAATTGGCATGAGGCAAATATGTGTAACAAACCCACTCCCTTATAAAACATCATGGCTCTTTAACTCTCATGCCATTGTTTCACCATCATTAAGTTTGCATAATTATGCCATTGCTCCACCGTCGGGGAGTGCACTGGAGTGCATAAATGCATATGTGCTTTAAAAAATGGACATGGCCGTGATATAAAAGGAGACATCAACAATTTGAATGTTTGCATAATTTTTATTTACAGGTACAGTCTACTGTTGAAACATCTTTAAATGCTGCTACATAATAATTTTCTTATGCAACTTTCCTACAAGGAAGAAACATGGCACTTGAATTCTGTACAAGCTTATATTTTCAGGAAGCCTAGTTCAGTGAAATGCAGGATTAGGATGCCTTTCTGGCACTTTTTCATGTTTCCCAGGCTGGATTATGATGGAAATTGGAATGGTCCCCAGGAGATGACAGCTGCGGGGGGAGGAGGCTTTCTGTATTACAGCAAACTCCAAGGATGCCCTAAGGTAAGCAGAATTGCTCAGAGTTTGCACAATGCCACATGCTGTTATTCTCTTACTGAAGGCACCATTACATTTCAGTACACTGTACATTCACAACCCACCGGCAAAGAGGTGACAGGCATCACTGGTCATCTAGCAAAGCAGTTTGGTTCCCCTTAGACTGTCATTTATAATGCAGCCATTTTATATGCCTGGAGAGATACTTTTCTCTGCTACCTGTGCAATGACAACAAACAAAAGAGTCTGTTTCAGAATATCACATGCCAAAAATGAGGGAAAAATTCTTGGCTGCCTACGGGATAGTAATGTGCATGAATAAATCTCACTTCCCTGTATGTTACCCCATTTGTACAGGAATGCCACTGGAACAGATCTCTGCCATGCCAGTGTTATCAAATGTTTTGTATTATGGAAAAAAAACAAAACCATGTTCCACTTTTCCTTACAGCTCAAGGTGCATCTACAACATTTGGGAAAAACTTGCACAGGAAGAACAACGGTTCTGGGAAAAATACTAGTATGGTGAAGAAAAATATAATTATGAAACTGTTTATGCTTTAAAAGATCTAGTTCTAGAAATAACACTGAACTGAAATTAATCCCTGATGTAAATGTATGGCATCCTATTAACCTAAAGAGAATAATATCCCACACTGTCATAAGACTGCTGCATGGCCAGGACTATAAAAAGAGTGTACTTCTGTCCCTCATTCATATTAAGCTTGTTCTAAGGAGATTTAATCTGAAATGCTTGTTTGAAATGAAGATTTTGGTCTCTGAATCCATATTCTTCCTTTAAGACTCCCTGGCAGTGGGACTCTCTCCCACTGTTTGTACAGTGCCTGGCACAATGGGACATCAAACCTCATTGTGTGCATTAGACACAACTGTAAAATCATTACTGTCTACACATATCTGTTCCATCTTGGTTCCTCACTATCATTCTTATGTACTCTCCTCTCTTAAATCTCCAGCTGAATGTACTCATGTGTGAAACAAGAGACTACATTGGTAAATATGAATGTTACAGATTCTGAAATCTGCCAGCAAAGCATGCATAGTAATTAAACATCAGCAGATGCGTGTTATTTGCTAACTAGGCCTTAAACATCAATACATTCTGGGTTATGTTCTGCACTCCTCCGGCGATTTATTAAAGCAGAGTAATAGCAAATGTTTACCTGTTTTGACATATTGTTTTTGGATTTATTTTTAAACCTTTAACTTCCTGCTGGATTAAATTTATTCTTACAAGGCCAAAGTAATAAAAATTAAAGAAATTTGCTGCTAGTTGATCTGAAGAAGCACCCTCTCCACTTCCAGTCATTCCCGCTTTTTAGCATCTTCAAGCCTGACATCAGTTTTGGATGCAGCTAAATGCCAACTATCCCGATAAACATGTACACTACCAGCTGTGGCTCCATCTGCTCAACTAAACATTTTCACACCAAATCTGCCGGGGAAAAAAAAATATTGGTTTTGGAGTTGGTTTGTAACAACTGAAATATTAAAATCTTAACTCCAGGTGGCCCTTCACTTTTCTATTTCCTCTGATGAATATATTTAGAAGAAACACAACTATCTATTTATAGTCTGCCTCAAACCCACAAAATCCAACAGAACGAATTTGGTGCAAAAAGCATAGATAAATAAAATGTAAATCCACAGCTGATAAACATTCACATTGCCTTTTGCAGACCCCTTGCAAATGCCTCTGTGACTGTGTGACCTGACCAATGTGCAGCAGCAGCTATAAATAGCTCCTGGTCCCTCTGCCCCAGCCTGGAGGCAGGCAAGGCTGGTGTCTTTGTCAGGCTGCTCCCAAACCACTGCTTTGCAAACCCAGAGTGGCAATTGTCACTTCAGTACATTGGGTTGATAGCTGTAGTTTTTCTGAGCCTTTCATGAAAACAAAAGATGCCCCCCTTTTTTTTTTTTTTTTTTTGTGAGGAGGAATACCTGTAGGATCACTGCAGACAACATGCCACCAGAATCCTGGATGTGCTACCAATCTGCACTGACTTCCACCTGTTCAGCACGCTCTCAAGTCATAGCTGTGCATGTCCCTTGGTACCAGGCAGAGATCTAGCTCCCGAGCTGTTGAACTCTTCTTGCCTTTGAACAGTCAGATCTTCTTAAGCAAAGAAATAAAAGTCCTCAAGAAATGGAAGACAAACACTGTGAATGTGGCTCTTGTTTGAACTGTCAAAATCATGTTAGAAAGTTCCCGTGGTAATGAGAAGGCACCAGGAATAGCACCTGCCACTGTGCAATAAGCAATACAATGTACCGAGCCTGAAATAGGAACAAGGTTTGAACTGCACAAAGCCACTGCTTATCACTTTCCCCTCCTCCACTGGGAACACGACAGAAGGTGTGGGGCAGTCCAGTTCTGCCACCATGAAAGCTTGAGTGGCTGTTGTGAAACATGGATATCACAACGGCTGAGCCAGGGGAGAACAGCCCTAGCCACAAGAAGTTCAAGTATGTGTTTCCTGCTATATCTGCTAGGGCCTGTACACTGCTCCTTCTGAGAGTCCTCAACTGTTCATGCCAGAGTCCTGAGGTCATCTTACACCTTCAGGAACAACAGTTTGAAAAGAATGGATACAAGTCTATTTAACTCGAAAGACCAGCTGACTCAGTCCATCATCTGGTTTCTACAGTGTCATCTTAAAGGCAAGACCAGAACAACTCCCCACCCCAGTTAAGGCTTTTAAATAGTTGTAGTAACATAAGAAGTCAGAAAACAGCAAAATAATCAATTAATAGACCATGGTTTCAAATTCAAAGAAATCCTAGTGGAAATTCAAGAAGGATGAAAAGTTATGATGCTTCTCTTAATTTTTGTTGAAATTCTAAGAGTAATTTTATTAAAGTGAATGGAGTAATGAAAAGTTTTTCATTATAAAGAGACATCAGACCCATTTAGTTGCAAAGTACTCCTTGACAACTAAATACCTTTCTGTTCAATAAAGTTAAATTTTATTTTTTGATATTACACCTTCTTTTCTGTTACATATATTCCTTACAGAAATGAAAAAAAAAAAAAAAATCCTTCTACATCTAATAATTCCTACTAATTAAAAAGAATGTCACCCAGGAATGTGCTTTAAGTAAATGCGGCAAGCAATTAACAGCTTAGACACCACATCAGAGACTTCTGAGCTTTTTTGATACAGCTTTCTCATGATTTTGGTCTGAGTTGATTCTTACTATTAAAGCCTAGTATGTAGGAAAGCCAGAAAGTTTTCTCAGCTGGTGAAATTAAAAAAACACAAATTAAAACAATCATGAGAAAGGTATCCAGATTCTGCAGAAAGATGTAGGTTTGTATATTTTATTTTTTCTGTTCCACTTAGCAATGACTTGTCTAACTACAGGAATACAAATATGTCAATGGAAAATGTATCTATCAACTAAATTAATTACCTAACAGTTCTTACGAAAGATTACACATTGCAATCTAGTATTTACTGTTGCTGTATCTAACAAGTTAACACAAACAGTGAAAAACAACTATCTTTTTTTCCTTTCACATTTTTGACTGAAGAAACATTACAAAAAATATCAGTAGTAAAACTAATTGTCAGAGACATCAGTGCCAGAAATAAACCAAGTATTATCAAGTTACATGCAGAGGCACATATACACAAACCAGTTTACCACCTTCTGTAGTTTCAGCTTCTCCAAAAGAAGTACTACTAGCATCAGTCAAAGAATAATGAAGAAACATGTTTTTGTAGAACAAAACAAACAAAAAAATTATTAAGAATTTTTAAACCAAGATCAATATCCAGCACTGTACACAAATAAATTGAGTTTTCTGTTGTTTAGTAGCCAGCATCTCTGCCTGATGGCTAACAGTAAGGAATAATACTTTAAAAAAATTAATAACATTTATTTCATAATTTTCGTATTTAACTTTGGTGTAGATATTGCACTATTATCTATGTGACTTACAAAAAACTAATCTATCAGCTTCTTTAGAAGTAAAGCCTATGATATATCGAGTTCCCATAATAATGATTTTCGCTCTATATATAATTTGTTATAATTTGGTCTATATTCACTGGAGTTACTTGAACTCTACTAGTTTATAAGCCAGGGATATTTACAAACACAGAAGCATATAAATATAATATACATTCCTCATCCTTTGTCAAGGAGGAGGGGAATGAGTAATTGAACACCTAAGCTTCAAAGTGCTTTTTTGTTCTGCTTATGGAGGTTTCTGTGCAACTATCAAGATAGAAGCAAGTCCAAGAAATTTGCATCACATAGAGAAAGAAAGCAATATTTTGATAGTCATCAGATTCCTTGGGAATTAACTCAGAGACTTTGATGCAAACTGTACTGCTGTATGCTCTCTCCTACAGATAAGCCTTATATTTTCTGTGAAGAAATCTACGGAAGAACTTCCAGCCGTGAAACTATCAAGCACTGAGACTTCAGATAGCCTTTTAGATATCTGGGCCCAGGCCAGAGAGTCTTGAAGATAAGAGTGGAGACTGCAGTTAAGCCTAATTCTCTGAAAAGCCAATGTAAGCCAGTCTCGTGTGTTCCTGGTGGTCTGAGCTGCTGCAACCTTTTGTACCAGATGACTTTCCCTAGCCAGCAAGAGCTTTATGCTCAGGTATACTGTGCTCCTATCCTCCAAGGGACAAGAAGAAATTCAAGAAAAACTACATACAGTGCAGCATCCAGCAGGATGAGGTCAAGTCTCTTATGCAAAGAGGGAAGATGGAGTTTTATTTACCAGATGACACTCAGTAGTAGCTTTAGTGTCAACACAGAATACAAAAGTACTCCTAAATTATGGAATGCATTGATGAAAAAATAATATATAACTTCGACCAGAAGCTCCTACACTGGGCCTGAAATCTCACTGACTTCTCACTTTATTTTGTCTGCCTCATTTAGGTTCAGTTTCAAACAACTATTCTTTGTTTCTGTGCTGGCTTTTGCAATCAGTTGCCACTACAGTGAAACTGGAATGGTTATAGGCCTCAAAGGACAAAAGGAAATGTATGTGATCTGCATATTTCTCAAGCATACCATCCGACCTGTTCACACAGTAGCTGAACATAGAAGCCAAAAAGAGTTAGCAATAAAACTGATTCTTAAAAGACACTGGAATGAAGAACAGAAAAGCAGTCTGCCCTGACTGCTGGTTGGATGTGTTTGTCTGGGAATAATGCCAACCATTTTAGTGTATTACTTTGGATCCTGCTACCTACCTCTCTCATGCAAGAAAGTACTATCTCATGATCAACTGTGTTAAATGATTCAGATATGTCTAAAGTGATGAGAATAGATGTCTGTACTGTCTCCACTGACAGGAGCAGATTGCATATGCCACTAAAACCATTTCAAGTCCTGCTTTAAATTCAGATTGTGCTGGATCTAGAATTTTATCTTAATTTAGTTAATGCAGTTGGCCTTTGGCTAGCTTCTCTATGAGCCTGCAAAGAGTTTCACAATTATTCTGTGTCTGTATTTGGGGACAGACAAAGAAAGACGATTACAGTTTGCTCTAGGGTGAAATGTGGAACCTCTTATAGAGCACATGGAAATGCTACACAAAGATTTGGGGCAGGAAATGAATAGCTAATCCAACTGAAGCTACGGGGGGAGTGACATGGATGTGAGACATAATTATTCAAACTGGAATTTGCTTAGGACACTGAGGTTAATGCTTCTCCTCTAGAAAATTGTGTCAAGGCTACAGCGGATGGGACTTAAGGCATTTTAGTTCATTTGAAAAGTAACAAATCCAATTGCAAAATTTTTTTTTCCCACAAGGGACAATGTGTTTGGCATAATAGAGTGAGAAAGAACTATCTTCTGAATCATCCTTAGCACTTCTTTCAACATTTGGATTCACACTGCAGGTATCCATTTCCAGTAATAATACTCCCCATTATAACTCAGTATGATAGGTGAAAAGAAACAGTTTAAAGAAATGTAGCTACAGTGACCATGAATCAAATACTTGTGTAATTTAACATTGTCAACTAACTAACAAAGCAACATCACACAGCAAAATAAACACTGGAGAATGTATACTGGAAAATTTCTAGGTTGTTTCTTTAAATTTAAATAAGAGTGGTAAGTAGGTGAATGAAATTTATTAAACCATATATATATGTGCACTCACACATATAAAAGAATCAATTTCATTATGTTCAAAGCTGCACAAAAACTACTACGTCTTTGTGGGATTTTGCTGATCTTTCAAGAATGACAGAACAATTTATTAAAGGAAGAAAAATGGATTCAAAACCCACAGTGTTTCAAAAGCAATTCCTTTCAGAGCTCTACTTTTTTGATAAATTAACTATGATCAGCAATGAAGAAATCAATTTTCCTTTCTATCTAAGCTTCAAGTAATGATATATAATAATAATAAAAAAGAATGCATATAAGCAATTTATGCCAATGCCCAAATTTCTAGAAGTAGCCTCTAATTTTCAATTACTTGGTTTTTGTAACTCACATCATGATTTTCAGAGATGTCAATTGCCTACAAGTCCAGTGGGATTTCAGTTATGCAGTAAAATAATTTTGACAAGAAATCTGGTAGGTGTCTGCTTTGTTGTGTCCCTGAAGCCTGACTGAGCACCTTGGTGCAACATGAACTCATGTCCTATTACCACAACTTCTTTCCTGACCCTTTGAAAGAAACAGCTCCTCACAATAATCACTGCTGAGAATCAGACTGTGGGCATCAATCAGTGGGCATCCAGCACCTGAAGCCTTCAGAGAAAGCACATTTTAAAATCTTGGTCATATTTCTACATAATCAGGCAATTATGTCATTACTTATAATCTGTAATCTTAAAGACCCTCCTCCAGGGGTCTTTCATTCCATAGAGCAAGTTAATGACCCATTTCAATGCACCTCCTTATAATACAATTCCAAACTTCATTTTCACACCTTGATTATGATTGGCATCTTCTTGTTTCACCTCCAGGAAGAAGCTGAGTCATTAGCAGCACAAGATATGAGAACAGAGTTTTAACATTAACAAAGCCAGGATAAACACAATCTTCCAAAGAGTCCCTTGAACTTAGACACTACATAAGACTATACTACCATTATCTGTAGCAGAAAAATCTTTAAGCAACTAGTTTTTGTGCAACACAAAGGCAAAACTTGTTTAAAATGCATTATAAGACCAATTACTATTAAGGATCATAAATTTGCCTTCTGAGTTTGAACCACTAATGGCATACTATCAAAAAGAAAAAAAAAATCTAATTTGAACACATTTAACTGTAGTGCCAATGTAAAGCAGTATTTCCAAGTACTTGTTTTACTGACTATGACATGATTTGTCCTCCCACAAATTGCAAAGTGTCTTGATGAAAAAATGGTGAAGTCAGAATACAGTCAAATGGATTTCTAGCACCAATGATGCAGAACTTACAGATTCTAAAATGTTAACAAATGCAACATTCATTTAAAAGTAAACAAATGGGATAAGTCTTTGCTCGCCTTCTAAATTTATGCTGTCCAATGAAACAACACTTACTCTATGTTTTATCAGTCTTGACATCAATATTAAAACAGATATTACAAAGTGCCATAATTGTTTATATATCCCTTCCTGCCATTTCAATGTGAACAGTGTCCTCCTTGTTTCTCTACCCTACCCACAGCGATTTCATCATCTCCAGTTCACATATCAATTACCAGACTTGTGCAATCTAAACAAATTTTTTCTTTTCTATGTCCAGCCTCTCTTAAGCAATAAAAAAATATTACCATCAAATTACAGGTGAAATGTTTCTGAGAAACCAGAGAACATAAAAAAATATATTTTCCTAATTAAGAAGGTAGGAGTGGAAGGGTACTTTGGGATCACTATGTCCAGTCACCTGCCATCTAAGGCAACCATGTGATGTCATTCCTTCCAAAAGAATGTCCACACTTCATTTTAAAATCAGATTAGGTCTCCCACTACTTCCATCAAAAGGCTGTTTCAGAATCTCACTGGCCTGATGACTAGAAAAGTTATAATTTCCAGCCTAAAAATCTCATGGTACAAAGCCAACCATTTGTTTTCACATCTGTACTATTAATTTCATTAAGTTGGAATGTCATTCCTGATTGTTCCCCAACACTCAATCCCAGGGGGTTTCTGAATACTAGTGAAAGCTGAGGCAGTGTGGACTTTCTCTGTGATTCCTGTTGAATCTCTATCAGGTGAAATAAAGGGAACAGAAGAAGAAAATTAGGCACTATATGTAAACATGGCTCTGAGGACTAAAAATAAGGCTATTCCTAAAGATATGGAAGGAGCACAGTAAACTCATAGTTAAAGAAGGGACTCTACTATTTCACAGGTTATGGTTTAGTGCTGGAACAGCATTTCTGAGTCACAGCACCCTATTTTAGCAGAAGACTTAGCATGTTCTTTTCTCAAAAAAACCCCATGAACACTGGCACACTCACCTCAGGACAGGTTTTCTGGCTCTCAAACCCATCACATACACACCAGTGCCAAATGAAAGGCAGACGAAAGGAGCTATGTTCTCAGCTAAGCAGGTCCAACAGCTTTTCTTCCAGCATGTTTCTCCTGAAACCTTCTGAGTCACCTGGCTTTCTAGAAGCAGAGGGTGAAATTTCATACTCTTCTTGATCCCCTCCTAATAAGGGGCTACTGATAAAATATTCCGGTTCTCCTCTCTGCTCAAAACCACGCTACTCCACCATTTATTTCCTTTACCTAAGATCTTTGGAACAAGACCTGAGAGTGAAACTGTTCTCTTGCCTCCTTCCCACTGGGGTCATGAGTACTAACACAGGACCCAGCACTCAGCACACAGGCCCCTTGAAGCACTTTGTTTCTTTTTCAACTGTGAAACTGAGCTAATTATCACTCCTTAATGTAGCGTTAAACTATCTGTTTCTCCATGCTCACAGAGATGATCACAGTGCAGATGCAATAAAAAGAGGGTCAGGTCTGATGAAGTCCATGTTGAACTCACACTGAAGAATAAGTTACATTTTAAAAGTGGTCACTCTTCGACTTTTTAGAAGGAAACAAATTTGTCAAACCCCAAAATATAAATAACACACTTCACACTTGTTAAAAGGAAAAAAAAATATATATATTTTTTAACTAAATCTAAAGTATAGATGATTTCCCGACTATTTTTAAAAACTGATCTGCAGTTCATTGTCATTTATCATACAGCCATTACCAAGTTTCTGCTTTCAAAGAGTTTTTTCTATTTTTTTAAGATCAGTTGAAGACAAGAAAGCAATAACAATACAGCACCTAATGTCACAAAAGTGAAGAATTTGCTTTCAAATCTTATGGGAGTCTAAGCCTCATCTGTTTCATTTTTCATCACAGTTAATCTCTGCAGATATTACACTATATTAAATCTGTGCAACAGCCATATATATCTTCAGTTCTTCTGTTATATATATGTTCAAGATAAAAACAAACAAAAAAAGAACCCAAATCAAATTCCCCAAGATGTCTCATGTGATGAGGATATGTGAATAGATTTATTTTAATTCATAACTAGTTACCAAAATTTAACTACACTTATATTTTGCAGTATTAGATCTGTCAGGCTGTATTTTCATTTATAAACTCCAACAAAAAAAAATTAATCATTTTACCCACTGTAACACATGTAATCATCTTACATTACTACTTTCTTTTTTCCCTTCATATCCCTTCCCCAAAATGGATTTAATAATACAATTAGTGCTGCTCACCTAAAAGGTTAATTTCCTGAAAAGTTAAAATGTATTTTAGAACTGCATTTTCAGCTGTTCCAAGTATGAAATTGCACTTGAGACAATTCAATGCAATAATCTATAAATCTGTGTAACAGTTCTGTGGCCATATTTTCCAACACTGGCTTGCATTTCAGTGAAATCTGTAGGCAACAGAAACTGAGAGCTATAGAATACAATAAAAAAATTAGTATTCTAACTCAAAATGGATGCAAGTTACAAGAAAAAAACAAAAACAAGACAAAACAACAACAACAAAAAAACCCTTAGGGAATTCCGTTGGGCAAATGAGAAATAATAATGTCTAAAACAAGCTTCTTTGAGATTTTTAATATTTCGTGTATGGGCAAATAATAATTACTGATGTCTGTGAAGTCATTAATAATACTGTCAAAGAAAAATACTGTTGTTGAACAGATTTTTCTTTAAAAAAATTTAGAAATTATATCACATACTCCTTTCAAGGTTAACAGAATAATGCAAATTCATATGGGTCCCTGATGATCAAGGTAGAATTAACATATTTTCACCTTCTCTAATAGAACTGCTTTGGTACAAAATACATTGTTCTGCACTGTCATGATGTATGGCTCATATTTAGAAATCTGACAGTTTAGGAGTGCATTATGGCATTCCATTAAACTGAATACATTTTTGTGCTGCACAGGAAAAGATAAAGAGGCCACAATTCCTGTCTTCTTTTTAAAGAATAATGACTTTTCTCACTACTGTAGTGAAAATTTTCAAAAATGTGCTATTTAGCGAACTGCTAAGTTCTACTCTCTGTGTCTCAAAAACCATGAGGGTAACTATTTATTTCATATTAATCCTAATTTTTTTACAAGACCATGAACCATATTAATTTATAGAGATGTCAGCTAAAACCCTCCTTTTCAACTGCTATAACAGTAATTCTGAAAACCTTTGGAACTCACCCTGTAAGTGGACTGTGATGTTTCATCTCCTGAACGATATGCATGACTTCCATAATTGTAAAATTCCAGAAACACTGGTGATGCACTGTTATTTCACTAAACAATGCTGCCACTGACATCAGAAAGAAGGGAAAGAAAAGAGGACTAGAAAAACACGTGAAACTTCAGGTTAAAACAGATATGTGCAAGGACACCTTATTCCCATGGTGACAGTACAGAGCTCAGTTGTCTACTATACCCTGAAATGTACACAAAAAAGACATTTATCAATCCTTAATATATTTGGGGTTGTACCACTACAAAGCTGACAATATCATAACTGTTATTAGCCCATTGCTCAAATGCAAAACATTACCTCAACAAGAATCTAGAGGATGCTTTAAAAACTGTTTATAAGTTGACTTTTTTCCTTCAGCAGTATGCACTTTACCTTCCCTTCAATCTAGTACCCAAAGTTTTCAAAATCAAAAATAATAAAGAAACAGCTTTAAGAAGATTCCTGTTCCCCCTTGTGAGAATCATAATTTAGTTGATCATTAAGAAAAGCAAAATGTTTGTGCATGGCCAGAAGAGGGGAATATACTACTGGGTGGGAGTCCTTTCATCACAGGATCCAAAAAGGTAGAAGTCCCAAAGCTTCAGCTGAGCATTTGAGTTTCTTTCTTCCCCTTATGGCTGAGTCAACAAATTGCAATGTGGAGCAAGAAGGTGGCAAAACAATCACAGCTTCACACAGCAAATGTGTGAGGAAGAATGGTGGCTTTGAAAATGTGTTGAAGGAGGAACGAGGAGGCCAAGGCTTGATGGTTCTGCCTTTGCTCACCTTCAGCTGGAGATGTGGGAAATTGTCCTGTGCTCGTACCTAAAATTTACTCTGTGATTACCTCCTAATATTAGTGGTTTGGATTTGCTGACTATACATGACCTTATCTATATTAAAAAAAAAAACAAAAACAAAAACCAAAAACAAAAACAAAAGTTATCCCCGAAGTTTAGTATCCTCTGCTGTTCTTTACACCTACTTTTGTATGATCTTAGACATAATCAGGTTTAAAACTGCCTGCCCTGCAGCCATTGGAACAGAAGCTTATGCCCACACCTCTGAACAAACTCTTGAGCTTTAACGATGTTGCAATGTGGCAGAAAGGTGACACCTAAGCTTTATAACACTTCCAATATAAAAAAAACCCAAGATCTTTCCACATGAAAGATACAAGAGCAATAGTGCTGTCTCCATAAAAGTATTCCTCTCATTTGGAGTAGTGGGGTGAGAAAATGTTAGCTGCGAAAATGCAGTTTAATGTGACTAATCTTGTTATTTTAGAGTACTGGGTGAATAGCTTAACTGCAACAAGGTCCAGATCTTCCCAGGAGCAATTAGGGAATGAAGGAATGCATAAATGTTACAGTTTAAAAAATGCTGTATTAAAGACCTGGTTTTATCCAATGGAAGACTTTCCTAGAACACTGCAGAAAGATTCACATGGGTCTGGTTGCCAAGAAAAGTCACAATTATTAGTTTTTAAAAGCAAAGTTTTTGCTTTTTAAACCCAGAAAGAACAAACTGTTTCAGAAAGCTCACAACCTCAAGACTTTTTTTTGTTTTTTTAATAAGCAAACATATTATTAAAATATCCTTAAGGGTTTACTACCTGCTCTGTCTGTCTGAAAGCTTCAAGATTCCTGGTGAGATTTGTTTCTTTCATATGCAACACTGGCAGCTACCCAGTCCATCCAGCAGAGCTGCAGGAGATGCAAGCTTTCTCAAAAAGCTGGTGACACACTGGACTAGTCCTGTTTAAAACTTCTCTTTAAAATGTAGAAGAATTTAGATATAGAAGGATGAAAAAGTGTGTTTAGGGAGGTTTAGAAGAATTCCAGCCAAAAAGAATTTGGTCATTACTGAACAAAAACCACCAATACCTCTAGATTAACATGAAAACAAGGGCTTAGTTCTATTTTATATTTTAACAAGAAAAGGATAAAACCCCCCCAAAAAACCAAATCATGGAAGATAGATAACTTTAACCTATCTTTGTATTTATAAAGCCACTAGAAAAACAGTATCTGAACGCCTCTCAGTCATTAATGGATTTTTCTTCACAATGCCTCTTTGATGCAAAGAAGTTCTATTATCCTTATTCTTCTCGTGAAGAACAGTGTCATGGAGAGATTAAGTCATTTATCCAAAGTAACACAAGATGCCTATGGGAATGACTATGTAATTTATCACGGATCTCAAGAACCGCAGTCCACTGCCTGAACCAGTAGACCATTCTCTTCTTAACAGACAAGAGCTGTTGTACAGTACCTTAAATGACCCTTCAAAATGGCTATTTTTGTGCATCGTTTTCGCTCTAGCATCATTCTGAAGAAAGCTGTTAAAGTAACATTCTTTGAGAGAGCTTAATTAAGCACCCTGTATCTTGTCTCAACACTGGCTGTGAAACTTGGGAACACATACTTTCAGACCAAATATTACAGATCTCTTGGAAGTCAGCAGCAAAGTTAAAGCTCAGCAGCTTGGCAGCTGGGAAAGATCCTTCATGCTCTGCAAATGACCATACTTTATTCAAGTCGTTTAAGGACTTTTTACAAAGCTTTTTTTTATTCCTGTGACTGAAAAGAACTACTATGCTCTCAATATATGTCTGAATATATGGCAGGAGCTATTTGGTAGCTACCAAAATATGTTCTTTCCCGTCATGCTGAAGAGCTATGTTTATCATTTGGTAAAGCTGCTTAAAAGGAAAAGGCAGTCAATTGCTTTCTCTTTATATTCAATGAATGGTTTTGGTTTGAATGTAATTCAAGCTACAGGAGCACCCATGAGACTGGTAGTCTAAAACACTGGGTCAGTATATGCCTCTAAAGACACAAACTAATTAAAATATGCTATTTAAAGAAAAAACTACCAAAGTTTTGTCTTTATCCAAAGAATAAGTACAATTCACATCAGCAACCTAAAACTCTCTAGCCACTGTGTTCACCTGAAGGGATCACGACCAGGAGTGAAAAGTTTACTGGGTCATGCTCCTTTAATCTTACCGTCTCTTTTGAGTGACTGCCAAAAGCCTTGCTTATGATGAAGTTTATGAAGAAGAAAATGAACTGAGATCATAATTTAAATTCCACACAGTTCACAAACAACTTTCATATGGTAACAATTTTTGGTCACTGGTTTACTGAATTTGAATTGGTGACCTAAAGGTGAAAGATTCTGCATTCCAGTATCAATCTCCATGCTGTTTATTGTGCCAATTTTCTGAAGTTCAAAGTGGTAGAAGTGAGAGTTATATGGTTAAACACAGTTGTCTCCACTTTACATCCACTTAAATATTTTCAGATTTTTTTCCCTTAAAATAATTCTAAGCATAAACCACAAATACTACAAAATTTTCTTGTGTATGGAGAACTTTGGACTAAAAAAAAAAAAAAGTACCTCCATTAAATAAGAAAACAATCTGTCACATAATAAAACGATGATATTTAAGAAGTCCCATTATGAAAAAAACTGTGTTAAAAGTTCAATTGTGCCTTTGTAAAACTGTCTGCTTCTTTCAAGGGCTTTTAGTTATAAGCAGCATACAGATTGCTTTGGCTAACTTAAAAATTATAACAACAAAGAAAAATCCTATGATTTTAAGATTTCATAATTTCTCTCACAAATCCTCATATTTTATTAATTCCTTTATATTTTTTTCCAATCCATCAATTCTGTTCTGTACTTAAAACATGAAACTTAACCAACACACTACTTAATCAGCTTCAGTGATAAAGTGAATAAATTTATTTCCAGGAAATGGACTTCTCAAGGAATTCTCAGCTGCATCTGAAGTTTTTTTCTGTCAAAACCTTTGAAAAAAATTAACTTTTTTTTTTTTTTTTTAATTAGGGAATGGGAAAGAAACTGAGAGGAAATAGACAAGGAAAAAAACACTTTCAGAAAAATTAGAAAGGTATTTCCAAAATACTCAATGTGTCTAAACTGTAGGCAACCAAATGAAAGATTTGCACCATGCAATTATTTATTTTTAACCACTGAGACAATTTTTTCAGTTTTCCAAATACCTTAGCTCTTCACCATTTTTTAATGAGACAGACATAAGAAAAAAGAATAGCCTCACCTACAAATTTATGGCCATGCTATTTAATCTTCTGTTTCAATAGCACATTTTTTAAAGGTCTATCTTTTACCCACAGAACAATGAAACACAAATCTGAACACAATTTGAAATCCTTAATCTGATATTGGGAGGGGGACTTCTAATTTATCTAATTTATACAAAGTAAATCTTTGGCATACAGAGCTCATACTGTGAGAGTTATACATTATTCAGGAGCAAAAAATATGATTATTTTTGATACCTAGTTTCACAACCTGGTAACTATTTCTTCAGAGACTGATTGACTTTTATGATCTGTGCTTTTAATTATTTTTTTATCAGCAACCATTTTCTACCATTGTCCTTTCCTGCTTTACATTATGCAAATCTCAACTATGTCAATAAAAGCGACAAAACCACAACATCTGTACAAACCTACTAAGCTAAGGGGGAAAAAAAAAAAAAAAGACAGAAAAAAATAAAGGACCCCAAATTTGTTTCATGGCCTATTTGGTTTAACAACAGACCCAATGCCCATTCAAGCACATATAATTCAGAAGGCCTGCCTGCCAGCAATAAAGACTGAAATTGGATACTTTGTGAGATTAATTACCTAGATAGGGCATGATAATGCTAGTCAAATGGGAAGGTAATTAAAGTGCACCTTCCATGAAAATTATTCATTGCCGATGGATCAGGTGACAGATAAATCAAAAGGCACTTAAAAAAGCTACAGGTTAACTTGTGGAAGGCCGTTCCTCCCTGGAAGTCCCTGTAACCATGCTCCTGTTGTAAGACAAAAGGAGGGTAACGCGGCCACGGAGACAGAGGAGCCCAGGGCGAAGTTACCGGCATTGTGCCTGCACACAAAGGGGCAGCTAGAGTGGAACCAGTCGGCCGGCAGCCTTCGGGTTCCCGGATCTCTCTGCTTGTACGCCGTAAAGGGCTACTGCACCATGAAAGGCAGCAAGTGATGAATTAATAAGTTGACTGGTCCCCCGGGTGCAATCCTTACAGGCGGAGGACATGCTGCGGTAATCAAACGGGGCTATAAATTGTGTACGTTGAATGGCACAAAACGCATCTCACTTCATCACCGTTAAGTCAAGACTTCCTGAATTTGTCATTAACTCTTTGGCTTCGATATATTTATTTAAACAGTAAAAGTAAGAGAAAGAGCTTACAATAACAAAAGGGCAACTGATACTACCCAGCGGGATATACAGTCTAATGGAGATCACTGACTTTTACTTTCTACAGCTACATGGGTCAAAATCCACTCCTTTTACACCAAAGCTCCCCCTGAGATGCACCGATTAAGTTCAAAACATTACATTACATGTACTTCTGAACACGGGGGAAAAAACCCAAAACCACAGGATCAAGTCATTTCTTACAGCTAGTTTATGTAAATTCCTAAGTATTCCATATTTGAAGAAAATGGAGCATTTACATGGGTAAGCATTTCCCAAATCCCAGATTTTTACAGAAAATTTCTAAACAACCTTATATTAGATGTAACATCTGAGATTATTAAAATGTATGAAAAACGACCAATGTATGAAAAAAGTTCAATAATTACCAATTTCTCTTTACACCTTTTTTTTTTTTAATGTGTGCTAGCTCTCTAGGTTGTGATACTGAATAATACTGACATTTAGAGGTAGTTCAAAGGAAAGCAATTTTGTGCCACCATATTTGTCCTTGGTACTCATTTTAAATGGCTTACATACCTATGAGAGTTTAAGAGAATCTTACCACTGACTCTGAATCAGAGTATAAATAGGTAAGAGAACATTTTTTAGAAATTCTTTACTTACTTTCTTCTATCAAAAATATACTTGACATCTTCCCACATTTTGAAACAACAGTTCTGTGTGTTTTACCAATAGCTTCAAAACTATTTTATACATTCTCTGAATATTTTTACCTTCCCTAGGCTTCATAGTGAGTAGAGGAAAGGAAAATTTAAGTCAGTCTTGAAACATAATGCAAACTTTAAAAATAGGAACTACAGACTGAAGCACTTTCTGTGGGTCCAGTGGAAAGCATAACACTTTTTCAAAGCAGAATTTATGAAACAAGCCATGATTGTTCCCAGGAGTGTTCTACATTCACAGAAATTTATATGACCATGTGACCAAGAGAGGCATGGTACCAGTTTGCCAACTTCACTGCAGTTGGCAGCTGTGATATTTCCCCCAGAAAAGGAGCTGTGCTGATTTTATGAATAGGTTTATCACTTTGAGATTAGCTCATTACAATAATTTGCAAGAAGTCAGATTTTATAGACCTCCTGATCCATAAATTTACCTCAGGAGACTTGGTAAACTTAATCTAGTAAAGTAAATGGTGCTAGAGTTGAGAATGGTGTATTAACACATGCTTGTCCATACTGTTACTTTGTTAGCATGCTTAGCTAGTTGGGCATAATTCTGGGAATCTCAATATGGAAACACTGTTTTGAGAGACAAAGAAGTTAATTTTGCAAGCATGAGCCCTGACATGCCAGGAACAGAGGATGAATCCTCATGTCTTTTGAGCGGGCTTAGCTTTGGTAAACAGGGAACACCCATTAGTTTCTTTAAGAGTCCCACTGCCTGTCTGCTGGTATCCCAGTGGAGTTCGAGCTACCAGTGTAGATCTACAGACTGCTAAATGGGATGGGACGTGTCTGTCTGAGAGACCACCACCAACATCTCAGTACAGGTAGTCTCTTTGGCGCACAGAATTTACCCTCCAAAGCATTGTGAATATGACAATATTCTGAGAGCCTGGGGTACCTGCCAGGGAAAACATTGAGAAACAGCTCCCAAGAGTTTGGTGAAGGAGTTCATTTTCTCTACTTGTTGCTTATTGAAGGTTACCTGACTGTAATTGTTCTATGCCACTGCATGGCTGATCAAATTCATTTTTTACACTGATGGGTGGCCATCACTGCATTATTGTAGGCAAAATAAGCTGTAAGGCACCTGCTGCCCTCCTAATGGAGACTCTTAAATAGCATCACAATTAAAATAAATCACAGAACAAGCATTTTATATTTTTGAAACATTTTTAACATTAAAGCTATAAACTGCAATCAAGTGAAATATCCCTATTTTTAGGACACACCTGTATATAAATATCCTCACTAAGCACCTTGGTTATTTCAGTCCTTGGTAAACAGCTTCAAAGAGTCTTAATAACAAGAATTACTAATAAGACAAGCAAATTATTTTCTAGAGTTTTAAAATCCCACAGACAATAAACTATTTTAAAATTTTCTTGCTTGCTTAGTATTTTCTCTAAAATAAATAAAATCATGTAAATATTTAATGTTAACACTGTGGCAGAAATTAACATTTGTTTATGTGGGGTGTGGGAGGAAGAGGGTATTCAAGTCATCAACTTTTGCCAGTTAATTTAGGTGGCTAAATAGGGAAGGTAATCTAACGCTTCCTCTGTAATTAAGGACGAATCAATGCACAATTCCTAAACTTGGCTCCTGTTCCAAATCACTCCCTAAAGAAACCTATCAATCTCCACTGACTACAACAATGTAAATATCCACCAAAGATTTAAATGCTAATGTTTAATGCCAACATCAAAGAGCAGAACGTTTAGCCCTAAAATACTTCATGTGATTAACTCTACACAATATAAAGTGCAATGACACTTTTCCCTCTTCATTATCAGTTAAGCTGAAATACAAAAATATTAGAACTAAGGGTGAAATTTTGATCTCAGCTACACAAGGGAATATTTGGAATAATTCCACAGGAGGTCCACAGAGACACATCATTACTGCATTGGTTCTGAAATATTAGCATCCAATTCCTCATTTCACAGCCATGATTAGAGGCTGTATGAACTTAAATAGACTCTTTAGTGAAATAAATGGCATTTCTCCACATAAGCATCAGGGTTTACTAGCTTTGAATCTGCTCTGCTGACTCAGCCACTACTGCCTGATAGGAGCTTGGGTGCTATGGAAAAAGATGAGCTCTCCATGATGCCTTAGGAAATGGGATTCTCAAAAAAAAAGAAACGTTTATGTGACAGACAGAAAAGGTCAAAAGGAGAGATGGCAAATAGATCCATCAGCAGACATGAGATGGCAGATATAGAAACTGAAGGGTCTGCTGCTGCAAATACACACATATGAGAGAAAACACTAGATTCAATGGATAATTTTGTACAAGCTGTTGAAATGCAGGTAAGAGTTTAGGAGGGGTCATACAATGCAAAGCTAAGAATCACAGTGACAGAACCTCATCCCTAATCTTAAATCTACTTAAGAGGAAGTGAGATCTGTCTTAAAAATTCTGAAAATATACTAACAAGATTGAAGAAAGAGTATTATTCTTTTAATACTGATTAAAAGAAGATTGAGCTACATGTAGGTGTGTGCATGCATGTACATGTGTGTGTATTTGCCTCTCCCTCTCCTTTTCTTATATAGCAGAAACAAGATGGAAGTAAGATATGAAACAGCCTATTCTGTACTTCTAAGATTTCTTGCATTAACATTGGAAAAATTTGAGCAGTTCTGTGAACAATTTTTCTTAAGGTTTTCTGTGTTTCTGTACATGCGGATTCTCTTGTGTCAGACACATGATTTACCTCATTCAGTCTTTATTCATGAGGTCTTTATTGGCCCACTCACACAAGTAAGATCTTAAGATTTCTACCTCTCTGTCAAACATAGTTAAAAATGGTCAAAAACTGTTGACAGAAGACATAGGAACTGAAGGAAATTTTTCCAAAGAGATGTGAATTGAGCATGTTCACAGAGAGTTGGATGTTTAGAAAACTGAGCTAGGAATGACCTCTTCTTAATTAGCCTTAATATTAAAATGGCCTGAGTCATATGACTTATGACACTTGCTGTGAATATTTAAATGTACAAATGAAAAGCAGCAAGTCAGGGAGTTGAAAACTACAGCTATCACTAAAATCTTATTTATTTTGCAATCTGCCAACACAAACAACCTACCTTGTGGAAACATAAAAAGCAGCTTGTTATAATCTCGAATTTAGGACGTTTATATTGGTCTCACAGTAAGAAGATTTCTGTGTCATTACCATGAGCATGATTTAGTTGTATTATGTTCACATGTAGACATCATTATGTAACACTTAGCTCAGACAAATGTCTCTGTTCTTGATCTTTCTTACTCTACTGTAGTTAATGACCAAATATTGTTAAAAATTGGGACACTAATTATCTGATGTCGACATGTTATGGATAATTAAGAACTGCTCACTCTGAAGCCGTGCTAATTGTTTTTCACATGTCTCCTCCTCTCGTCCTTGTGTCCTCAACAAGGCAAGTAGCTACAGGTTTATACGTACATCTCTGTCACGTACTTTGTCACAGAACATACATCATCCTTTCTGCCTCATCCCCGATTAATTTTGCTGGCTTGCAGCAATTATCTCTCCCTTTGTGACTGACCTCCTGGTAAATGGAGTGCATGATCACTGGGCAATTTTTTCCTGCGTATTTTACCACTTAATTGATCCTTGTTGGCTAACCACAATAGGATACACTAAATTTAAGTCATAAAATGGCTGAAGTTGAGAGGAAGTGGTAACCATGTTTTAGCAATTGTAGTTGACAGCTGTAAAAATCAGATCTTGATAATGTTCTCTCATTTACCCTATTACTTGGATCAGTTGGTTAAAGCTGTTAATGATCCTCTTGGATCAATGTCGTTTGCTTGTAGCTATAATTTACTGCATTGGTGGATTAGTACAGATGTTTTCATAGATAGCTCTGCATCATTCCACCAGATTGCTGTCTGCATCAAATTTGCTTCCATTCATCACTAACGAAGCAAAGAAAAAGATAATCAGCATCTCCTATCTTAACATTAACTATTGAACTTGGGATAACACTTTTATTGTTGTCAATTTGAAGCCTTCAACCATGGCTTCCTCAGTAAATTGCCCTGAGAGTTCTCTCTAGAAATAGAACCAATTAGATATTTTGACTGTTACAGGGAAAGACTACAGAAATGCTTAACTGTACAAAACAATACATACACTAAAGAGAAGTAGATAAAACTGTTCAGTTAGGAATATGCCCTATGGAGTCAGGGCTGGTTCTGTCACATACAAAGCACAAGAAACTACATAGGGCAGCGACGTGTCAAAGCTGGCAAAAATTGTCCAGGCTATTAATTATTGAGACTATTCCAACACCTGAAAAATCTGCTGACACCCATGGGTTGTCATAGTGGGTAAGTCAGCAATGGTCTATTAAGGGAGATGTCTTGCTTTCTTATTACCCCACTACCATCAGAAAGATCATACCCAGCTCTTCACAGAATTTGTCTGTCTTCACTCTTTCCTGCCAGAGGTAAACCATTTATTCTTGGGCCATTAATACTCCCTAAACTGCCAGAAGGCCATGAGCCAGAAGAGGAAGACTTCTTTTTTTCCATTGAGGGCCCATTTAGCCAAATCTGTTTTTCCTTTTTAAAAAAGGAGGCTTATTGGCACATGCAACAAATATAAAATCAGTAACTGAATAAAATATGATGTGCTCCAAAAGAGAAGGAGCACAATCTCTGACTCTATTTCTAAATAGAATACATATAAAAAAGGAAACTGGAAATACGCTGCCTTAAATTGGTGGACAATTCTACGTGGCATCATTTAAGTTTAATGAAGAAACTTCTTTAGCTCTCCCTATACAAGCTATCTTCTCCCTTCTAAAGATTTCCTCAGGAGTCATTACAGTAGGTTGGCTCCATGCCACACTGTCATCAAATGCTTCACTATATAGAGATGTTACAGTCTAAGAATTTTTTAATTCACTACATTCAGCCATAATTAGGATTTCACATTTGGTAGCACTTACACACTTGCAATAGTGCCTTTCAACAGTGATGTTCATTTCTCATCGAAAAAGTATCTGAGCACTTAAAAGATTTTGTTTGTTCTAATGTCAATGGCACTTGAATACTTCAAAAGGTCTGAAACAAACAAACAACACTGAGTTCAGAGTGATGATGTCCTGCACTTATTGATGTCCTGCACTTATTGATGTCCTGCACTACTGATGACGTCCTGCACTTATTTATATCCCGCACCCAGTTACCATACTACAGTTCACAGGAAGCAGTAAAAGGAAGATCTGGAGATGTTGTTCTGCTGTGAAAATCAAAGGTCTGTGGAGTTGTATATTCTTTGCACGTAAGTTAATTAGCTGCTCAAGAATGCGTATCACCAAGTATAAATATATCAAGCAATTTCTTGTCTTTGTAATGCAGCTATCTTGAAAGTCTTTGACACTAGCTGGGTTGTCACAGAACTATATATTAAAGTTCCCAAAAGGTATAATAAGGTGCAAAGAGTTCCTACTCTGTTGAAAAGAACTTGTGGCCGTAAGAAAAAAAATCTAACTATGGATGAAGTGAAAAAAAAAGCCAGCCATATCTATGAGGGTTAAAAATTCACCCAGCACGTCTCACAAGTAGAGCTCTTTTAATTTTAGAGACCTGTCAGAGACTGGTCATAGATAATGTGATGTTAACACATATACTTGCTTTTTCAGATCAGGATTAATTTCTCTTCACTGTTTTGATGAACACAATTGGTTAAACTCATAAATATTGAGGAGATAGCTGGTCCATGTTTTTAAAAGAAAAAAGGGGGTCCTAGTCCTGTGCGCACCATCAGTAAAGTAATCCCTCCTTTCCATGGCTAAATTGTACTTTATGTTGCTCATTTTCTTCCTCAAGTACATAGTTTTTTCTTGTGCAGCTGGTGAAATTATTCTTGAGTAGTGTACATTAGACCATGGTGACATAACCTGCTTTTTTCAATAGCTCAGTGCACAGGAAAGTCAATAGCCCTGCGGCTGTCATGCTTCTCTGAGCAGGTTGCCACCAAACATTCAACATACATAGCTTAATCAGACCATTTCTAATTTGGAGCTCTGTTTCTATGAAGCTGAAGCTTTACTTTATCTTTGTGTAGTTACACTAGAGTGTAGCTTCCCATTCTTGTCACTTCTAACTACTGTAAAATTCACATAGTCTTTATAGAAAAAAAAATGAGTTTCTTAGCAAAAATTATTAAATCTCTTCCAGAAAAGCTTTTATGATAGAGCTGGACAGGCAAGAGTTCTAATATCCATTTGAGGGGGAGCGGGGGGGGGGAACCAACAAAAAACAACATATTTTAAGTACACTATACAAAAAATCCAAATTATATTCAGTCAAAAACTGATGTCCAAAAACCTGACATAGTCAGACTCAAAATGTGATATGAAGTTAAAGTTTCCTTTCAGGATGACAGAACGCCCATTGCTTTTGCTCCTGTGTGTTCTGATAGAGCATAAGGTTCAAATCCTGCTCCTATTGAAGTCAATGACAAAGCTTCCATTGACTTCAGCGGTGCAGGATCAGACCCTAAGCAACACAGTTAGCATCTGCTTACTTTTTACCTCTCTTATCATTCAGTGAAAAATATTGGAACAAATTAGAACTAAGTAACAGAAAAAAAAAAGGAATTAATATCAATTAGCTACTCCGTGGTACATTTTCATATAAAACATACTGCTTGTCATTCCAATTTTTTTTTTGCGAATACACATGTTCCGTGTATGTATATGAAATATCATTGAAACTCTCAAATATATGTGCCATACCATATTATATCCTAGACAGATGCTTCCTTCTTTGTGAAACTCCTCAAGAAAAATCTAACATTTAATAATCTAATAGTTATGCCGCAACCTTGCAATTCTGTAATATCTCTATAACCTTGTGGACGTCACAATATTAAATATGACCTGATACAATCAGTGAATAAACAAACTGCTTTCCTTGATCTGATGGTATTTGCTATATAGAGACTGGAATTCTTATCAAGTTTTTATCCACCAGTTTAATTCAGGTATAAACTCAGTTATCGCCTCCTGCAAAAAAATCTGTGATATTAGTTCAGGGTAATGTGATTGCAGATCAATAGGCAGCCTTAGCTTCACAGAAATAACCCAATCCATTCTTTTAATGTACTGAAAAGACATCTTAAAAAGTAGAAGAATAATAACTATCATATGCAGTTAATTTCTACCCTATTTTTTCTCTTTTTAGTTGATGACCACGGAGTGCAGAACACTTACACAGCTATGGTCTCTGCCTACTGATCTAGGAAAAAAAAATAAAATATATACCTTAAAGATTATTAAGAATAAGCACAGACATCCATATATCTCCCATTAAAAAAATAAGCAAAAACATAACCCAAAATGCAGTCATCATCACATGTATGTTTCTAAAAACTTCAGTTTAAGGAAAGCATGAGGTGAATATTACATTTGAAAAGTGACTTTTTGTATAATAATTACCCCAGCTCAACAGGTGAAAAACTTTTGGTAAAAAGCACTGTTTTTTATAATCTGAATTCTTTTTACATGAGGCATTGCTTTCAAAAAAATATATATTGATGATGTAGCCATATCAATGTGTGAAAACTGATCTACAGTTGGATGTTAGGAGATGAAGCATAGCTTGAAAAGTCAAGTCATTAGCTGGAAATAGCCAAGGAAATCTATAAAGAAAATCCACTAAAATGGGAAAACATTGAAGAAATGTTACGTTAAACATTGCAACTATCTGTAATAAGCTGTTATGTAGCACCAGAAGTCAACATTAGATGGAAGATGTAGATGAAGGTAGATTAAAACAACTTGGTGGCAGTATGGGAAGAAATCAGAATGGCCTGGGGAAAGGAGGGAAGTGAGAATAGGACTAGAACACTGAGGTCATAGTGACTGGGAAAGCTGCAGGCATCAATCTTCTTGATTGCTGCCACTGCTGGGGGACAGTTCATTGCTGAAGAAAAGTCAGGCTTAAGTGAGACTGACAGGGAACAGGAAACAAATAGATGGTCAGTAGTGCAGATGCTAGGAAAGAAGAGACTTTAAAAAATGAGTAGGGATAATTGAGAGCTGGGGAAAAAGTGTAAAGAAACAAAGAAAAGAAAAATTATAAGCATCAAGAATGAAAGAAGAATGTAACGTGAGAGAATGTGAAGTGTTTCTGTCATTTAGAAAGACTTCAGAATTACCAAAGAAAGGCAGAACCCATCCCACAGATCTGCATTTATGCATTCAGCCATTTCTTCTTGTCATGTAAATCAATGGTGCTGCTGCTAATAGTCATGATTTTATAGCATGTAATTTTTTTTTCAGTTCAAGTTGCTGAGATAACGCCAATTTGACAAATTCGGCTTCCTTTTTTTTTAACTGTGAAATTTGGGGTCTGTTTTTTTTTTTTTTTTGAAAAGGTCTTAAATTGAATTCAGCTGTAAAAATGGAATAACAGCAAATCAACATATACAAAGGAAATTGTTACTAAAAACCAGTGTTTTTCAAGAGTAAGCCTTGATTATGGAACTGAATCAGGGTTTTTTTAACCACTTAAAGTTGTCAGCATTAAGTGCATCTGAAGGCACAGTATGACCTAAAAGTGCTATGGGGCACCTTTCTCTTGCTGTGAAGAAGCAGTGAGCATTAGCAAGTGCTCCCTGCACAAGAGCAATGAGTACATTTAGGGACAGTTATTGGCATTACATTTTAACTTCTGTTTGTCTTAGTTACGGTAATAAGGCATGATGAGTGTCCCCTTGCATGGGATTTTTTCTTTTCAATGACTATAAAGACAATTTAAACTGGCTCAGTACACACACTTAAATATTCTCTAAGCCTGATAAATTTTGGTACTCATTCAAAATATCCTAAGCTTTGTCAAGGCCAGGGTAGGTTGGGTGTATATAACCCTTTACCAGAGATGAGTCCATTGCTCATTCAGATAAATTCTAGAGGAAAAGATACAGAAAGATAGTTTTAAAACCCCATTATCTTTGCAAAAATGTCAACAGAAAAAATATAAAATTTTTATTGAAACATATTTAGTAAAATGGAAATGTATGAATGCCAAAATACAACAAATATTCATCTGCAGTGAAACCTACCCAATTTCCATTCACCTTCTGGGTCTTGTATGGAAAAAATATAAAATTTGGGAACAAATTTGATGGATCAAAAGAAACTACCAGGAATATCTTATCAGGGAAGTGGTCAGTTTTATCTTTGGTAAAAACCCATTCAATAAGCTTGCAAAGGTAGTGCTTGTCAGCTTTTCGCCAGGTGCAGCTCTTTAATACATTTGTTCACTGTAACTAGAGCTTAGTTATATTCAAATCAGAATTCTACAAGGATGCAGGGGTTCTCGTAGATCAGCTTGCAGTACTGGGATGACATCCTGTATTCTTTATATGATGCTGGATAGGCAAGATATGAAACAAGATGGTTTACTCCTGGGGGACTTCATGTACTTAATCTTTTCAAGAAAAGAAAACAAAGCAAAACCAAAAGCCTCATGGTTCTTGGCTGAAGCATAAAAATATGCCATATGACAACTGACAGCCTCATCACAAAGTCTTTAAAACCAGGAATGAACAGCAATGTGTCATACGTGTGTATATATACAAGCGATGTGAAATGATACCTACACACTTGTAGTCATTTTATTGTGTTATTTCCACAAATACAAATAGGTTTTTATTCTCCACCTGGTTCTTTTATGTGGCATGCTCTCTTTGTGTCCTCAGAAGCTTGTTACATGTGGGTGAAGAAACACTGAATATATTCTATAACCCTATTCTTTTATCAATAATTTCCTGTTATCATTACACAATGATTTGAATTTTGTGACTATGGCCACAAAGGAGCAATTCAATTAAACCAAAACTACAAAGGGAAAATCTCATTGCAATCCTCTGTGCAACTGGTGAACCCAGTAATTATATATAGCCACCTATTGTGTTAGCATAATAACATGTGAAGAAGGTTTAGTTAGACACATTTACACACATAAAAAGCAATACGGGCATAGAAAAAGTCAGTTTTGCCAGAAGTATAGAACAGTCACACAGGAACAAATGAGAGCTGCATGAATCCTAGTTTACTTGGCTATAAATAAATCCAACATTTTCTTTCTCTCCATGGTAAAATAAAAGAGAAACACAGAAGCATAACAGTCTCCTTTGAGCAACCAGTCTCTTTCTGTTCAATTATAGTCATCAATCTGTTCCACCTAAAATATTTTCCTCCTTGAGAAACCAAAGAAATCAGTATTAGGATCCAAAACATGCTGTTGCAAAAATAATGTAGAAGAGGTCTTTCCTTTTGCTAAATGCATTTGTTCTGAACGTCTGTATTTTCTTTAACACAAATTTTGTAATTCTGTGAAAAAAAAAGCTGCATTTATGTGGCACTTCTAATAAGAAAATAGTGAAAAGCTTGGTAAGGAAAAGTGAAGGTTACCTTCCTTTTACAAAGAAAACTGCAACAAATAGAGCTTAAAGCCATTTTTTCCTTCCAAAATCTGTCCCCCATATATATTCCTTTTAGATGCCAAATTGGAAGCCTTTAAATCTTTATATTCAGAAGTGCTAAACAGGCAAAGCTTCAGTCATACCCTTTCTCTAAACAGTGTCAAATCCTAGGAAATGCTGGTCTGGGCATAATCCCACAGTAAACTGGGAGAAGGAACAGAGTCAGATGTCCTGCTTCATGGTTTTACAAAGCTTGTCTAGGAGGTTGAAGATTTTTGATTACTTCAAATCTTTAGTAAAGTCTAGATGTTGTCTCTAATATATATGCAAGCTATAGTTTCATTAACATCTCTGAGCTTGGTGTGAGGATCCTTTCATAAAATCACAGCTTGTGTTACTTATAGCACAGGATAATCATACTATATCTTCTGGTCTAATAAAAGCCCTGTAAATCCATGACTATGACAACAAAAAATAATGAACTATACTGAGTTATCTTGGAGAAAACACAACAAACTTCTGATTAAGGCTTTTTCATCTTCTTGAGATGTGATACTAGACACTAAATTGCACTGTTTCTTCCTTTACCCTGTGTGCCACTGAACCATCAAAGCACATAAAGTAAAGCCAATTTGATTCAGCTAAATAGGAAAAAGTCCAAATCCTCTTCTTCATGTGATAGTTCTGTACAGTCATCTACAGAGAGCAGAACACTGTCCACCTGTGCACGTTTGGAGAATTATTTTGAAGATGAAAAATCAAGGTGCCAAAATAATATCATCTGTGGTGCAAAAATAGTTTCAGGGTAAGTTTTCTGTGCTGAAAATCTCATCATAAACTTCAAGAACTGAATGAACACAGAGACCAATCCTTTCAGCCACAGAGATGGCTCCAAAATAATATAAAACATACATTTGGAATCCATGAAAGCACTATACAGAGATTAAATATCCCATAAACACTCCAGCCTAACTTTAACAACCATATCAACTGTCCTAAATTTGGGGGGAGGGAAGGAAGGTTCTGAACAAAATTTCTTGTCCCTTATTTTATTTTTTTGAGCTCTATCTTTAAAGTACAAAATAACTACAGTTTTTCCTGTTTGTTTGTTTACCCTGCTTGGTAAGTTTGTTCTTTGTTCAAAACATTACTTTAGGGGATCATTTTTACTGCACTAAAAAAAATAGCATGATTCACAGTCATTGAAATTTCCTGCAAGATATAAGTGTGAAGTATCCTTTAAAATATTAGTCTGCTGTTCTTACAGGAAACATCACATCAGTTATTCACTTTATATTTTCTTTTACAGTATTTCTTCGATAGCCAGATCTTGCAAATAATATTCGGTTTAAGATTGTTCAAATAACAAAAGGATAGCTTTACTATCCTCTCTTTAAGACCACAGCACACTATTGTCTGTAATTTTATCAACAAGCAACTCGCCAGTTCAGAAACCTAAATCTGAGAGTTCTTTTTTTTTTTTTCTTCATTCAGCTGCAGACAACTAAAGCCCTTTTTTTCCCTGGGGTGATATGCTGGTTTGATTTTATTTCCCCTGACATTTCACCTGTCAGATTATGATAAATAGAAGAAACAAAGAATAATCACCACATTCTCATTGCATCTCATAATCAAATATCTGGAAATATAAGATAAATCAGAAATATTGTCCTAAGGGAAAACATTAACACTGAAAACACCAACAGAAATCCAAATCATCTTCCAGTCACCTAGGACTCCCATACACGTTTAAAAAATTCAAAAAGGAAGTCTGCATAGAACTGTCACATCTATTTTTTTTTATCTTCAAATACTAGGGAATTAACTATAATGAAGTAAGAACAACAAAAAAAGTTTCTACATTAAGAAATTCTATTTAATAACAAAGCTGTGCGTCTTCTTTAAGTCTTTTGTGAATGCTTTCTGAAAGCAATCCTGAGGCCGAGAAACAGGACAGGTTATCCTGAAATAGCAGAAGCTCAAATTAAATAGCTGGCAAGGTGAAAAGATTAATGAGCCAGAACACACTAAACATGCTCCTGATTTACTGCATCTATAGTTTGCATGTTCCAAATTTCTCTCAGTCTCACAGTGTTGAGATTCATAAGTGATGAAAACTTACCTGCTTGGCCGGTGGTAATACTGACAGCTGCAAAAAGCCTCTGGGAGCGACTCAAGTCAGAAACCCCATTCACAGCTTCAACTTCAAACGTGTAGTTAGCATGAGCTAGCAGGTCCATGACAGTGACATAGTTATCTACTAATCCAGTTTGCTGGGGCATATATCCAATGTTACTCCCACAGGGAACACACTCGCCCTGCTCCCAGCTGCACCTCTTGCACAAAATGCGGTAGGTCACATCACTTCTTCCCCCGTTGTCAGCAGGAGGACTCCACTCCAAACTCACGGTAGTCTGGTTGATATTGAAAATTAGGTTCTGTGGTGCAGATGGAGGTCCTACATAATACACAAAGAAGTCCAGGGTAATTACACAAAACCACAGTGGGACACACAGGTAGCATTTTAATTACCGAGATAGAAAACAGCTGAAGCATTTTTCTTCACATAAACATTTCATTATTTTTAGTACAGGCTGCATAAAAGCTTTCTTGAACTCATTTGGTAAGAGCATTATTTATTTTCTATTAAGACATCAGAATAACAATTGTCTGTATATTTCCTGCAGCTGATTGTAGCTATTTCTTTCCTGTGTAACTGAAAGGAATGGTTAATATACCTTAAAGGTTCTCTTTTACAGGTTTTCCAAATATGGGGTTTGTTCATCTCTTCTAAACATGCTGCACAAGTTCCATCTAGTCTTTTGTTATCAGCTCTGATATGATTTACAGAGATATTTAGTGATATTTTGGATATAGGAGACTTCCACTATTTTAACCACCAATCTGTGTAGGCCAATCTATTTGCAGTTAGAAGGTTAAGTCAGATCCAATTACAGTTCAATCAAAGTGTAGCTCCACAGAGGTTACTTTCCATTTTTCACGTTACTAATTTTGGTATTATATCACATAATGCACATTGTCTACAACAATTTAGGGAGAACTGGGCCTGTATTGTATCTATTACAGTGAGTTATGCACTTATGCAACATGCAGTGTTTTCCAAAGCTGTATCAAGCAAACATGAAAATTATATTTATGCTGATTCTGTATTCATTGTCAACCCTTTTTCCCTCTGCCTTTCAATTTCTTTTACTGTTGCAAATGTACATTTCAAACACAGGAAAAGCCAGACAAAACTACTCGCTGCAAGTGGCTGCACCTGGTTGGTTAAGCAATGTCCTTTACTATTAAATTCATGACTCACTCACTTGTGCATGCGACATATGGTGGATCAGAAGGTGCTCTATAATAGCTATCTTCACAGTCGCATCTGGAAGATCCTTCCTTGTCAGAGAAGCTGTGAGTAGGGCAGCGGGAGCACTGCAGATCTTGTGAGGAGGATTTGTAGAACCCACGGCCACAAGCTAAAGCAGAACAAAACAAATTAACATTTAGATTTGCATGGACTTCTATCCTGATCTTTTTTTGTTTTCTGTCACATAAGGTACATATTTCTGTAAACATCTGAACTGCCCATTCTGTTATGTTGGCTCAAGCAAGATATGTTCACAATTTCTTTGTCTTCACATGATGCTGTTAATGATTTTGTGGCATTTTTATGAGTTCAAGTATATACTAAATGTACCTCAACAGTTGGCAGTACAATATTTTAAAACAGAGGGCCACATAAACACAAGAAGCATCTGTTTTAACCAAAGAAGAGTACAGTAATGGTGTGAAATACCTGGATGCCTGCAATAGGCCTCAACAAAAGGAAAACACTCTTGAGATCTACAGTAAGGCCACTGAAGTGTTTATGGTATCTGAACTAGTTGTTTTGGAGTAAAATTTATTCTTCCCTGATCTCAGAAACCCAAAGAAGCTGTAACCTGCCAGCAAACTCTGATCCTGAGGAAAGAATGAGGCATGAACATTTGTTTAAAAGATGACTCTGGTAGGAATGTGAAGAAAGAGGAGGAGAGCAGACAGCACAAACTGTTCAATTGGTATTCCCAGTTTCACAGGAAGAGACAAATAGGTTGAAATTAACTTATTAAAACTTTCAAGAAAAAGACAAAAGGCAGACAATAGGAAATATGCATATAAGAGAATTTCTTACTTTGGTTTGCCCACAGTGAACCCATGAAATTAAAGTTACAACGCTGATGTTTAGAAATACTTCTTGCAGCTACTGCCACAGTTCCCAAGGCAGAAACACACATAAAACACATCTACCATTAGCCTTGCAAGCAGAGCACTGCAACCTAGACAGCCAGCTTAAGAACGTATAAACTATGAGCACTGTAGGGAATGAGGAAGAGGGAAGTGGGGATCAGACAACACTAAAACTGAAAACAGATTAAGACTCGGTTTCAGCACTGAGGTTACAGGCAAACCTACAAAAACTGTCAACGTGCAAAACAAAACACAAAGTCCTCCAGAACCTTCCAATAAAGCAGAAGTATTTTCAACTAGACTATTTAACTCTTTTTTTTTTCTTCCAACCCTAACAGACAGTCTAACCTTCTTAAGCCATTAGCTGTATGCAAAGGAAAGGGACAGCGGGTGAAACTTTGTACTGGGTATCAAAATATTAAAGCTAGTTAAATAGTCATTCTGTATTCAGAGGGAGAGAATTTACTTTGGTTACATTCATATTTGCTTGGATATTTTCTCAGAACAGAAATGCAAAGTATCAAAAGACACTGATATTTGGAACAGTTATTTCAGTTGTCTGGTACTGCAGTGATGGAAAGAGCATGAAAACAATGAACTTTATCCAAAGCTCACTAAGTCAATGAGAAGTACCTTTGACTTTAATAGCCTTTGGACTGGACCCACAGTGTTGCTAAAGCAACATGAGTCATATTAGTCTGATTAATTTTATGCAACAGAGAAAAAAATATAAATGCAGCAATACTTAAGACAACTGTAGATTAAAGCTGATAAATTATGTAAATCAACAGTGGATCACACTAGTAGGAAATTCGGACTGTCTATTACTCGATCAATATACTAAGTCTTTTAAGAAAAATATGCTTAAAGTTGCCATAACATTTAGTTTGTTGTGCTGGAAAAAAAAAACCAAACAAACAAACAAAAAAAAAAAAAAAAAAAAAAAAAAAAAAAACAACACAAAAACAGTGGATGGAAGCTAAATTATTTGGCAGAGCCAATTAGCATGCAAAGCCTGTAGCCTTTGATTTTGACAACGGGGCACAAGTTTGCATTAGAAGAAAATCTAGCCCTGCTTATAAAATGTGCTATAGCTTTTTAGCGCCACAGTAGCCGTTGTATATGCTATTTAGAAAAGACAACAAAAAGAATTTTGGAGAAGCACTTTAGATAAACATGACCTGTGAATTCATAGTTGTGGCAAATTCAACTCAAAATTATCCTTTTACACCTTCATCCAAGGTTGTTTCAGAATTTTCTGACCAAAGCTCACAAAAGCTGAATGGATTTGTATACATGTACCTTAAGGCATACATTTAAACTTCTGTTCGCTTTTTTAGTAGTCACAACAGAAATGTAGCTAAAATTACCAGATAATAGCTTCCTGCCTTTCTTAAATTGTCATGCTCCTCTTATACCAAACAAAACACTGGACAAATACACCGGAACTTCCAACGTGTAGTCCTCTGCAAAGCAAAGAGCAACTTAAAAGGCATAGATCCCTACTGTGTTTCCAGTCTGTCCTTCTCAGCAGGGAACATTACACAGCAAAGACGCAGAGAGTAAAATAAAGATTTCAGACAGAAATAACAAAATGTAAACAGAAAACTCCTTTTCGGTTTTGTTTTTTTTTTTTTTCCTGATTACTTGAACAAGACATTTATATGCTTAGTCACTCACTATTTAAAGTGTGCATTTCTTATTAGAGTTCAAAGGATCTGAGTGTCTGTGACTAGTTTACATGACTGAAAGCCAATTATTCTCCCACACAGCATAACACAGGCAGCAGGTTCAGGCATTCATATCATGCTACCGTTCCATTAGCTTTTTGTCCACTAAGAGGCTTGTGACCACATTTAATAACCACCCCTTTAACTTATAAATCCCAGAGATATAAGGGACAGAATATTCCAGAAGTGAATTTTTTCACAGTATGAAAACAAAACTTTTAAATAGGATTTTTACAAACTTTGTATTTCTTCAGAAAGAAGGATATGCAGGGCTGTACACTATAATTAAAGCTACTCATTGGAGGAATACAACTAAATTATTCTCCCATCTTTCTTCATAAAATTAAATTTCTCACAAAAATTGTTTTTTTCAGGCTAGCGGTAGAATACTTCTATTGCTTAAAAAGTGAGGATCTATGGGTCCTTACCTGTTCTTAACACATACCATTGTCCTTGAAAAGAAAATTGCAACTGAAAACTCCACCAACATGGTGTTGCACAGACCACTTATGAAGGTGTGAGAACTTGCCAGTCAGCTACACAGATAACAGATGGGAAGGAATAATTCAAAAATACTGGTTTGATTCTTTTTTTTCCCTCCCTTGCCAAATTGCCATGGTGGATTTTTTTATTTTATGAGTAATTTAGATAGATTGTTTTGTTCTACACTATTTTAATTCTACATATTTTGATTCCATTTAGTTCTTCATGTAATATTTTTAAGATTACAGGGACAGGTGGTATAAAATCCCCGCTGCTGCTACCTCCATAAGGAACATTAAAAAAATGTTAATTGTAAAAAACTAAAAACAAACACATTAGCCAAACAACACTCAGAGCTCCGTATATGCAAATCTAAAGGTGATAAATACAGCTACTCTTTCACAAAAGTATCTCATGGCAAAGCTTCAGGCAACTCAAATGACATTTGATCACATCCATTTTAATATTTTATTTCATTAGTACAGGAAAGCACTCATTAGCTTCACTTCTTCCCTATAAAGGGAGCCTAAATTATAAGTCAAGGCACAGAACTCAAGCAATGACAGAAGATATGCAGGGGGATATAACTGGTGAGACGGCACTCTGATGTTGTAGCTCTAATCCCCATCATTGCTGATCTGATTAAAATGTGAACTCATTTGACGTTCCTCAAGCAAGTTAAGGTCCAGCAGTAGTTTTGCAACTGAAGAGCTTGTGGGGTATGACAAAAAGCGTCACAGCGAGTGGGGGGAGAAAGGCAAGAAAGGCAGTACAAAACACAGTTCTCTTCCATTCACACTCTTGTGTCATTTATGGCTACTAATTTAATAGAACAGCTCTTCCCAGATGAAACTCCCATTTTGTTCAAACACCTGCTCCAAAGTCTTATATGTTACTGACAGCACAAAGACACAGAATAGCACCTACCTGCCTGACCTCAACCAGCTTAAAACAACACAATTAAGTTTTAATTCTTTCCCCATATACTACAAAATCAATAATAAATACAGAAGAAAATCTTGCTTCAGCTAAGGCACAGTTCTTTGCTTAGTATCTTAGCCTCAAAACCATTAGGGACTGTCCATCACTGACCCCTTCCTGGGCTGACGAGCTCCTTGGACTTGTTCACTTGTCTGCAATAGCTATGGCTGTTCCTCAGAGCAAATCTTCTCACGTCCTCCATGAAACTGAGATTTGTCTTGTTGGGAAGCTGGCAGAGTTCCAGTGTGAACTACAAAGACAATCTGAACAAAATCTCTTGGATGAGAGAGTTTTCCTGGAGCTGGGGTTTGAGACTGAAGAAGCCCTGGATAAAGCAGTACACTATTCTGGCTGTAAACAATGAAAGACCCTCCAGAAAATCATACCAGCAGTCTTTCTGGGCTTGGACTAAGTTGCTTTCTTCTGGTACATCGAGTAGCACTCAGCCGTAACAAGGATGTATCGTGACAGTGGGGCTGGCACACGGCTGGGCACAGCTGCGCAGTGTGCAGGGCCCACTTGGAAACGTGTTTAGCATATGCTGCTGCACTCAGGGCATTCGCAAACATTTTTAACCAGTGTGTTTGGTATCCCTTAAGGGGCTACACAAATACTGTAAAGAATGGAATTTTGCAAAGCCAAAAGTAAATACTGAGGAATTAGCACGCACTAACAAGAACTTATCTGTGGCATAAGCTGCTGACTGCACCTAATGGGGAAAAATAGCAGCTTCTCTGCTGTGAGCTCATCAGATGCTTTAGTGGCCAGCTAGAGATCAAATAATGCATATGTTTCTTCTCATATTTATAAAAAAAAAGAGTCCAAGGACCTCTGGAGAAGGGAATGAAGGCAGATGTAGAGGGCAACAAACAACAGTCTAGTGACCAACTTGTGGGACAGGAGAAAGGAAAACAAGGATGTGTTAAGTACTATTCATTTTTATGTAGCCTTTTCACTATAAACAGTACAATATTCATTTTGTGTCTAGGATAGCTAGGGAACTTAAATTGGAAGCAATGATGGAAATATGGTGAGGGCTATGAGTTACGTGTGTAACAATTGATGTTTATATAAGCAAAGAAGAATAAACAGTTATAGGGCACTAACACATTAATCAAGACAATGATTTGCTACTACAATAAACAATTTAAAAAAAAAATCTCAATTTTTCAAAGTGCAAGGCTTCCAGGTGGCATATCAGCTTAAGACTTAAAGGCCACACAATTGTTTCAGCATGTTAGACACTTGATTGAACATGGCTTTGGATAATAACTTTTGAGTTTCTATGAAAATAATTAAAGAGGTGAATGCACTAATTACTGTTTGATCCCATTATAAAAAGTAGACTGGTGTAAGAGGATAAGAAAAAAGATGACATACTGTGCTAGCAGAGCAAGAGAGCTTGTCTAATTACTCTGGTTTGGGCACCATTCCCTGAGTTTGCCATCACTAGTAAGCCTTGGTGGTGTGACAGTTTTATGCACACTAAGATGAAACTTTAAAAAACAACACTTTTCTGGAGCCAGTGTCAAAGGATGACAAAGGAGTAATCACAGAGTTTCAACAACATCAGTATTACCTACGAGCTTCGGGTACCAGGCTGGTCCCACTGAGAACCATGGCAAATTGACTGCCCATCTTGGAAAGGCTTAGGTTTTCCCCTGGGCTCCTTTCTCTCTTCACTGGAATAAGTTGACTATATTATAAGTGATCCTACACATTGTATATTTTCCTACAAGCAGTGAGTAGAATTTGTTTTATGTCTGTGTGGGCATAACTCGCCATTCTTGTGATTTGTTTTTCACTATCTTAATCAACTCCCTACCTTTCTACCTTCTCCAAGCCTGAGAAAATTAAAGAGAATTCAGCTAACCCTCTTTTCACAAAGATGATGTATACACAAAGAGTGCGTGCAGATGTTTCCTGGATGAAGTTATGCAGCTGCAAAGACTTTATTAATTATAAAATGCAAAATGGATTGCTCTGTAATTGAAACTCTCTGGGGCTCAGATACATTTGAAAATTAACATACATATATGTATGGCCAGGACATAGATGGATGCTGTTAGATTATTTATTACAGATGGATATTTTAGCTAATGCAGAAAAAAAAGAGCTGGTCTTTCTCGACTGGAACTTTCAAATATTTGCTTCATATTAATGTCCATGGTTCCATAACACAGGACTAAAAGCACAGCTTGCAGAAACAGTACTCCCACTGCTACTGTTGCTGACCTCATCTACGATGGACAGGTCTAGAATCTTTATTTTAATCCTATTGACAGTGCCTCAGTGGGAGTAATTATAACAGTCAGCCACAAATCCAGACCTCCTGTCACTGATATATTAGGGTTTTTCACAACCAAAATGAGCAGCAGACGAGGATAAAAGCAACATGGGGTAGTGATTATAGCAAGATTTGTCAACCCCCTTCTGTATTAACCTGCTACAAACACATAACAGTTTGGCATGAGAGACATTAGAAATGCAAAAGGTTTAACCTTTTACAGTGTCAAAAAAAAAAAAAAATTAAAACATTTGGGGGGCATTGTTCTCTTATGGGATACTTGGCTGGTAGATCACATTGGCCAAAGGCACTTTTTAGCTGAAATCTCTGAAAAGTTTACATAAACTGAAAGCAGACCATTATAAAACAATTCTCAACTGCAGATTTCAATGTGAAATATTAGACATATGAAATCTAGTAACAAAAGGAGACTTTATAACCTCTGATCCCCCTTTCCAATAATTTGTGTATTTTTCAGTCATGGCTATGTTTGAAACTGTAAATTACTTTTATAGTGAGAGATGGCATCTGTTATGCCTTCTCTGGCACCTAATATATATTGTTTTATAAGGAGCTTAGACTGTAGTATTTTGTCTAACTACTATGCAATGCTAAATGTCTAACTGAAAAAGAAGTTTATTTTAGCTTGATTTTTAAACTGCAATAACATCTAAAGATTATTCATGTTTCAACTAAGGAACTATGTGGTATGTTTTAGTCAGAGTAAACTCAGGACTTTTAATGGTGCCTAAGCTATAGTGTGAATGACATATCTAAATAGGGTTGTCCCATGGCTGCATACCATCATTCACTGAATGTTGTTGCCTGTCAGGAATCTCTCAGACCTCATATTCATTTTCCAAGCCTACTATGCCCTTGTTTTCCAAAATCCTACTACCATCTTTTGTGAGATGTTCACATGCTGCTGGTCACATAGAGATCCAGAAAGAGAATGCTTGCTAGGTAATAGTAACTTGCTCTGATTTTTCCACTGAATGAAGTGAAAGCTTCACCTGTCTACAAATCTGCTTTAAAAACCCCAAAACCAAACAAAACAAAGCCCCAAAAGTAAGCATGTCAGCATATTTGTCTTTTTAATTTATCTAGCTGCAAAGGAACATAGGCACCAAGTAGTACTCTGCTGTTTTCCTGGCTAATTTATAGACAAGGACAACGTAATCAGATTGAAGAACATATCCTACAAATCAAAGAATACCCAGTGTCACTACACTGTAACAGCAAAATTACTTTGAATCTAATCATTCCGAATCAGTACATAAAAGGCTACATCTAAATGGCAATTAAAGACACGCTAGCGTATTCTGAGGAGAATTAATTAACTGGGTGAGTTAAAAGTTGTGCATTGAGGCTATGACATAATGTTTCTCTAAATTTTCACTTTACAAGGATAAGGCATGTGCATCTCATTAACTTTCTTGGAAATGACAAACATATAGCCACCATGAAAATTGGGGAAATTAACATGTGAGGGATACAAAGACACTAAAAATGCGGAGGTATATAACTCTGTTACTCTGATACAAAGTTCAAAACTGAAAGGTGAGTTAGAAAATTAAAGGAGAAGAGATATTCTGGCTTTCCTGTTAATTCTTTTCCTATTTCTCCCCTTTTGTTCAACCATGCCCTTCCCTGAAGATTAGGTTTGCAAGGTGCTTGAGTAGCTTCTGCTCAGAGTTGAGTGACAGCTCTACTCATTAGCCAGTTTGGGAATAAATGCTCCACACTTTGCAGGACGTGGTATAGGTTCATCACAAAGAAAAATGAATACATGCCTGAAGTATTGTCAGGAGTAGAAATTTTATCTGTCTTCCTCAGAAGGTTATCAACCAGTCAGAAAATTAATGAAGAAATGCACTTGATTTGCTCATAGCTTCTGCATCTTTAGGTTTTGGTTATTGTTCCTTCGTCTTTTAGTAAAATGGTAATATTCAGTTATAAACTTTTTTGAAGCTTTTACTAAAAAAAGAATCTGTTAAAACTACAGTGACTAAGAATTCAGCAAATCTAAAACTACAAACCAACTTATGTTGTGAAAGTTATGATGGTCTGATAGGAAATTTGTATGATTATCTAACTGAGCAGAATAACACATCCCTGGATGCATCAGCAGACAATAGAGAACTGCTGCAACAAAAAGAAATTGGCTGTGCAAACTTGGATGTAAGTGGTGCTTTTTTTCTATACAGATATATGAAAAATTCATGCTAAATTTGTCACATTCCTGTAATGATTTTTTTGTTGGGTTTTGGGGGGGTTTTTTTGTTTGTTTGGTTGTTTTTTTTTCTCATATAAAATTCAACTCTAACAGCTGTAAGAAAATAAAAAAAATAAAACCAAAACCAAACAAACAAACAAAAAATCAGCCCAACCCAGTGGTGATGAAATGAATACAATAGATTGTTTTCATGAGATTTTTCTTTTTTGCTTCCCTATTCTAGGGGCATAGCTCAAACAATGAAGCTTACACAATATTGCCTCTTAAATAATAAACAACTCACTGAGTTCATCAGGGACTTTTGACTGGTTCATCCCTGGTTCATCAGGGGAGATTCTGTGACTAAACTCATCTGATTTCACACTGATTCTGCACAGCCATACTTTGTCTGGCCATACACAAATTAACATTTCGAGGTGTCTAATGCACACTTGGGCTTTGGTATTGCCAGTGTGCCTTAGGTAAGGTTTGTCATTGTTTTGTAAAGAGAATGAAAAATATCAAAACAGCAATGAAAATAATGGAATTTGGGAAGGGGAAGGGCATGTATTTTGGGTTTGCTTGTTTTCTAAACAAAAATATAGTAAAATCTGATCACTGACAAATCTATTGGAAAATAATATTAAAATAATTTGAAAACAAATCTTTGAATTTCAAGCCAACAAGATTTCCATGGTATTCTGGGTCTTCTTATGTGACTTTGCAATGTAGCAAAGGCCTTTGGATTTAACAAAACAAATCTTTAACCTCTAGTACTGTGTTCAATCCTGGGTCCCTCACTACTAGAAGAACATTGAGGTGCTAAAGCAGGTCCAGAGAAAAGCAACAGATTTGGTGAAGAGTCTGGAGCACAAGTCTTGTAAAAAGCAGCTGAGGGAACTGCAGTTGTTTACCTTGATAAAAAGGAGGCTCAGGGAAGACCTTATCGCTCTCTACAGCTGCCTAAAAGGAGGTTATAAGGAGGTGGGGGTCAGCCTCTTCTCCTAAATAAAAATCAACAGGACAAGAGGAAATGGCCTCAAGGTGTGCTAGAGGAGGTTTAATTTGGCTATAAGAAAAGAAATTCTTCACTGAAATGGCTGCAAGCTTTGGGATAGGCTGCCCAGGGAGGTGGTTGAGTCATCGTCCCCAGAGGTATTTAAAAGATGTGTAGATGTGGCACTTAGGGACATGGTTAAGTGGTAGATTTGGCTGTGTTGGGGTACCAGTAAGATCTCAAGGGTTTTTTCCAACCTAAATAATTATATGTTTCAACTATATTAAAGGTAAAAATGTACAGTAGAATCCAAAAGTACTGAGTACTAGGTAGGACTGGGGTTTTTTTCCACTCTCTTATTGATTTTTTTAAGAAACTCCATTATATTAGAATCTTTTAGCCTCATTACCTCAAATCAAACAAACAAAGAGCGACGGTCACACTCTAAATAGCAACCTTATTACACAGCACCACTCCAACACAACTACGATATGACAACCTTTTATACAGAGCAGTGAACACGTCCCCTGACATGAGCATCTCTAATGCCTGGTAAGCGCCCCAAAGGCTCTCATTTCCCTTACCAAATGAACATCCATAGTCTTGCCAGTGCAGCTGTCAGAACCTTCTAATCAGAGACTCACTGTGTTTTTTCACCAAACCTTACAAAAACAGTTTACAAACGTCTGAAAAACCCTATCACTCCCTGGATACACCCATTCTCCCTTCCTGGGAGCAGCACTGAGAAACTTCTAGGAGAAGAAACATGAACTGGTGAAGGGAAGATGTGATGATGGCTTTTCTGACTGAGTTGCTTCTAAATTACCATCAAAGGGATAACAGAAAGAGGGGTAAGTTTTGGTCTATCATTGAAATATGTCAGCTACATCTACCACTCAAGGAGATCTAAGTGCACGGTATCAAGGTTTGCAACCTGCCTTTCATCCTTCAGAGTTGTTCCTCAAGGAACAAGTCTGGTGGCTGAAGAGGACAGATGGCTTATGCTGCCCCAGGAGCTGCAGAGGCCTGCAGGTAGGTATTTCTCAGGCTGCCTCAGACTGGATCTGCCCCTCTGCAACCTTCCAGGAGTTTCCACACCTTGACCTTCCCGCCTGACCCCATCCATGGACAGGTATGGGTGGGACAGCGTTGGCTCAAGCCAGCTGGAGGATACTAGGACAAGTTTTCCTCCCCAGGATGCCATGAAGTTCACCTAACACTTGCCTCTAAAAACTTGAGCACTCAGACAGTCTGTTTTGCTCAAATGCTCAATGCTGATGTCCAAAATACAATGCAGACATACCTATGCTGACAAAGGAGTTCCCCAATAGCAACCTACTTCTGCAAAACATAAAAATTTATTATATGGGCAAGATAATTCATGTCACTAAACCCTTATCTACAAAACCTTGTGATATACTACTGTAAAACGAACTTTTGTGCTGTTTTATTGGTTCCTCAATCCAGTTTACTCTACATCCATTGTCTGTGAAGTCACTAACACAGAGGCAGAAGGCTGCAAAATGGAGTGGAAAGTGGAAAAGGAGTAGAAACACTCCTTTCAGCAACAGTGTTTAATCAATGCCTTAATAAAATGTAAAGTTAGTAAAACTATAACCTGAGTGGCTTCTTGTACTTCTGTGGAGAGAACAGCACTAAGCTTAATCATTCTATCTTTATGCCAGACTCCATCTTCACACAGATGATTCCCTCCAAAACCTCCAAAAATCCTGTCCTACAGCTCTCCAGATACAAATAAAATGGAAGAGTTTCCTATGAAAGCCTCAGATAACCTGAAATCTTTTCATGAAATCATTTTGGGCCCTGTGAAATAATGAAGGTGTTTTTGGGGAGTCTCAGATCTCTCTCAGATCTCATGGTTCAAGGATAAAGTTCTCTGTAAAGAGAGTGGTACAAATGGATCTGTTCTGTTTCTTCCTGAAGCTTTGAGAACTGTCAACTTGTTGCGGATGTTTAATTTAATTTAACTATAATGGTGCTTAATAATTGACTGGCAAGAAATAAATCTGGAGTGCCTTCTTGTGAAATAGAATAGAAGCAGGCATCTCTATAAGCTTTCCAATTGAAATGAAGTTAAATTAACTTAATAACACATTTTTGTTTCCTTTGGACAATGACCTACTATTACCATTCCAGGCCTCAATCCAGAAGAAAATTTTCACAGGTTTCTGTAACACATTCCTCAAGGCCATCATTATACAGCAGGCAAATCCATCCAAACAAAAGACCAACTTCTAAGAACCCACAAGAGAGAAATTACTCCACTTCAGCACAACAGTGCTATAGAATCTAAAAATAACTTTACTTGCATATCCTGGTCTCAGATATTTTTACATTTAATGCTGATTGTCCTACTTACTCAGAAAAAATATGTTCACGCTTTTGAATCCACTGTGGTGCTTTTGAAGGAACTTTAATGCAAAAAAAGCAACTGTTCTCCACAGTTACATTTGGCTTGGAATGGGAAAAAACAGAAATGCTGCCAGAAAGGATACAAAAAATGCACTCTAATTTCTTTAAGAAAGGATTCCCTTCCAGGTTCACGAAGACAATAAAAAAATTATCAGTGCATAGACTGGAAATTTAACTGTCTTTGTAAGAATTTAACTATAATCCTTTAAAATAAAAATGGATTTAACCTCTTTATCTAAAGATTAGAGTGTCAGTTTATTAAGAGATTACAAACACACAACTCCCCTTTAATAAAAGAAAATATAAAGGAAAAGCATTACTATAGTAATTCACGGACATGAAACTGAAGTGGAACAAAATATGAAGAAACTTCTGCATTTCAGTAAGCATGTGGTAAGAAAAGCATTGCTAATTCTGACAGATTTATCTGTACCAGTTTTTATGATAAAACTCCTTGGATTCACACAATGCTTTAATTCCAAATAGTACAGCATGAGTTGTGATACTGTGAAATGAAGTTGTCTTTACTAATTGCATACTCTGAACAGAAGTGTGTCTTATAGCAGAGAGCGTATCAAATCTGCCTGGCTGATCCTTATGATTTGAAAATGTCACTTTCTGCTAAGCACAGAGAAAATAGGGAGGGGCAATAAAGTCACTCAAAGATAGCAGCCATCCAAAAAGATAAAGAACACGCTGAGGAAAAGCAGACAACAGATTGCAGAGACAGAACAATCACAGATGGAGGCCAGGTGGGTGGGTCAAACAATTTTTTTATAAAAGGTTTATTTTCATATTTAAACAGTACCCCGTTGTGTAAATGTTCAGCAAAGAACTGATAAGAAAATGGATTTGTAAGTGCGTTTGAACAAACAACATGTCTTGCAGTCAAGAGGGGCTTAGTCGTATATAATTAAGGGATAATGTGCATGGCTGCAGAGTGTATGATACTGCAAGTGATTAAACACCACTGCAAAACAAAGGAGTCAGATATCCAAGGAAGCTTTACGGAACCAGCACGATGCAATCTCAAAACATGAACTTTGTTTTTGTTAAAGAAGACAAGAGGATATTTATCTAACTAGACAAAAGATTTTTTCACTGAAAATGCTGTGCACTTCCAAGCTGCTTCTGCCACATAAGCCAGCTAACTAAGATTATCATACTTTCTGTTTCAGTGTACACTGCTATTACATTTAATCCTTTAAAACCTCTAAGAGAACAGCTCTGTGTACATGCAAGGCCCAGGTTCTCTGGAACTGTGCAATCATAGTTCTCTGCAAATTTCCAAAAACTTACTGGCATTAGTCAGCTGAGTAATTACAGACCCCGAGGGCTTGAACCAAACCCACTGAAGTAATAGGTGTCTTGGACAATGAATGACCTGAATCATGCAATAAAGACAAGGCAAACAAGGAAGATCAAAGGTCCACTGAGACCACTGGTATTTCATAGCAAAGACTGTAGTATAGACACATGAACAATCTCCATTACATCTGCCCAGCTGTCAAGTATATTTTCAAGGATGCCAATATTCCAAAACACTTACAAAGCTTTTAAGGGTTTGGAAACTTAGAATTTCTATTTTTGGGGTTTTGTTATAATTTTTTATATTTGTATCTTGGGTTTCAACTTGTAAAAACCAAAAAGGAATAGAAAGAATGCCAATATAACACTAATGCATCCACATTTACATTTTTGCTTGGATGCAGAGTGCACTTTTGAAGGGATTTCCCAGTCATCCATACTTACTGTGTTTTGGTTCCCATCACAATCTCACAGCAAGTGAACAGGTTTGTTTTCAGAGGAAAATAACCAGAAGATGTACTCCAAGAGTGAAACTTATGTGTTCCAACTACAATTGGATCAGACTAGACCTACCACAAATAACACCTTCCTAAAATTTATTTAGTGTGAACATCAAGTCCTCAGGACAAACTGTTTTGCTCTACAGTTCACTCCTATTGCTCTGTTCTCCTTGAGAGTGACACCATCATGAGGGGAAAACTTGAATTCTTTATTTAGAGAGGCTTTAATTGTTGGCTTTGATTGACAAATCACTACTTAAAATATCTAATAGATGTAGAAGTGACTCAGCATCCTAATTGTGAACAATTTGTATCTCAAATGATTTTTATGCAAGTAATTCTTCCAACATCTCTGTGCAGTTTGTTAAAAAGACAAATTTCTAGATGTTGGTTACTCAGTGCTCAAGAAATGGCACAATTCTTTGAAAAAAGAGCAAGATACTGAAAGAAAAACGATGAAGGAAGCAAGTTGTTATAGTCACAAACAAAAAGAAAACAAAAAGAAAATAAAAGCTGGTTTATGTAAGTGAGGGGGAAGAAAAAGCAAATTTTTATAAAGTTCCATAACAGGCAAGGAGGCCCAGTTCATCCTCGCCTAACATGCTTGCAGCTCCCAACAGAAACCATCCATGTTATGGAAGTGCCCTCGCAGCCCATGGCAAAACTCAGTGGAATTTAGGCCTTTTAATTAGGCAACTCTATTCAAAAATCACTCATTCATTCTCAAAAGGATGGACTGCCAAGTAAGAAATAAAACATATCCCACAAAGGCGTGAAAGTCATGGCAATGGCCCAGGGGACAGCAGATACTGTCACTGATAAAAAGCATTCTCTGGTATCTCCCTGGCCTCTAATGCATTTCCATCTTCATTTCTGCTACACTACCCTAAAGCATCCTAACTCCCTGGTATTGCTCTCCTTCTTCCCCAGTCTTGCAATTTTCTGCATTCAATGTTTAAATAGTGTTGTTTTCTGAATGATAAAAGATATAAGTAAACTTTAATTGAAGTTAATTTAGTAAGAAAAACAAAGATGGAACAAATTCAGAGTAGAGTGGCTGTAGAGGTCCACTAGAAACCAAGGAATAGAGCTGAGCAATGGGAAACAAAACAGGCACGCAGTCCTCATGTGGGGCGCTCAGTTCCTCCCCTTCCCAACTTCTTCTAATCACTCAGCCAGACACATTTCCATTACACAACCCACCTCCTTATCACCAGCAAGCACACCAGCCCAGCAGACCCACTGATCTCAAATGGGTCTCCTCTGAGACAGTGACAGGAAAGCTACACAAAGGAAAAAGGCTGGCCAACTCCGACACTGGATTTAAATACAAAGTCAGACTGGGACCTGGGTATCCTGAGTCTGCCCGGAGGGCTTCTGCAGGAAAAAAAGGGCTGTTGGGAGGGAAACATCAACAGAAACTGTAGCAATGTGATAGAGTGTGAATATTTTCACAGAAGTCGTCCAAATTAATCCCATGATCTCTACTGCCCGCTGACAACAGGCCACAGATTTAACATTTGGGATGTGATTTCTTCCAGGATTTTACAACACCTAAATCTCAGTTAGTGCTTACACATGTGATGTGCCGCTCAGTTCTCACTATGGAGACCCAGGACTCAGTTCCCAGTTGCCAAAGGCTATCCTGCCATGTCCTCAAGCTAATGGTCCAAAATATGGGTCTTCTGTGACTCCTGTATCACATCTGTCAACCTGCATACTGCACACTAATACCCCACCTCAAACAAGACCAGACAAACAAACCCAACCCAAGCCTCTTGCAAACGGTCAGCGGAACTGCTCTCCAGGCGACAGCTTCAAATAAATCCTTCTCTCCCTTACTTGTCCTGGCATTCCAATATAAAGTATCCAGTCATAAGAATTACCATTAATCCTCAATGGCACCCAGCTTCATAGCCTCATAAAATATCTCCTGTTTTCATATGCATGAAGTTCATGCAGCCTCCTATGAAGCTGGGTAGTGATGAGAAATTACAACAGTGGATGGTCCAAAATTCTTTAATAATAGCTGGATCCACCTAGATCCATACATATAGCGTTGTAGAGCTTTTTATAGCTTGCCACACAAAATCTTGGTGACTGAGCCAAGATGAGTAATGTATGCCTACAGGGGATGAGATATCAAGTTGAGGTTGGCATATTTGAGCTTTTGAGTAAAGAACTGGTGTGCTGTAACTAGTTCTCTAAATTCAAAATAAAATACTGGTGCAGTCAAGTTGTTTATGACTGTATTAGGCTATTATGACATTTATGTGGATGGTGATGAAAACTAATTTGATATGAATACAAATGCTAGCTGGCAATTTCCTGCATTACAGCAGCAGTACAGATAGGACACACATCTGAAGAATCTTAATTTGTGGGCATGTGTGTACACATGCGCATGCTTCATGATCATTCATATTTCAGTGATACAACCCTCTCTACTGGCCTATCATTCAGCCAAAGATGAATGGTATGAGTAGCAAATAGTTTGGGTGAACCAAAGAACAAGTAAACATACGCAGTTATTAGTGACTGCAGAAAGTTGCACTGTTAAAGACTTTATCAAGTACACATTTGTTATGAAGAGAAATTAAAAAAACCCTCTGCTTTTCTTTCCATGTCTCATCTTTCTTCTTTCTTTGGAACAAACTCACCTATGACATCACTGAAATAGCAGATGCAGAAGCCATTTATTAGGATTTTTGCCAATATATGTTTGAAGCTACAACAGTTATTAATCATGGACTTTTCTGAGAGATCTGGGAATCTCTGATAAACCTGCTACTTCCTGCACTACAAAGTGTGCCAACCCCTTTGCCTAGACACTAATTCTCATACTGAATTAATAAAGTACCTTTTTGCACTTTTGTGCCCTTTTGGTTTCTATGTCCTATAAGGTCCATAAGTGCTTGAAACTAATCTGCATTTAAGTCACAGACATGTGACAATTACTAGGAATTTTGTGAAAACAAAATGTCATTCAGAATAAGGAGTTATAGGATGCAAAAGGAATGCAAAGCTCACTGGAATCTGTTTCAAATGCAGTGAGAGGTTTTGACTATGTGCGCAAACACATTTGATGTAAGAGTGACTTGACTGGACATATTTGCAAGAATGAGCCCAAATGTACATCAGCACTGCAGGAATACTGGTTTTCAACCAGCAACATTCCCAACAAGAAACTTTGGATGGACTTACGCCAATATATTTTCCAATATGGGCTGTGAACTTATGTTTTTCCAGTAGTACCAAAGATTTCAAACAGTCCATACTTTGTGCTGGATTTTCACTCATCCTCTTTCAGTTCTGAACACAGCACGTATTGTGGATTAGCAGTCAAAAAAACCTGTTTCATCAAAGTCTGATAATGGGAGCTTGTGAAAAAGAAATGGAATTTAATGTGGAAATAGGTATTGCTAGGGTTGCTGTACTGATTGCTTTTTTTTCTTTTTTTTTTTCTTAACTGAATTCACTTACAGCATCTGCTTTGTGTTTGCAGTGAAGCTGCTATAAAATTTTCCGTCAGCCGTAACTGGTCTGCAGAACTAAGGCTTTCTGCTGTACAGTTTAGAAATACAGATACTTGACCTTTTCCGTGATTATGTTTCTACAACATCCTCTGGCAGCAAGGCCCACAGTCTAATCAATTGTATAGTAATTGTCCTAAAAATTAATATAAATTATTCCTGACACTGCATAAGCACATAGCATTTTTATTTATGTCCACTGCCATATAGAAATAAAATACTCCTTTTTTTTCGTAGTATTTGTAACAGGTTGTCAGACTTAAGATTTTATGTAGAAATAAAAGAGTTTGCGTGCACTGACCTGGTTAAAGAAAAAAAAAAAATCAACACAGCCCAAAAAAATAATAAAAAAAAAAATCACAATCTTACAAATGAAGACAACAAATGCCAAGTCATACTGGCAGATGAGTACTTTCCACATAAAGCAGCTCTTTCAGATGAGAAAGTCAAAAGAGAACAGGGAACAAAGCAAAACCTCAGTAAGACCCAGAATTCAAGAAGATTAGGTGGGGTTTATGTGGTTTTACTAGTAAATCAAATCCAATAACACAAAATTTGAGGGAGGGATTGACTTGTGGTATTATCTCAGTCTATATTGTCCAGCTAAAGATTCGACAGGTATATAGCCCATTTACATGCAGCTTTTTGCATTTGGAGCAAAATTTATGTCTCCTCCTCAAATTTTATACCACTTCTGTTAAACTTAAAAGATTGATAGCACTGCTGTTCTCATGAAGGTCAAACAGCCGATGCAAACTTCTGCTGCTTTTAGTTCCTAATTTTCTGTAGAGTTACCTTAATTGTGTAGGGCTTTGGTTTACTTTATTAAGGCTGTAGCTATGCTTAAATATGTTAGTGGAGAGGGGAAAGGCAATTTTTTGGTATAAAAGAATAACATAAAATTTGGCAATCCATACATCTGCATTATCTCCTAAATTTTCTTTTTGCATCAAAAGCATTTTAAAGCTGCACTCATTTTCTTTATTCTCAATTTCTTTAAATATAATTATTTTACGTTTTAATGAACTTGGGCAAATATTCCCTTGAAGTACCTGTTCCTTGAAAGAATAATGGAATTATAGAATGGTTTGGGTTGCAAGGGACCTTAAAGATCATCTAGTTCCAAACTCCCATCCCCACCCACCGCCATGGGAAGGGACACCTAGGCCAGGTTGCTCAGGGCCCCATCCAGCCTGGTCTTGAACACTTCCAGGGATGGGGAATCTACACCTTCTCTGGACAACAGACACACTGCCTAGAAGAAGATGAGCATGGTAACTCATCATCATGGTAACTCTTTTAGCTTGTCATTTTTGTATCAAAGAACTTGTATACTATTCTTCTAGTCATACTGACCTCTTATTGCCTTGTCTTCCTCAGCTTGAATTCCTGACACTGAGTACACCAAACCTGTCTGTCAAATTTGAATTCCTACTCTCTCGTTAGGGAACATAACATACTTGTTCACTGGGTCTGTCTTCACAGGTCCTCATTCTGAAGTGAACAAGTCAACAACAATATACCTACAATGTCCTTATGTCACATCACGAAAAGTGTCTAAAATGAGAACTTTAGTCATTTTTTTAGCCGTTGTTCCAGTTGGCTGCAATAGAGCAAAACGTGAAATATTGTTTTTTCTTCAAAATTATTTTATTCAAGTATCTATAAGCCTAATGCATATTTTTTGTACCCTTCTCTTTTTGGTAATAGCCATTAAACTAGATTCCATATGAAGACCTGCAGAAAGATGGTTACTCTGCTCTGTTTAAAATTTCATTAGTCATGATAAGGTATAGTACAGCCTGAAAATTTAGGGTTTATGTCCTCTATTCTGTTTTAAGCAGAAGTATAAGGTAGAAGTGCAACAAACCCACACTTGGTTTTATATTATTTTGAGATTTCATCCTATTTCTCTGTTACCTACAATAGGTATTTGTCTAGTTTTTCAGGCTAAGCAGTCTTCTTCATAGCACCAATTATGTAGGATGCTCAGTAACGAGAGTCCCAAGTCAAAATTTGTGTTTGGGATCCATTCCCCACATTGGCACTTAGCAATTTTGTTACCAGACTCAACTCAACTTCTCTCTCTTCTCTGGTTAAATAATGAAAAATACGAGCAAAAAAGGGATATATTCCCATTAAGTACATGAAGAGGAGCACCCCAGAATCAACTGATTCCTCTTCTTCAGTCTGGCTGAAACATGTAGGCACTAATACACTAAACAGCAACAATAGCCTTCAGTAAAATCTGTGCCATTTCAGAAGAATTTAAACTGCTCAAAGGAAAATATCAGTAGAATAGAGAGTACTTTCTAACAGCTGATAGAATTAAATAGAATAACTGACTCTCTTCTCCACCAAAACAAGCATGAAATGATAAAGTGGAAAAGAGCCTTGCTGTCAGCCATAGGATGTACCTAACAGACAGGCACATTGAAGATAAATGCTTTATTCCGGCATCTCTTTTTTTTGTGGGTTTCAGGAAAGGGCTGTGGAGGTAAGAAGGTAGACAAGGGGCTTTTATTGATTTTCTCTGCTATACTTGCTCTTGCTACTTATTAAGAGCTGTGGAAATTGCCCATAGCTATCTTTTCCCATGTTTTTTTCTAGCTGCAATACTGTCACTCCTCTCTTTGTTCATGTCCTGGAAAAGTAGTTCCTCTAAGGACCACTGCTACAATGGTAGCAAACACCTAAATCATATAAATGAAGACAGTAAGAGATGTGCAAACACCTCACAATATTCCAAATTCTGCTATTAACACCACAGTCATTTAAAGAGGTGAAGACCTTCAACCCACTACTTGCAGTTAAGACCATCCAAAAGCACTCGATGGCAAGAGAGACCCCACAGGATCAGGCTGTAAAAGGCTGCCTTGTTTTTAACTGTGTTTTTCACCCAGAGTAAGACTCTTTGCAACTTTAAGAATTTGCAATGGTGTCAACAACAGTGGCAGTAGGGACAGCAGCTTTCCAAGCATCTGTCATGTCAGTGCTAGGGCCATCAGCAGAAACAGATTGTGCTAGAGACAGTTGTCCCATGTGAACCAGTAAGACTCAGCCAAGGCTCTCCATTCTGCACTGATCACTGATGAAAAAGATTTTCTATGAATTGAAGGATAAATAAGTTCCTTGCAAAAGAAAAAAAAAAAAAAGAAAAAAATCAAACCAAACAAACAAAAACAAAAAACACAAAAAACTCCCCCCCCAAAAAAAAACAACGCACAAAAAAACACCAAACCAAAAAGCCCTCAGCATGTTTTATGACTTACTTTCCCTGAATTTCTTCCAATAAATGCACACTCCAATCTGATAAATATTCCCTGAGAAGCATCATGCATTCTGCTGTCCAGACATGGTGGGGAGGGGCGAATTTAAAAAATCAACCTATGGATGACTAAATATTGAAGAATATGGTGTGAATTCTGAGGCAGGTTGTCCCCTCCTCTGTCTCCCACTTACTAATTTACAGAATCTGCAGTATTTAGAGTCACAATGTCAACCAAAGTCAGAAGAAATAGAATTCTAGAAAGCATTACAACCATCATTAGCACTCTCTATCCTGACTACTTATCAGAGACATATAAATCTTGATGCCTATGTGACTCACTATGATGAAATTAAATGAGAGCAAGCAGAGCAAATGCATGTCTACTGCTTTTATCTCTAACCCAGTCAGACAGTCATCAATATATTTGAGCTACTGCAATATATTCTGTAATATTTCAGAATATTGTTATCATTTTATTAACCCCAGTATCTTTAGTATTTTCTTCTATATCTCCACCATTTTGTAATGGATAACCCCTCTCTAGCCCTGACTGCATTATCCAGCATTTCATACAACATGCTCCTTGTTCTAAAAAAAAAAAGAAAAATATTTTCAAATATACATTTAATTTATGCCTAATATAGTGAAAGGAGAACTAAAATCAGCATGCACAAAGGCAAGGAAGCAAAGCAGTTAAGAGTCCGTGAGGACATTAAAGCATGTGGTATCCCTGTTCATAACTGCATGTATTGTAAAAGCACAGAAGCTGTACACTCACACCAAATCAATCCTCTGTTTACCCCCAGACATTTTAATCTGTTTCCTTAAAAGGACAGGTGCTGATAAAGATTTGAAACAGAGACCGAATTAAGAAAATGACAGGAAAAAAGAATGCCTGCTGCTAAAAAACAGCATTCTCACTGGGATTGCATTTCTTGAATATTCTCCTTCAAGGAGAGGAGCGTATCATTTTTTATATTTAGCGAGGGAAGGTGACAGACTGAAATCAGAGTTGCTAAAACCAAAGCAGGTAGTGTGAAATCTAAGAAAGTACAGAACTGGGAACCTAAAATGAGGAAAGGGCTTAATTTATTTTTTTTTTCATCTTTAGAAAATCAGCACATTATTCCAACTGAGCTAACATGCTCAACTGTACTGCAGGATTACAAGGAAGCTGAAGACAAAGGTTTCATTCACAACTCTACTCTTTTACGAGGGATAACCTCCTGCGCAGATGTAAAGTCAAGACACGTCTGATGAAGTTCACTTCTCCTGGGACAGTAGACAACATTTTTGGAATCAAAATAGAAAGAGAAACCTTGATCCTGTATCGTTCAGTGTCCTGTACATTGTTCAGATCAAAATTTAGTATAGTAAGCGGTGCATGTAGATAGTCATTACAACTACGCTAAAAATCAGAAAGTTTTAACCTTCCTTTTCATTTTCACCATTACAAAATAAAAACATCAACTCTTTCTAACAGTAAGGTGTGAAATATCTTTAAATATCACTGATTTTCCACCACTTATTTTCTCTTCCTACAGGTCATTTAAAATAATTATTGTCTATGAGGCTTAGAAATGTACCTCTTCTAAATGCCTGTTTTACCCATGATGTCTCTGCTTTGTGACATCACAAATAGCTGTCATGAAAATGAATATAAGATAATAAGCAGAATACTTTGGGTCAATTCCTGGTCCAATTAAACTAAGACTCATACCATTCACATCACCAAGGCCAAAATTACACGTTCTAACTTCCACCAGTGAAAACCCAGTGGGAATAGCTGAACAGAAAATGGCATCCAGTTTTTATGCAATGCTTGATAAATAAATTCAGCAGGAGGTTTACCATTTGTTTTCATGGAAACATGGATGAACCTATGTCATGCAAATAAGCTGTAGTGGCAGAAAAACATGCATAAATCAGAATATTTTGTAGAAAGTGATATTTTCCACACAAAGCTTACAATTTTTAGGAACTTATTAGTTGTACCAGCAGCCAAATTAAAAGAGATAATTTTAAAAATAGGCAGAAAATTATTTTGCTTGTCCATGACTTACACATCGTTTTGTTTTGATCTGAATTACTACCAGTGTACTGTGACATTCTATTAATTCTTTGTGCTTACTGAGGCAGCAAGGGAGGATATGAGACTCCTGGTCATATTAGAGAATTATCTTTTATTACATCATTTTGTACATTTGTCAAACTATGTTTAATCGTTGTTTCAAATTGAAAACAATAATGTAAAATTATCCATATGATACACTAATTAGGACCTACCTCAGAACTGTAGGAACATGAAAAAAAGAAAGTGTAAGACAGAAAGCTGACACTAGAAATATTTTAAATCTGTTTCTGGCCTAATATGTTAATATTTCTCATTTATCATAGAAAAGTAGGATGTGTGCTGACCTGGCACTGCAACTTTTTGCAAATGCACAGTAGCCAGATACTAATGCCTTTGAATGCTATTAGTGCACTGTGGTGAGAATAAATGTATCAATGAGTTCGTAATGACTTTAAATGAGATGCCTCTGTGAAAGCAGCCAAGACAGGCACAAACATATTACACTGTGTTTTATTAATAAAATAACAACCATTTTTAACTCCATTGAGATGATCCCCTTCAGGCCTCAGGTGCGCCATTTGTGATAGCTAAAAAATAGAAAGGCATTCTCTTAGTCCTAAAACAATGCTGCTGAGAAGGCATTACTTTCTTCCTGTGAAGCAAACAGATTATTTTGGACTTTCACACAGCCCTAAATAGCCCATAACTGGAAAACATATCTCAACAGCAAACTTTAAACTCCCTGGCTAATGAATGATATGCATACAGAAGGGTTAGCTGCAGGAGGGTCACCTCTACTTATTTGCATTGGAGACTTTGAAATATGAGAATTTCCATTTTTCTTTTTTGATTACCCCTTATCACTTGTTATCTCCTTTTGATATCCTTAACTACACAACATTTGTCAAACACCAGAAGAGCTTGGCAGCTGACCCTTAAAAACTTCAAGAATAGGAACTGAAATATACTTCTGCAGGAGCTGAAACTGTACAGCAGCAAATAGCCATAAAGCTCATGACAACACTACAAGATCTGGCAAGAGGCACTTCATGCAATAAGGCAAATTCAAACTTATTTTATTGTCTAGCATAACTTCACCAAATTCCTGCACTTTATTTCTAGTGCAGTATTAAGAGTTATCTCTCAGTGGTGCAAAGAAACTCAGTGAATGGTGGGGCATTTCAGTTAATTCAGCAGAGCAGGAGTTGATCATTCCAGGAAAGTAGATGTCACAACATAAATGGGCAGCAGCAAGGCTGTAAACTTCCAGAGGAGTATACCGAGAGAACTGTGCATTACTTCAGTGGAAGTAAAAAACATATGCAAAGTAGAAAAATGCAGAGGAATACAGTTCTGAAATAACCAGACTGGTATTGCATATCCAGTAGTTTATGCCCATTTAGCATTCAGTGTTAAAGAAACTAGACACTGGAACTCATAGTTAAACATCTGATTTGCAAGCTGAGGATCACTGCAGTCTTCACAGCCAGTTGTTCCTCATTATAACCATGCAAACAGAGTAAGACTTGCTCCTGTTTAGTTTAAAACACTTTAAAACCCGGATTCCCCTTGACACACTTGTTCTGCACCAACAATTCCTGTTTTATCCTGCAGTCTTCAGCACGGAGGAACAGGTGTGCCCTGACTAGAAACCTTCTGCTGCTCTGTGTAGAAGAATATTTCCTCACTTTTAACCTAAATTTTACCCATAGGGAGACTCTAATTACACAAACATTGGAAAGTAAGTCCTGTGCTCCCTGATTTGCTGCGTGAGAGAGGCTGTGAAAGAGGCAGATCTCACGTGCTCAAAGTCCTCCGTAGTCTGGCTGTAGAGAGTATTTTACACATGCAGGCTGTAGCAAAGTTTTCACTCCACAAGGACCTCTACAGTCATATGGGACAGCGACAACCATCCATGCTTAAAAAATGCTTGGTGAATTCTGCAGGAAATGCATTTAGTTTGCAAAAAAAAAGGACGGTTTTGCTATTCATTAGCAATACAAACCCAGTTTTTACTTTGGATCTTTTAAAGCCCCCAAGGGGTTTCTCTCCTCCCTATTCCTCATTAGTGGTAACAGTGTTTCCACAAGTTAAATTATGTCCTCCTTTACACCTATGCAAAAAATAAATATTCGCCCACACTTGGAGACATTTTGCCCACGATGATTTTTTACAGGTAAAAGCTGCTCGAATTTATTATGATTAGGCTGTCACTTCCTAAGCAGTCCTGTCACTGGTGTATGACATGAATTAAGATCCCTGGTTTAGTCCTTCAAGATACACTGGTTCATCATAAAAAAAAAGAATATTTAAAAAAAAAAAAAAAAGGAAACAGAAAAATAATCCCAAACCAACCAAATATAAAAGAAAGAACTCTGCAGTTATTTTAAATGAGGGTTTTAAAATGGGCTTTAAAATCTAACTATGCTTGAGCATATGAAGTTGGTAATTTCTTACTTTTTTTTAATTCATAATTCTAAAGCAATTGGTAATCTATTTTGTATTCCAGTGCCAGAATCACATGGTTTTGTTTTTCTTATTGTTTCTGTATGACCATCTAAATTCTAGCTTGAGGAAAAAAATGGCTTCTTGTCCTTCCAGTTGTAGAAAATATTTTGAAAAGATGACCCAATTACATTCAGAGACTGAACAGATGCATACAGACGGATTAAAGAATAACTTTTTTTTCAGACATTCCTGGTATTGTGGGGACCCAATTAATTTCAGCTACATGAGCCATGTGTGTCTGTCTAAAGCTAAAGAAGTTAAAAAAAACCCCAACAAACCATGAATTCTCAGCTTCAGAACCATTCTTCTTTTCCTCATCTTTAATTTCCAGTTTTTCAGGCACTTGGGGGTGGTGCATAGAGAAAAGAGACATTCCACCTTACTTAAAGAAAAGCACAGAGCCCAATCACCTTAGGTTGAGATCACAAATTCAAATTGCATCTTTTTTTTTTTTTTTAAGTTGTATTGTTCCTGCCTCTCTTGCCATGTGGATAAAACACAGTGAAGTCTTTTGCACAGGTAGTACAAAAATCTAACTTTTGTCACACCCTCTGCCATTTGAGGAGAAAGAGGAAGCAGCGGGGAAGAGGAAGAATGTACCTTATTCTCCTCCACTAAAGTAAGAATATGGCTGTGCTTACAAATGAGCCCTTCTATTTTTTATTGCTTATGAAAGGTATTTCCACAATATTTACCATTGATATTTCATCTCTTAAAAAATTATCTTTTCTCTATGTGTGAAAGGCACTTTGAAAACTGTTGCTGGAAAAAAAAAAAAAATAAACGAAAGAGAAGCAGCAAATAGACCTTAGTGCTTATGAAAGGTAAAGAAAATCTCCCAATCATTTCAAAGGGGCAAGGTCAGGCCTCACCTTTATTCTTGTACATTTGCATTATTGACGTTGTGAAACAAAGGCAGAGCGCTAAGTACAGAACTGGTGGAGCAGAGCAAGGGTGGCTGTGCGGCGCTGCGGCGCCAGCGACGGCAGCTCCCCGGCACAGCCCACGCTGGCTGAGGCGCTGGTTATCTGCACAGCGTTCAGACACCACTTTGCAGTGCTAGGTGAGCCATCAGATGGAACACCATGGAATGCCTTCCACAGCGAGGAGAGCTCCCGCTTTCCATTCGTGCTCATCCACCCCTTGACACACCCACTGCCTGGCACACTCAAGTACAGGGTAGAAGCTGAGAAACACCACCGGCCGCCTCAAGCCCCCACCCAAAATCTTATCTTTAGGTTGCATCTCCTCACCTGTCCACAGCTCCTCATAACTGACTTACCCTCTCCTTCCCTCTCCCCAGTGATATATTCCCAGGCTTCAATCTGACAGCGGGTGCTTTACACCATTCATTTGATTTTTTTGCCCCCGTATGGCAAATTCTGTTTGTTGTAAAATCATGTATTTCATTATTGGTAGGTTATTTACAGTATTTTTGATCTGTCCAACAAAATGCTACATGGTTTAACTGCTCTCTTTGAGGTGATTCTTTATTAGTCATATAATCTATTTTTCTACTGATTAGGGAAGATGAGTCAGTACTAAATATTCTATCTTCTCATACAATTGATTTTTCTGTGCCTTTCTCTTCCAATATTATTTTCTCCAACGGAGTTTTGCTGGCTATTTTTTATTAGTACAAATCATCTGCAGATGCACTAGAGATTTCACACTACAGCTTCAAAGATGTTTTCTAGAAACTCTGGAGAACAAAGCAATTTTTCATATCTAATTCCATTCTTCTCTTCCCAGCTGATGTAGCTGTCAGAGAAAATCACAGCCATGCTAACAACGCAATACAAATTAACTCAGATCCATACAGACTGTTTCTGCAGAGGCCCAGAGTCCAGAGGTGAAAATAATATATTATCCTAAACAATAAAAACAGCCAAAAAATCTGCTGTTGAAGACCTCACCTCTCACAGATGAGATCAATCAGAAGCAAAAACAACCTAGTTCTAAGCAAGAACATTGGATTCACAGTCCCTGACAGGTTTCCTCCCTCTGGACCGCCAGACACAGCACCAATGTCACCAGCAAACCCTGCTGGTGGTGCCTTCCATCAGTGAAAGAGACCCCAACCACCTCCCCACACCCCCACACCTCACAGCTACCTGTGTCCCTATCCCCTAATGAATCATCTGCTGACATTTACTCCAAAGCATTTCTTGTTTTGTTCTGTTTTGTTTAAGGAAAAAAAAAAAAAAAAAAAGCCCACAAACAGAAAAGTACATTAAACCAAACACTTTCAATTTATATTATTTTTGGATCACTTGCTCAGTGGCCTGCCCATGGAAAGCTAGCATTTTGCAAACTTTCAACTAAAATAAGGACAATATTCAATACCAACAGGATGAAATGAATCAATCTGTCCATGGGTTAATTCACAAAGGCAAATTTCTTTTTCACAGTCTCCTTCCAGAAATAGGAAATAAACTTCTGTAGTTCAGTATCCATTTCTGCTGGAGGAGAGGGCAGAATTGGGTCAGTTTGATGTTTCTTTTGGCATTCTACACTTTTCACAGGATAAAGCCTGACAAAGGGACAGACTAACAAAACTGAGCCAGAAATGAACCGATTTACAACAGAGTAGTAAAACGAAAATGTGACTCAATCTGGTTATTACTCAATATAACTTACAGAAGAAATGGGTCTTTGTAAAGTCTTAAACAAATTAATTTGCTTGCTTAGCAGACTTAGGGCTTGTTAAAGGCCCACTAAGGTCCCTCATTGCTTTCAGTGCTCTCTGGCTCATTGCTCTTTCCACACTGTTCAGTAGCTGGCTGTAATTCTGTATTTCAGAAATTTTCATCTAACTTCATATATTTTCAGAATGATTGTAGAATAAACTGAATATAGGATTGGGGCAGGCAGGGAAGGGGGATCTGAGTTAATCTGTCTGGACAAATAGTCCTATCAGATACCCCATTAAAATCAGTTCCAAACTAAAATTAGCCTTTTAATCATCTGAGCTATATGACTGAGCCATCATATGTCACAGACAGCACACAAATAAATAACCAGAAGCTAATGAAATACAATGCTGTACTTCAAACAAAATCAATCACCAATTCCTTAAAATTTCATCCAGGAACCTACTGAATTTATTTCTCTCTTTTTTTGTTAAATCCCATCTGATGTGAGTTAATATCGAGCAAAGACACAGACAGGAATCTCTAGCTGATGAGTTTCTAAGGAAATCTGTTACTACAGGAAACATGTTCACTATTCTAACAGGTACAAACAAACATAACTGATGGGAAGAACACAATCAATAACACAGTTTCCAAAAATACTAGGACTGTTTATCTTAAGATCAGATTTGAGTGATTTCAATTAGATGCAGATCTGTTCTGGTATTTCTCATCTTTGCCAGCTTGTCAGATAATTGCTTCCCGAGCAACTGTGATTATCAGGCTTTCTCAGTTCAACTATTAACTCATTCTTTGACCAAAAAAAAAAAAGAAAAAAAAAAAAAAAGTCATGCTATTTTGAGTTCTTTTTCAAAAGGACAGGAATGCCTCACAGTCTTAAAGGTGCTAACTATATTACAATCATTATTCAAACATATTTTTAAAACCAATACCATGGCATAATAGGGAATTTTCTAGATTTCTGTTACCTGCTGCTGCCTTTTGTACACAGAGGGGGAAAACATGGTTGTGTGAGGCTCATTGGTTGATACAGCTGAATTTTTTAATAATGACTACTCATCCTGCATCTGCACTTTATTACCGTATGCTATTATGCTCATCTCACATAAGATAAGCACACATGAGCCAGAATTATAGCTAATTTACAAGAAAAATAAACCAAATCAAATACTTTTCACCTCCCATGTGTGGTACATGTTTATAACTTTCCTCGAATCAGAACCACAGGCTGCTGAGAAATAGCACTGTGCTTTAAAAAGAACCATAATGTTTCTCCCTAGAGTTACACCATATGTTTGACACTGGCTTTTACACAAGAGGATGTATTCTGTTTCTAGAAGTCTGCAGAAGGTTTGGGGATCTGTCTGGGTGAAATGCTCTGCACAAATATGCAGATATCACCAGTATGCTTCTGTCTTAGACAAATTTCTGGCAAACTGGAACATGTAAGAATTATTTAACTTTCTGTAATTAAAACATTAGAATAATCATGTTTCACCATGACAAAATATTACTGGAGACAGAGGAAGACATTAATGGTTGCTTGCAATAGGCCTTTCAAAATAAAAGCTGTCTATACCTCTGAAAGATGCATCTTTTTTTTTTTTTTTTACTTCTGTTACATATTTCCTTTCATGGATGTATTTTGCAAAATAAAATGCTATTCTTCATTTTGCTCTAAAAATGTCTGCTTTGAACTATTTAAACTATTTTACTTACTCACTGTTTTATCAGCATAAATAAATTTTGCTCACTGACCCATATATTTCTTATCTAAGTGAACCAAGCTACTTCTCCCTGACCACTTAGTGCAGGTTAGCCAGGCTTTGTGAGCAGCATATAATGATATGCAAACAAAAACCATAACTATGTCAATTTAAGGTCAAAAAGGCCTATTTGTGGTTATTATGGAAATCAGTTTAAATGCGAGGTGCCTAAACAATGCGTCTTTACGTACAGGCTCAGCAAAAAAACACAAACAACCTGCCAACATCTGCTTTTTGAAGTGTCAGATAACATTATTTCCAGGATGACATCAAGGCCCTTCATTGGCTATGCATAAGGTCAGTGAATATTAACTTCATTTACACTTGGCTGAGAATTGGCTGGTGCCAACAATAGGGGTTTAGATCCTCTGCTGAGCAGGGTTAAAAACTGACAGAAAGCTGCCATTGAGGAAGATGGATGATCGTACTGGCTGACCCTATTCCTCCCCAAGTGTCACAGCTTCGGCCTCTTTTCTATCTTCGCAACAAAAGACCCTCCCTGAGCTTCCCAGTGGCCTTCAGCTTTATTGGTGCTAACAGGCCCAGACATTTTCATCGATTGGATTCTCTACCTCTTAAACACAAGAGCTTGCCCTCCCTGGCTAGCCAAACCTTGGCACAGATGTCTTTTTTTGTAATTGCTTCTCTGCTGTCTGTTGGGAAGGATGCAATCGGACAGGCGAACATCATGTCAACACAGAAAATGCTTCACCATTTATCTCGGTTTCCCAATGGCATTTTAAGGAAAGTGATACCCTGCTTGCCTGGTGGGGTGGGGGGGTGGGGGTTAACCCTTCAATGGCCCAAAGTGTCAATAAATACAGAAAAAGAAGTTGCCGTAATGTTCCTGTAACAAAATTCTACATTCTATTCTGTATTTGTCCTACACATCATTTACAAATAATGAATTTAGTTTTCCCGATCAAACTTAAAAATCTATATCTCTAAATGAACAGAAATCAATTTAGTGTTGTTACTGTGTATGCTTCTACATCAGATCCTCAAGGGCCTTTTCAGTCAAGTTCAAAGTATAAATTTAAGGCTTGAATAGTTAATAATGCAAACATCTGTAGGATTTCCAGTCTATTTAAATTTGAGGGCACAAACTTAAGAAAAATCACAAAAATACTTTAGGAGCTTATATGGAGCATATCTATTACATGAAATGAAGAAATTATTCTAACATTTGAATGACAAAATGACTGGAGAAAGGATATAAAGGAGACATAACAGCTGTAGAGAATGCTTTCGGGTTGAAGAAAAGCAAAACTGATGTTCCTTCATATTTTTTTTTCCAAACATCTGCTACTGGACATTTGCTGGCAAAAGAGTAATGGATTTGACAAGCCACTTGTTTGATCCAATACAGCAATTCCTGTCTTTCTGCATACACCATGGAAACACGCAGCCTCCTATCATAATTTATATATTTTCCCAGATTCTGGGCTGTGCTTCATGTGCTCTGTGCCAGACCAATTGTTCAAAGCCACCCTTAAAGGCACTACAGCCTGCCAGGGGACTGGCCTGCCACTGAGGTGCAATCAACAGAATTATAGCAACCCATGTTCTGCCCAACAGATTTATAGCCACAAGTGAAGGAGCATGGATTAAATGCTCCTATTAACACTCATGGCTCAAGTTACCTTGCAGAGACTGGCACAACTCTCAGGACTAGCGATGAACTAGAATGGGCAGGAAGACATCAAGTTGATCCTTTACAGAGATATGGGGTTTGTATTAAATAGTAGGAAATAATTCTCTCAAATATGAAGGTAGAAATACAAAATACAGGGGAGGTCACAAAGTTGGGGGGAAAAAGAATGCAATCCAATCTAGCAGTTTATCCTGCAGGTGAATGGAAGTAACAGCCACCAAAACTACCTCTCTGCCATGACGTGGCATGGCAAGATGGATAAAATTATTTCAGTTCTCCAGTAACACTTGTAGTTATAATTTAGGGAGGGGATTGGAGAGTGTGTGTGTCTGCGGCAGGGGAGTCATCAAGTAAAAAGTCAAACATTTTCTGCTGGAGGAGAGGGAAAAATGGCACCATTTTCAAACTAGTTCCTATAAAAAATAAAAATAAAAAAAAAGGGTTACCTCAGTCATAAAAACAGTAGAAAAGAAAACACAGTAATAATTCAGCCATAAAATAAAAAGATGTACTGTGAAAAAAATATGCGTGAAAGTAGCTGAAGTGATTTTTGAAAATACTGGAATACATATATTTCTTGGAATGAGATGTTTATTGCATACAGCCTACTGCAATATAAAATAATGCAATTGTGTGGTTGTACACCAAGATTCATGATGACTTTTTTTTTTCACTACTGGAAGGGAATATTGTCACAGTAATGAGGAAAACACACATTTTTCATATTTGTGGTAATTCCTATTAAACAAACTGCTTTTAGCAAGGACTGCAAGACTGGGCCCTTGCTCTTTGTGTTAATAACAGATGGTTATGACATGGGGCCAATTCCTGTTTTTCTTATTTTCACAAGCAGTCCCAAGGGACTCATTTTTTTTTTTTTTTTTTTTTTTATGAATAAAGCAAGTAAGATTTTACCCAAGGGAAAATAAGCAGCTTTGCAACAGAAACGTTTGTGGTGCCCTTTTCCACTGGGTAAAAGCAGGGAGCTCTGCCTCATTGAAGGAATACCCTGCCAGCCCTGAAGAAGCATTAAAGAACCCCAGTAGCAGGTACTTGGAAGAAACAGGGAAAGAGAAAACTGGCACACAAGTATGAAATTATAACAACTCTCAACAGATTTCCTCAATATGCTTCAGAAATTGTTATCAGGGACAGAGATTGGCAAGGGATTCCCAGCAGCACGCTTCTTCCATCTGGAGTGGGTGGAACTGCAATGTCTCCCACAGCTGAAAGTTATGGGGATTTTCAAGAAGACAAGACAGATCCAATTTTTAACCTACAGAGTCATGTAATAGAACTCAGGAGTTTTGCCCCCATGGATAATCACAGGAAAAGGGTTCCAGTCATATGCTCTCTTTTTCAATCACCTTGATGAGTAGCCCTCTTAGTTAATAAATCCAAGTCAATTATGATATATTTGGAAGCATATTCAAAAAATTAAAATTGAGAAAAATTACAAGAAATAAGTATCTGGGAAGCAGGTGCTTATCATATGTTGATGACCTGCCTGTTCACTTACACAGGAAAGTGTCATCTCTTTGAAAGTCTCCACAGCCCATAAACCACCATATTCTGTTTCTTTAGCTGAGGACTACCACCGCTGTATGAGCAGGTGCCCACCACAAGAAGCAGGAGGAGTTCAGACACTCTTCCCACAGCACACAGGCTACTCAGCCTAGGGTAAGTGGGAATGGTTATGTGATACACTAAGAGCTTGCTTATATCCTCCTTTAAAAGGAGGGGTGAGGGTGCCATAAGGGTGTCTTCATTTCGCTGAATCTAAATACACTACTGAATCCAGGAGATGCACGCAAATGGTATCACTGCAGATATTTAAAACTCACTTCTGAAGAGACCATAGACATGGCAAGATGCAAAGACCTCTTCCATCTCTGTATTTCAAAGTAATATAAATTAGGGGTTGGGGATTTTCTTCTGCCCATAAAAAAAATTGCTTTAGTATATATCCATTAGGTAAGTACATATAGCGGTCCAAAAAGCAACATAAAAAAATATTGCTTCAAGCTGAATGCTTAAGCACCTCAATCACAAACAGCTAGAAACAGAACAGTGACATGTTATCCATGTTTACCACACTAAACTGGACTTTTCTTAACTGGTGACCACAGTGCAGGAAAGCGAAGGCTTAACTTACAAATCAAGTGAGTCGAGGATACCTGGAAGGATATCCTCCCTTCGGGAAGAAGGGCAGCCCGAGCTTTTTGTGTATGGGGAGCTGATCTGTAATGTTTCTATGTACTCAGATGACCTGAGCAGGTTGTTTGTGCATAGTCCCAGACATGTCCATCAATCAATGTCAACATTCTTCCAAGCTCCACTCTGACTGGCAACTGACAGTCAGTTATCTCCTGAATGTTAATTAATAATGAATACCCTTGTCACTGCTTAAACATACAAAATGTCTTTAAATGGCAGAATTATAAAAGTGGGGTTTGTTTTGTGAGAACAGGTATTGCATTTTCATTTAGTCCTTGTATTAAGGAGAGAAATAAGATCCCTTACTCAGATATTGCACATAATTTGTGCTATCAGCCTGTGCTTTATTTTCTAAAAACCATTCATCCCTACTTGTCATGGAACTTTGAATCTTATCTTCTTGGATGCATGATTTTTTACAACAATAATACACAATACAATGACTGTAGCTCTAAACATGACAGAAAATCTTTAAGATAAAAGATCAAAAGTAGGTATGACATTGTCTCCTCCTATGTCGCATTTGCCCAGGGAAAAGAAAAACTGTTTTAAAAACATGTCATTTCTCTCCCTTGTTTACCAGTATTATTCACTGGCAATACCACTGACAAGACTTTTTCAATAATAGGACAAGTAGAGACTTATTTTAACTGACAAACAAAAACAGACAGACAAGCATATACATGATAAAGACAAAAAGCTGTGCCTTTTAATCAGCAAATTAAGTGATATGCAACTCATTATAAGTGTTAAGTAAAGAGAGGAGACAATCAGAGATCACAGATTGGAAATTCTATTCCATCTGCACAGGGGGACATGATTTTCAACCCTGCTTATGATTTTAAGCACATGATACTTTCACACTTCCCAGCATCAGACTGCAGATGAAATCCAGCTGAGATGTCCATAGGTGAGATAATTAGGTGACAATGTGGAGCTTTGGGATTTGCTAACAGTTAAAACAATGTCCATTTCCTTTAGTTATCATTTGGAAGGACTTTATCACTACTCTCTTTTTCTAGTTAGTGCCAATAAAACTGACCACACTTTGAAAATTGTCCATTTGTCTGTATAACAGACAAATGTGGCATTGCACAATCAGCACAGAACAATGTCATTGTTACAATATACTCAGTAAATAATACAATGAATGTTATTTTTTCCTGAAGACCTACTGATACGGAACAAACTTTTTCAATAAATTGAACCAAAAAATAAAATGGAGACTTATTTAATTTCTTTAGTGTGCAAATAAATCGATCAAGAAAAAATATGTTGACATTTTGAAACATGAGAAATCAAATATCCAAGATTAAATGCTTGATTTCAGCTAAGAGGCTGTATCATGGGCCTGACCCAAGACAATAAAATCAAGTAAGAATACCCTGTCTTTGAAAGTATTCCTGTCACATCCCAAGATTATCTCTATGTAGCAATTAAAAACAGAATACCAAATATTATCCTTAAAAAAAAAATCTTTTCCATCTAATTTTTTCTTTCTAGTTACATTTTCCTACTTGATGTTTTAAGACTTAAAAAAAAACCATACATTCTAACAGAAACAAGGGAAAAGATCAATACATCTCCATTTGCTTTGACATAAAAAACACATCACTCTTATAAGCAAAAAAAAATCAGTAGAACTTCTTCTCCAGTTCTACTATGAACCTAATAAATACATATATACACAATGCAAATAATTAATCAAAACAAAATTATGTCAACATTTGGAAACACTAGAACTCAAATGGTTTCTATTTTATATGGATGTCTGTGTTTTATATATTATATATATTCTTATAAATAAATATATTTATATAAAAAAGAAAGCTCATAACCTAAGGGATTGGAATCTGTCGCTCCATATGAATGGTTCTAACTGCTACACTGTGAGAAGAACAAGTTTCAGCAGTAGCTAATAAAACCTTCCAACAGTGACTGCATGTTGGTTAGGAGACATGCCCTATTTGAAGCAAGAGATCCAAGTTCAAATTCCCCTCAGCAAGAAAAATAATTGACCTAAGCCTGGATAACGTGAGTTGAGTGAGACCATGTAACTATAGCCAGGGATCACAGCCACATGTTGCCCACTCAGACCATGTCCCACACACAAATTTTTGAACATGCAATTTGTCCAGCATTAACAGAGCTGAGCTGTTTGGCACACTAACTGCCCAACTTTTAGGAATACAATAAACTTCACTTATAAAAGATCAATTGCTAACATTCTTTAAGAATATTCATGGTAGCTAAGCAAGGGTTCCAATATTTTATATTAGAGATTTAATGAGTTTCTCAACACCAACTCTATCCCTCTGTGGACACAAATTGATTGATTTTAATAGGCACCACACACACTTTTCATTAAATGTGTCACTTCTTCTCCAAATCTACCCATTTAATAGTTTAGTGTAAAAAAAAAAAAAAAGATAGTGTACTCAGGAAGTTAAAAAAACACCATGTTTACTACCCACAAATTAACATTAGCTCATAAACTGAAAAACTGAGGGATTTGGAGGGTTGGAGGCCTCATGCTATTCCAACTTTTCAGGTCAAGTGGATCAGGTCATTAATACAAGCTCCATACAACTCCTGAGTTTTGTTTTGATGGTCCATCACAAGTGGGTGTAGGACATCCTGCTCTCTCCTACACATGGGTTTAGACTTCCACAGGAAAATACGCACACGTACGCTATGTTATAAGACTGGAAATAAAGCATATACATGGTCATTTGGGAATAATTAGCTCTAGCAACTCTCAGGGGACACTTTGCCATTTAGTCACATTATGAGGACACATCCAATAAGACAAAGAAAGGGAATGTACAGCGGGTCACATGCATGTGGCTACATGAGGCCACCACATTAGTCCACCACATTAGAAGACCTCCAAATACCACCTGACCCCCCAACACGAGTTTAATCCACTGTGTTCCATCCACTGTAAAATGAACACCAGTCATCCACACTGCATGATATATTCACTACATATAAGGAAAGAATAGTAACAAGTTATAGCCACTAATTATGCTAGAGATTATACATCTCACCAGTGGGAGATGTACCATCAGTAGAATTTTAGGGTCCTGTTTATATTCACTTCTCTGTATACATTTATAGCAGCACAATATTACAATTCTGAAAATTCTAAAAAAGCATGCATTTAAATACTTTTCATCAACGTGGAAGTTTCAAGTTTATGTATATGCTTACACTTACTTAAAACTTTAGCACTTTTCTCAGTAGGAAAACATCAACACATGATGTTACTCTCATTAAGTTAATGGGATTCTTACCATTAAGTTCTGGGGATGGTGCCTCAGCCTGCAGTTCTACAGATAGTTTCCTGCATTAGGAATTACCTCCTTAAAATACTTACTACTTGTTTAGTGAAAAGTAGAAACCTCATCTTTACACTTTCTCAGCATGTTTATTTATGGTAATACATAGCATCAGAATTTTTTTTGTTAAAGAAAAAAAAAAATCAGCAGCCAGCCTGTTGTACTTACTCCAGCCTCTCTAAAGCCTTAGTGTATTTCACAATTACAACAAGAAATCTTTTGCATTTATGTATACTAAATACATTGCAAAATATTAACAGTAATTATGTTTCTTAATCATGTACTTCCTTTTATTTTCCCCATCAATCACACACATTTGAGGTATACACTGATATCAGATGATATTAACAATTGGAGTTAATTAGACTTTTATTGGAAAAATGCTTGATATTATTATTGCAGGAGAGCCATGTCTTGCCAAAAGACACATGTAAATAATCCAAATCATAAAAATTAAGAGGTTAAAGTATCAAATTACCCTGGGTAAAAAACCCTGATATTTGTTAGAGATGTGAGGAACTTTATCCTCTTAAGACAAGCAGCGGGGCCACCCAGCTAAATAAAAATATACAGATACATGCACTGACAGGATCTAAACTTAAGAAATACAATATCTGAGCCCAATCTTTATTGCACACAAGTTTTATACTTGGTTGCCTTTGCTAGTATGAATTAGACTTATAAATTAGCTGATATTAAGCAAAATTTTCCCAAGAGCATATACATTCAAAGAGATAATTTTTCCTAAATGGAAAATCTCTTCTTAATGAAGAAAAATAGAAGAAAAAAAAAAATGTTACATACTTAAAAGACACTCTCCTTTTTGTTGGTGTGTTGTGTTTATTAGGGATACTGTGAAGTCAGAAAAAGTCATTAATGGAAAAGTATACAAAAACACTTTCACCAGAGCCACCAGCCACACATTGCTGATGTGTCTGAGAGCAAGAAATGAAACACGAGATTACCACTGTTTTTGCTGTGAACTATTAACTGGATACTATTCACTTCCACATACAACATATATTTTTCATTAATACTAGGGACAAGAGAACGCACTGTGACAGCAGCAGCACAAAGATTAGGAAGTGCACAGGGATAAAAGCTTCTCTAAGTAAGGAGAAGTGTGCTCATAAAAATGTCTTAAATGCATTTGCTACTGCTGATCTTTTCACAACAATGCTACATTATAGGAGAAATTAAACACACCATTCTGTAAAGAGGGGTTTCTTTGTATGAAATTAAAGACAGGTAATGCTGATTTAAATAGTGAACCTCCCTTTTTTGGTTCTCTTTGATGCCACAACACTCTGTGCAGGATTACAGTGGAAATAATCTACGTATTTTTCCTGTCAAGTGCTTGGCTTTTAATAAGCTCCCTGAATATACTTTTCTAATTCTTTGATGGAAACTCCTACAAACTGTTTTACTCTCAATTTGGTTCCAGCCTTAGCTTTTTATAAAAGTAATATTTATAGTACCTCTAGGAGAGGCAAAAAAACCAACATAATTAAGTTATATGTATATAACTTATTATAAAATTTCAAAATATCTATTTTGACTTTGCAGATATTAATTTCAACATGTTTTATTTGTTTTCAAGCTAAAAAGTGTTAATCCACAATAAACTGTGTGTGGCTTACTGTTTTTAATAACTAAATTAACATTGCAGACAGAGCTTGCATAGTATAGGGTCAGCCAGCTGAGAAGTCAAGAAGCAAAAATTAATTTTTATTCTATAGTTCAAGTAATAATAAGCATGATATTAACTGAAAACCTACACTAAAACTGTGTCCACAGTTTCCTGAGTAAAAACAGAAAGATATTCTTAAGGATTTAATACTGCTTAATATATAGGAACTGTTGTTGAGGAGCAAATATTTTCACAATAACAGAGGAAGTTTGGGATGCATCAAAATTCAAAAGCTAATCTAGTTAACCAAACATTTTGCCCACATAATTTCCTTTTATTTTTTCAGCTTCAGTACCAAACATAGATCTTGCCATATGGTTGTCTCACTTCTTAAATAAATAAAAACCTCAAATCCAGCCCTTTACTTAAGCTTCCTTATTTTCAGAGAATAATTTATACTTTGAACTGCAGCTTTCTTGAACAACTTTCAACAGCGTTTCACCATAGAGATAATAGATGTTTTACAGATACATGAAGTAAATTAGGTAAATAGTTATTAACGTTCTCTTTTCTGTGATCAGTTCTTCCACTAATTGGTCCCTACTTTCAGTTTCTCTGTAACCTACTAACTCTTTTTTTTTTTCAGTTCCTGAAACCTTGTTTTCTGGATGGGTTTTGTTTCGCTTTTTCTTAAAAAGCTAATAGTCATATTTAATGGAATGCATGTACACTTATGATATTCCTAATGAGGATTATGTGTGACTTCTCCCATTTGTACCCAGAAATGAAAGAATATTTAAAATTCTTTTTAGTGGCCTAATTCTGAGAGGTTAACAGAAACCCCGGATAAAAACAAACAAAAAAAAAAAACACACTAAAACAAACAAATGAAAAAAAAAACTCTCAGAATTTCCAAGTAAGCAGCTTCTTTTTCATGTAGGAAAACTTTTTTATACTTAGAAACATAGGAAACTTAGAAAATTATTGCAAAGCCAAGAGATGCCTATTGCACCCTTCACAAAAGATTTCTGGGCAGGAAAGTTTGTTTCAGAAGCAAAACTTATGGTTTTGGGCAACAGACTTGACAGGATGAGATTCCATTTCTAAATACCAACTAAAGCTTCATTTAGAACAAACAGCAGATAGACTTTATGGCTAAGGAGTTAATGGCCCAGCTGTTGAGCAACCATAGCTAATTCAGTAGTGACATCCCAGACCTGTAAAACAGACAGTTTTAGTGCTTCCCCTATAACTAAAGGAGATATTACTAAAATTCTCTTAGATTCCATTGCTGGTTTTGTTTTCACTTCAAAATCTGTGCACAGCAGTGGATCTGACCAAAAAAACCCCAAACAACAACCATGCAGAAAATCTAGTTTAAGGAATTTGTATTCATCAAACCTCAAGTAAAATGCAAAACTAAAATTAATTCCTGGAGACAGCAGAAGCTGGGAAGAGGGGCAGGCTGGAGGGCAGAGGAGAAGAGAGGCTAGAGGAAAAGAGCTCTATATTCAACTACATTATCCAACAACCCCACTTCTATGATCTGGGCTCCTGATTGCCCATTTGCATGTGCAATTTCACCTCTTTCAGCTCTTCTGGAGCAAAACTACTAGTTTATTGGGAACTAAATCTGTCTGTAGCTCTGCAGTTAATTCATTTTAGGGATCAGTCTGATGGCATTATCAATGAATGGTTTTGACTGCCTTCATTACTTATCACTTTGACTTCTCATTATTTTACTTCTCTCATATCTTTATGTCACATTTGGGAGAGGATGTTGTATCACCAAAACTATGACTATGACTATAATCATACTTATCAGACTAATTCAGATACTTCAGGCAAAGCAACACCACAAAAAATCAATTGTATCTTAGAGCAAAAAAACAACATGGAAGAGACCTGAAACAGATTTTATGAAGCATGAAGGCATCAGTTTTTTTCCAGGAATGGCTAGCCCTGACCAGTGAGAACAACAGCCATTTTGTGTTACTTCATTTGGAAACCACTTTCAAAGAGGTCATGTTTAACAGTGGACATAGCTCCTTTCCGTTTCTATTCCCTGTGCTTTCACATCCAGAAAGCTGAAGAACATGAACAAAGTAGGTCAAAGAAATTACTTAGAGAGACTAATAAATTTGTAAAAATCATCCTCTTTATGAACACTAGACTGTTTTGAAAGGAAGATATAGCAAGAAAATATAGCTTTCTACCACACCTCCCTGACAAGAAGGGAAGTCAGAACACTACAGAGTGAATGATAGCCAAACTATTCACCTTTCTACAAATTCCAAAGGGAGCTTGAAGCAGAAATCAAAGCTCTCCATTTCATGGTAGAAACACCTACAGTAATTCTTGGCCATCTAGATAGAAGGTCTTACTTTCACTTTAAAGTATCTAGTTTATTTTCCTGAACACTGCTAGGAGCCTTTGCAAAGATACCTACCTTTTAAACTTCTTTCTTTTTAAATCAAATAGTTCATATTCAGCTGTATGCGGTGCTTGATATCAGACCCCACTGGCCTTTCTTTAAAAAGGAACAGGAAAGTTATTTAATGTGTTAGGGAATAAAAAGAGAAGGAGATAGATGCTCTGCTGTTGAACTTCTATGAGCTTCTGAGAAAATGACAAGACTCAGTGACACAGAGATACCCTCATTCCCTGCTCAGGTTCAATTAGCTGAAACTAATTACATTCTCTTCCCTAGAGTAATTTTGGAAGCAAATGGAAGAAAGGTAACTCTTCTTCAAAAAAGGAAACATTTAAAGTCTGGATGATATAAATGCCATTGAAAAGTTTTCTACCATTTTCCCCATATCCACAAAGCAAAAAAAAGATCAAGTTGAAAATGCAGGAGTGTCAGCATAGGTTACTCAAGTTGCAGGTCGCCCACAGCTTCGGTGACACACTCCCTGAGCTGAACTCTATACACAATTCACAGTATGTGCAACTTGGGCTTTTGGGAAGCATAGTAATATTTGTTTTAATGACAACTTATTCACATTCCCATCTTAATTCATTGTCCTCTATTAATAAATGTGTGGCACATCAGCTCCTAAATGGAGTAACATTAAAAAACAAAACACACAAAAAAGAAAAAGAGAAAAAAACAACCAAACAAAAAAAACCACAGCCATACACACTTTACCACAAATGTGCTGCACATAAGGCAAATTCAGTTTCTGAATCTGTTATCAAGTAATATCTCACAAAGTGAAGAGATAAAACGTTTGTCCCAAGAAAAAAAAAAAGAGAAGGAAGGAACAGATGCAGCTTGCTCTTTGGCACAGTGTATAGCACTTGACAAAGTCTGGAAAGAAAAGCCTGTAGCTCCCTTTTTACCTCACCAAGACAAAATGTGCAAATAGCTATAATCCCCTCCTCATTTTGAGGCCAATAAAACAACTGTTAATGCATACAGTATTATAATACATTTAACAGTAAAATGCACCCATTTGGCTTTCCCTAGGAATGTGATTTTTTGGACTTGGTGCCCAGTGATCTATGTAATTTCTCAGCTCAGTAATATTAAGAGAAGCTTCATACCTTCTGAAATATCACTCTACTGCTCTGATTGAATAAATTTAATTCTCTCCCTCTCCACCTTCAACTAACATGAAACAGATGGAAAATACATACTAGAAGCTCTCATAGAATTATTTTCACTTTCAAATATCAATCACTGATCGATCACAGTGTACTCCTTTACATGCATAACATATCAAATGAACTCCACTGTGAGAAAAGTTTAAGTTAAACCTCTTGGAAGTCCACTACAGTTACTAAGAAGTCCATTGGGTTTTGTGGTTGGGGTTTTTTTGGTTGGTTGGATGAGGGTTTGTTGGTCGGTTAGATGGGGTGTTTTTCCATAACAGATGCAATATATAGTGTTAAAAGAACTGAATATGTCTAAGTACCTTTCTGATACTACTGCTAGGTACCCTTCAAGCTAATCCTTTAAAATGTAAGATTTCTACACCTGAGCCTAGTGCTACACACCAACAGACCTAAGATCAACACTGAGGAAAGTGTGTCCTTGTACATAGGCAAAACAATCTGCAACTGAAAGTTCAGAGGCTCGCCTAGTTTCCTCATGTTTCCTCAGCTTTAAGATTTTGCTTTAAATTGCATTTATGAGCTATCTGAAATTTGGCTCTCTTATGTGCGTGTTAGACCACTGAGCTCGCAAGGATTCTTTGGCTCTTGTATAGTAAGAAGTAACTGGTGTACATCCAAAAGGAAAAAAAAATATAATAACTCAGTTTGAAAGATTAAGCAATGAAGAGGGAACACAGGGAACCTTATTTTCCAGGTTATGTGTTTCACCACTCATGATTGTTTTCTTCCTTATCCTTCCCAGTACTACAAGTTACTTACATTCATTAAATAAATAAATAAATAAATAAATAAACACATCCAGTGAAGAGTTGTGTATAAATCAAAGTTCAATTGTTTTAGTATCTGAACTCAATAAATTTCACAAACAGGAGAGGAGCTATATGCAAAAGGGACACATTATTCAATCACAGACAGCCAATCAAGCTAGCCTAACACAAGTGAAAATCCCTGCTGAGTTACAGGCTGAAGAGACATTTGGAACAACAATGTGACCATCTACTCCTACCTTTGCTACAACACAGCCAGATAAGGTATTATTCTGTATCTTTAAAAGACCATTCTATTGTGTAAAGTTAATTCAGCAGAGCTTTAGCAAGTGCGAGAGAAGAATCACAGACTTCTGCCCATCCTGACAGAGCACAATACTTTCTGCCCTGAGTAGTCCCAAAGAAGTCACACAGCATGCCAGGTACAAAGTATTTGCAGAAGTGAGCCCTCAGACAGGGCTATAAAAGCTCTGGGTTAAGGAAGCACACACCAACTTGCTTCCACTTGATCTGTTACACAGCTTGACAGTAACAGATAGCCAGTTGCATTAGCGTCAACGTTCAGATAAGTTTCTCTCAATATCTGTCACAAAAAACAGACGCAGTATCAGTGTGCCAGCTGTATTATCGGTCACTACATAGTTGATCATACTTAATAACATCCTCGAGCCCAGACAGGACACACAGACAGCAATTACAAGCATGTGCCACAGTCACCCAGATCATTCTGACTTGGAGCTGCCGACTCGGCGCGCACTCGACGAGTGCCTGCCTACCACCTTTTCCCTCTCAAACACATTAGCTTGCCTCAATATGGGGCCAGAGTTTGTTTTGAAACTCTTAACAGGATCACTGAAAGAAAAGAGGAAAAATACCATAAATGATCCTCTGGACTGCTTCCAGAGTAGCGTGTTCTCCTAGCGATTGCTTTGGAAGCAAGCCAAAAATGGGAAGTGTTCTTGCAAATGAGCACGCCACCAGGCTCAAGTACAAGTTATCATTTAATTCTTTTGTCAACATCAGCGTGGTTAGAAATTAAGAAGCCTGTTAAATAAACAGGTTACTTGAATTCCAGTCACCAAACATCAATTTCTTCTCTAACCACCCCTGCCATGCTCACTCAGCTCATGTCCCCCATACACTGGGGGTTTTTTTGTATATTTTCTCTCCCTCATTGGAAGTCAAATAAAATTAGTATATTAATTACATGATAACTAGGTCTGTAATCAAGAGCAAGTTCACTAAAAAAAAGGAAAAAAATCAGTCACTCAGAAAAAAAAAAATCTAAAACCTCAGCACAGGCTTCTGTGGGACACAGCACTTAATATTTTTAACAGACCTATAATACAGTCTACCGAATGGTTTTGTCGGGGCAGTTTTTCACATTACAATTACTCCTAATGAGATCACCCTCTGCAGTGTTTAAGACTTCATCCCTTCCCAACAGAACAATGAAAGATTTGTGTGGAGCTACAAAGACCAACTCCACTCACTGCATCTTCTACTGAATTTCCTCACAAAAACTCATCAAAAGCAGAACTGTGTTTTTTCATTAGGACAAACTATTAATAAAGAGACTCGTTTACTTTGTTTTAGGATGTCCCAAATCCTCTAGTTTTTTAAGTCCTTGTCAGACTGTGGCACCTCAGACTCAGTGAGCGCTGCCAGCTTTGTTTTTGAGATTATGTACATTTCTCCTCTTCATAGATTCATAGGGTTTTTTCCACTTTTTCACTTACAATATTTCTCACCAAAAGATGTCTGCCTATCTTGCAGATCAAATGTATAGTGATATATAACTCCTTGTATTATCTTGTGATAAAAATGATAGACCTTGTATTAAATGTCCATGAAAATACCTGTTTTCAAACAAACTGCAGATTCTCTTGTTCTTACTGGAAGCAAAGACAATAAAATATTCTTTCTCATGCTAAGCAGAAATGTCTTATGCCTGTAGCCCCAGTGACACCAATGCTAAGGGTAAGAACATGGTTAACTGAATGAGTCTTGAAACAGGAAGTACAACTCAGTAGTCTCTGATCTGCTAGTATTTTAAAATAATCACAATGATCCAACTGTAAGCCAAAAGTTTAGAGTTAGTATCAAATTTTCAGAATAAAGTATGATATCCTTTCTATAATGTTTTTTTGCACAAAGCTATGTTTGAAATATCTGTCTTGCATTTAGAATTTTTACACACTTGACACAAATCTCTAGCTCGGTTTTGATTTTGTGTGTATTCTTCCCATTACTAACCACACCCCATTCTGTTTACTACACCCATTTTAGCTTCCTTATAATTCTGTCAGAGATCATGTGAAAGAACAAACTGTTTACCTATTCATACGTGACATTATTAATACAATGTTCTGGGATAGGTATGACTTACTCAGCCTTACCAAAAGGTACAAGAAACACCACACTAATCAGTTCATAATGTTAGTCCTGAACCTATCTTTATACTTTTTACAACTTCAACTTTTTTTCTTTAAACTTAAAAGTGCATTGTGCAACCACAGACTGACTGATTTAACCAGCATGTAGTTCACAGACTGAGGATCTGAAAACTTTAAAAGCAGACTGATGATGCATTTCTCTTAAAAAAAAAAATGAAAAAAAAAAGAAAAAAGGAAAAAAAAGAAGAATCTGGTAGAACATGACCTACAATTTACAGTAAGCTGTGTGTTTACTTACGTTCACAAGTGTCTCCTTTCTGCTGGTATCCTGCTTTGCAGATACATTTTCCAATAGGCACTAACCATTCTCCCTCCGCGCTACAGTGCATCTTCGGCGAGTTCTCCGCCTCCTCCTCCGCACTGCTGACACAAGTTCCTCGCACTTCAACTAAAGAGGAAAACTCTGAGCCAGTCACTGTGTCAGGAAAAATAGCTAAGTTCTCAATGATGGACCAGCACTTCTTGTAGTAGACTTTGACAGAGACCAAAGCAATGCAGGCCCCTACGTCCTGAAACGCAAGATAGAATCCTTTTTTGGACAAAGGTCCAATTTCTCTCACCTCTGTGTTAAGTTTCATTTTTCTCTCCCCAAGATCACCCTGGGTAAAACTTTCATCTGCTGCAATAGTGTCTATTTTTACATACTGGTTTTCTCGGATATTCCTGCCAGTGTCGTAGTCTGTTTCATAATAATACAAGTTAAAAGTTTCTTTACAAGTCCCCAGAACTCCAGGAAGACTGTTACAATCCCTCAGTGTGAATTTCAGTTCTACAAAAATCCTTTGTGCATTGCTTTTTGCAATCCAGTTAGTCCGAAGCCAGTTGTTTTGGTTTGATTCCATCACCTGGCATACCTGGTATGTTCGTATAGGAGTGTAGTTTTCATCCAGTCCACTAATTTCTTCCCACTAAAATGATAACAAACAGTTAGCAATAAACAAGAAGTATGTCACCAGATGTAACTACTAAGTATTTTAAAAAGCTTCACACAAGTCATGTTTCCCTTCTTTTTAACAGTAAGTTGTTAAAAATACTGTTAAGCACCTAAATGAAGAAAATATATATTAATGCAGGAGTAGGCTCTCTCCCCCTTCATATGTCTTTCCCACATAAAACTTCTAAAAATCATTGTCATATCATGGGAACAGTTGCAAAGGGGCAGCTTCAGAAAAAGCTGTTTAGCATACCAGGTTCTGATTTCACCCTGAGCTCACACACATTTCTTTAAGGTTACAATGGTTTTGAGTGAGCAAAGACCAAAAGGAGGAAGGCAGCTTCTCTTCCAAAGAAACTTAACATCAGTGAAGTCTTTGAAACTGAAATTGCTTAGCATTAGAGCACATAAAACTTGTGCATGTCAAGCTTCCAATGAAATTTGCAGTTGTATAGAAAGCATGGGATCAGGTCCTGAAACTCATGAGTCAGATGATTCCCACCTCTATGTGATCAAAATGGCATAGAGAGAGGGCAAGAGAAAATGGAAAAAATTAAAAATCTGAAAGAAGAAAACATTTTAATGTCTCTCTCTCTTTCAGTCTACCTTCTGTTTTATTTACAAACTGAAAGGTCAAGTAGCAGCTCCTCCTCACCTCACCTTTTATCCAGTGGCTGCACCCATATTAGAAGGGGCAAACTTCATTTAGCTGGGAGTTCAAATGACCCATGAGACTGCATACAGAATTAAAAACAACCCATATGACTGAAGGCTTGCTGGTTCAAAGCCTGAGTTTTGTTGATGCTCTCTCTTTAGATTACCAACTGTGTAATGAGCTGGTAAGCCTTTAACAATCCCGGCATCTTTAACAGCCTTTGGTAGCGTGGGAATTCGCTCCTCCAGCAATGGCAAACCTTCCACTGAAATCAGCCAGGCGGATCTGCCCAGGTGTAACCAAAACAATCCTTGTCTCTCACTTTTTTTCACATTTCTTGTAACATTTCAGTGCCTGCGCAAACTGCAGCTGTAATAAATTAGAGGAGGGGGGTGAGCTATCGTCACCCCAGGATACAGGCAACCATGACTTCTCTGGAAGTCAGCCCTCTGGCCCTGTGTCAATAATGCACTTAAGCTCATGCTTAAGATCAGTGACTGTACTTATGAGCTTAATGGTAAGCACATGCTTAAGTGCTTTGTGGGACTCGTATAGTCGGCACCTCTGCAGGATAGAGCATCCACCGACATTCCTCACGCCGGCAACCAAGCATGGAAGGCATTGGTTTCCCAGATCAGGAGCCACACAGTGTACATTACTCTGCAAGCCTATTTGACAGCAAATGAGACCATTTTAATGTTGTTGTCTGTTTCAGGAAAAAACAGATGTGGCTGAATTGATGCTGGAAGTTATCACCACAAAATATATCACAGCTGCAGATGCTGAAATGCACAGAAGTTGTAAATATCAAAGCGCATTTCAAGGACCTACAGTTAATATAGATGAGATATATATGGTATTATATGCATATGGTATTCAATGATTGAAATAGATTATTAAATGTTCATGGAGTTAACTGAAGTGATTGCATATGGAACAGTATTAACCTCTGAACAAAAGAAAGTCTATCTTCATAACAGATTTATTAGAGCTGAATGAGTAATTTTTTTCCACCTTTGTAAGAGCTGGAGAAAACAAAAAAAAAAAAGAGGCCCTGGACTGAGAGGGTTTTAGCTATACCACAATAATAAAAAAACATCTCCCCATTAAAAAAAAAAAAATCCTACCAAGATAACAAAAAAGGCATAAAGCCTAAAATTTTGCCAGGTAATGCTATGTCCTTTGGGGTTTCTTTGAGATGGTGTGGGGAGGGTTTTTGTTTTATATTTTATCTTGTGTAAGAATTCTTCTCTTAAGACACCAAGCCCGATTCTGCAAGAAGACATTCAGTAAGACAATGCATTGCATCTTTGACATGAAAGTAACTCTTATGCACCACACAACAGAACTTGTCTCCTTGAGTTCTGATGTGGATTTCTCCACCAAAACAAATCACCATTCACCTCAAAAAAAAAAAAAAAACAACAAACTGAAACAAACAAACAAAAAAGCAACAAACAAAATACATTTTACAAAATCAACCTGCACTTCATAATAGAACAAAAATGAGTTTTCTCAGAGTCAAAATCCCACTATATGAGACTAGCTAGCACCAAAAAGATTCTTATGTTACAGTCAAGGAAAATAATACAAAGAATTTAAATTCACACAAGAAGCACTACTTTTTGGGATCCCTAGCATTAAGCACTAGAGCTATTTTTCCATATTTTGCCAAAGCCAAAAAATTAGGAAAATGTGATTTATGATGCAATTATGTAATTAGAGTGTCTGCAAGGAAAAAAAAATATATCAGTACTTCAAGATGTTTTCACCTATGGTAGCTGAGGTCACCATTCATTGAAGTCTTCTTATAGTGATAAATTTCACAGAAAGAAAACTCCACTTTTCTTTGTCCTACTGCAAAATATGGTGCTATATATGCCCAATGTTCTATTGGTTTCAATTTATGGTATTTTAACTTCTTAGTTATCTTAACAGCATTAAATGTAGCATTTGCAGTTGAATGAGGCATTTAACAAGTGTCTGACTGATATATTCTCTACTGTTATGATGCAGTAGTTTCTCTCAAAATTTTCTGTGTTCATTCCCATGAAGTCTTTATTGCATAGTAAATAATTCAGTAATTAAAATTAGAAAAACATTTATTTTCAAAATTACATTATTAAAATGGTACTTTTATGTTAATTTACAGACAACTTTTCCTGAATACTTTCACACACACAAATCTAGTGACTAGTTTTGATTCACTTTTAATTTATGATTGAAATTCTCTTTTAGCTCTGAAACTCGCCTTTCGCTATTTGTTGAATTTGACTCTGCTTTCATCTTTCAGCCTGCTGATGAGCAACATGTGTTGACAAGTCTTTCATTATCTACAGGTTAGCTTAATGTAAGTGCAACCAAGCTAATCTTTCAAACACCTCTGGCAAAGGCTTCAGTCAGCGCACAACACTAATGCTGAGGTTATTGGCCATCATACACATTGAGCCTGCACTACATTCCCTCTGAAGCCCTTAGATTAGTTTCCAGTTTATGCTTGTATTGATACTACAATCTTGCTTTTAAAGAAAGACATTTCCACATTTTCATTCTTCTTTTTTAAAGGATTTGTTACACTTTTATATCCTTACTCACACTTCATGCTCTTCTGGCTCCAGATTTCTTAATGAACTGAAGATTAAGGGACTGATCCCCCAAGTTCTTGTTCATGCAAGGCATCACAACAGATTCAGCAAGACTGTTTCCATGAGCAAGGACTGCCCATGTAATTTAGGATTTGTCAGACTAAGTTCATGTAGGACTGAGTTAAGGTAGGACAATATATCCATTATATCTTTCTGATAATGATCTTCCTCAAGGCTTAAGGAAGAAGAGGTTTTATAACACTTTTAATTCAGACTGAAAGCAGCATTTCCCAACTTTACACATATAATAAATAAGAAAATAACACTGATGTTTCTAAACATCTCATTTTTTATAATGATGTCATTTCATAGAATGCCATGAGACTCATTTGTACGCAAGCTGAAAGTTGCCTTAACCACATAATTTGTGCCTAGCTCCAGATATCAAGCTCCTCAAGGCTTGGGAATGTTTCAAGTTTGGAATGTCATTTCAAACACATCTGCAATATAAATGTTTTTATTTTAGAGCACTTCAATCTGTGCTATTCAATTACAAAGAAAACATCGTAAACAAATTTATGATCACCCATTCTACAGAAAATGAAAAACATATTTTTAGAAAGTTTCCACACAGAAGCAGATCTGTTGTTTCTAAAGGAAGAAAAAAAAAATTGATTTAAAATACTGTGTTATAAATGTACAGTGTAATCCTTTGTACAACACAAAGAAATACACTACAAAACATAAAGGTACCAAAAGTTTCCAAAGAGCCACTTGCTTTTAATTAGCTTGTACATTTGTACACTGTAACCTGAGGTTTCATTCTAAAAATGAAGAAGCCATAAACACTTGGTATGATTACTGAGAGAAATATGAGGGAGAACTAGTTTCAAGCAGGTCTTTCAACTGCTTCGATAAAATAACTACTCATCTTTAGGAACTTAAGTTTTGCCTGGAGTACTTACCCCATTGGGAGGAGAGGAAATCCATTCCAACTCTGTCTGTTGTGCTTTAGAGTCCAGCAATATTACTAAAAAAAAAAAAGGAAAAAAAATGAAATTCCACAGCTCGTTAAACATAACAAGGGGGGATTTAAAACTAGGGAACAAAATATGCATTATAAAAAGTGATAGAATTAGTATTATTTTTGTACAGATCAATATTTCTTCTTCATATTATTAAAAAAATTATCTGCAACCACAACTAGGTATTTATTTGTAAACAGACAAATTATTATGTACCATTCATGTATAAGCAGATACACATAAATCTTTACAATTTCACTTCTTAAAACAAAGTGAGGGGTTTTTTAGTGCTCTGAAGTGCTACTAATCAGTCATTAAGATGCATATTCCCTCCCTCTCCTTTTTCATAAGGACATTTTCCATATGCTGGTTACTACAATCTGCTTAAAACACACAGACATTTCAACATGTTTCCAAACTGATTTATACAGGACTGGTCTATACCTCGCTGTGAGTCGCATTGAAAAAGCAATGATCTTTTTTGAGTGTCAAAGTGAAAAATACTTCCCTTTGGTGATAAAGCAGTAATTCTGCAAATAAATAACAATGAGGAATACAGAAAATAAAAGACTCTGCAATCACCTCACACCTCGCATACACAAAATCAAACTAATTCACTTTACAGTAATAGCTTCCTAAAATCTTCACGTCATGATGACATTTATATACAGAAAAACATCAGTTCTAGCAGCACCACAATTATTTTCAGGTAAATGTAACCCTACCTCCAAAAGTGGTTAATCACAGCCTAATAAACCAACTCTTTAGTAGCATTCCTAATTTGAACCTATTCCATATGTCTTTAGCTATGAAGCTATTTATAATTTTATGCACAGTATTTCTGTACTGTCTGAGATATTTAGATGTGTGACTTAAGGCTGTAACTTGAAGCAACTTTCGTCAGGTCCATCAAAACAGTTTTAATTCCAGCTTTGGCCCTTTCTCCAAGGAGAATTTAACACAAAATTTCAGTGAATTACTAAAAAGATGCCTATAAAGTTAATTCATACAGTAATACATGAAATGTTAGCTGAACAAAGAACGGTAGCTTCCAGGCCTGTATTTCAGTAATGAAGTGGAACTACTCATTAAGGAAGTTTGATAGTCTCCCTTTAGAAAGATTACCTGCTTATGTCATTAAGGTTGGATTCAAGGGGCTTTACTTTGTAACACTTTCTATAGAAAAGCAGGTGGTGTATGCGGCGGCTTGTTAAACAAGAACATTTATAAAGGTCCTGGAAAAAATGGTACCACTAAAAATTTAACCGTTTCAGCACCAGCACACTACAGCTGCAATTCATTATACTTTTTATTTGGCAGTAATTCTCCATCACGTAGCAACGGGTGAGCACATCAGAGAAAGAAAAGATAACAAGCAAACAAAACAAACAAAAAGAAAACCCACAAAGAAACAAACAAAAAACCTCAACACAGAAACCCCTGCTCTGCAAACACCCCTTGCAAAGAAATCGTGGCGTTCCTTCTGGCATCCAAAGTTACCGGGGAAGAGCTTTCCAAGACAGCGACTGCTGCCCTGCTCTCAGCGCGGGGAGACCCGTGGCCGTCACGTCTCGTTCAGCAACGCGGAGAAGTGATGCGGGGGGACGGCGCCGCGCCCCG